>CM076584.1:1301194472-1301419856 GCA_034641835.2 Pinus albicaulis | reverse complement strand
ATGAAAGCATTAAGAAGCAAGAGCTTGTGACATCACCATGGGGAATCATGGTGGACAAGAAGAACAAAGTTCATGGCAATAAAATATGAAATATATAACTCTCGGGAACCTCATCGAAAAATTCATCTAGGACAAGGATCATAATACATCGAAATGAAACATTTTCCAAAATAAGGATAGTCAAGATCCTCGAGATTCTTTGATAGAATCCTCATCGAAGGATACATTGATATAGAAAGGAAGCAAGTGTTTCATCAGGAAATCCAACTTGTGAAGTTCATGAAATGATAGTATGATGACATAAGAGATCAAGAAGATCAAGGGATTGAAGAATTTTCAATCAAAGAAGCTCCTAAAAGAATATTAGATGGCCTGAAGGTAAATGAGGTATGTATACTTGTATTTAATATTATAATTTCATGTCGTATGGTTGTAGGTAACATTGATCACTACTTCTATTCTGAAAAGCATGATCATAGGAAAGGGATCTCCTCCTTTAAAAGGATGCCAAAAGGCATGGTTCACACTAGATGAAATCAACATAATGTATTCTCATATGAAGTATGAGATGATTGGAAACTATTAAGGAACTCTGATTGGAAGCTCCTAGGAATAAAGTTGTGTGGAGGGAAGAGATCGTGAGAAGTGAAACTATGGTAAAAGGAAGACAACATTCAAGGAAGAAGAGTTGGCTAGGAGATCTCATGGGAAGATATGTGGACTCTGATAGAAGTCTAGAAAATATAGAGACCCTTGAAAATACATATCTTTAGGAGATATTTCAATCTATAAATAAAGGATGTTGATGCCTACAAGAAGATGTCATGGTGAAATTTCATCAGTAAGGTGACTTTTTATTTAAGTATTCATATTTATAATTGTATAATTTCTGGATGAGATTATGCAGAGATGCCAAAGGGAAATATGTGTCTTCCACAATTGATAACCATATGTTAGGATGAAATATCCTTCAATATATATATGGTATGAATAAAAACAACATAACATGAATCTAAACAATATGAGAAGATTGATGGATCACTTTCTGATGGAATGGAGGCATGACTCGTAAATGAAAGTGATGGAGGATCTATGCCTTTTGAAGAGATCCCAAAGATGAATACTCCTCAACAAAGAAATTCATGGAATCGAAGGAAGGAGCTCTTCTGAGCAGTTGGATGTCCCATTATTTTATTGAAGAATTGTTACAAG
This sequence comes from Pinus albicaulis, assembly GCA_034641835.2. Classification (NCBI taxonomy): domain Eukaryota; kingdom Viridiplantae; phylum Streptophyta; class Pinopsida; order Pinales; family Pinaceae; genus Pinus; species Pinus albicaulis. Next base: position 1,301,418,644 of record CM076584.1, on the reverse strand, counting down.
TCCCTGATTAAGAGGGAGCCTATAAATAAGTTTCTTACATGGAAGAAACTTAGTAATTCATAAGCTGAGAGGGAGCTTAGGTACATTCCTTATATAGGAATGAGTACATATGTCATCCCTAGTTGAGAGAGAGAGATAGACACATCATTCTGTTCTTCACCTGGGAAGTTAGAATGTGGGATTGGGTAATCATCTAGCATCCGACACTCTTTGAGGATGTATTAGGGCATCCAAGATAAGAATAGTCATGGAAGGACTGATATTCTTTGAGGATTGGGAATCCAACAGTAAGAACAGTCTTGATGGACATATCCTGATTGAACCCATGTGGGATAAGGTCCAGAAGATACAATGATGAGGGTGTATACTCATCATTGGTCTTGCCAGCATTGTATCTAAAGATCTCGTGGAGAGATGGAGTTGTTAATCAAGGCCTTGCACTATGACAATGTTGGTTAATATGATTTTATACAGATGGGATTACCAATCGGATTATTCTTATGATATTCTTCATATTGAAAGTGACCATGTACCACTATGAATACATCCCTAGTTAAGAGGGATCATTGGAAAGTTTAACTAGGTTCAGTCTTCATAATGACTAGTAACTATGAATTTATGTAATGAAAAATATAAAGATAATAAAATATATTTTGTAAAGATTGCCTCATGGGTTTCATGAGCAAGGAAGTTTTTATTATAGGTCAAAGACTTCTTCTTGATGTCTTTTAGGGGTTTTTTCATCTTTTCATAAATGTATAATTTACAGTTGTGTATATGAATGATTGTTACACATGTAAAGGACATTCATTAATGTAAAGTATGCCTCAAGACATTTTCATCGTTGCTAGAAGATATGCTTCACAAGTCGGCTTGAAATATGCTGGAGAATATTGCTTGTTAAGTCGGCCTAGAATTCATGTCGGCTCAAATAAATAGTCACATCGGTTCACAAGTCAGGTCGGCTAATAAATAGTGGAAAAATACTATAAATACCCAAGTAAGTTGCACATAAAAGATAAACAAGATAGTTCCGTTACCTCTAAGATTCTCGGGCTTGATAACAGGAAGACAAGTTCAGATAAGCTTTGAAGTCAAGATTAATTAAGGGTACATTTGGTACGTTGAAGAGGAGACAGAGCAACGAAGGGAAGAAGGAAGTTACCTCTATTTTGGGTTCAATATACCACGTCATGCTCCAAAATCACAGTACAAAGAAGAGTGTATTTTTGGGTGCATAAAAAAGAGTCAATACAGTGAAGAAGGATCACAAGATAACATAGTGATAAGCTCTCTTCATTGTGGAGTATACATATACCTCGCATATCTGTAGTAAATTTAGGAAGGTTGAACTAACATGACTGAAATAAAGTATGTGGAACAGTGTGTAGAAGAAATAGAATCGAGCAAGGAAAAACACAGATTGGGAAAGTGATTCTGGTATTAAAGATCAAGGGTATATAAGGATGAGGCTAGAAGAAAAGGATTTCACTAGGAACCAAGCTTTCCTAGGGTCATTACAAGAGAGTGTAGAAAGGAAGATCAACATAAGAAACCTAGTGGAGCAGTGACAACATCTTGGACGCATATAAGAGGCAAGGGTATGTGCCATGGTCATGGTACATGTCAACTGAAATTCTATAAGAAGAATTAATTTGGTTTTTCCTCTCCAAGAGGGAGAGGTTTTGGCCCTGGCTTGAAGAGCCAAAATCTCGTTTTTTTTTTTTTTTGATAATTGACTTGATGAAATGCCTAATAAGCTAATGAAGAGAAGATCTAAGTAAGATAAATAAGTTCACAAGTAATTATCAAGTAGATAATTGAATTAAATTACACCCTACCAAATTCTCAACATAATAATCGTGATAAGGCCTCCAAACGCGTTCTCTACAAGCATCAAGACATCAACATAAACCTCCACCTTATCGGGAATTTTTGCATCCTCTTGCAACTATCCTACAATCACAAAGGGTGAGATATAATCCAGGTTGACATCAACACAAGACAAACTCTTCTAAGTGCATTTTGACATAAATGTTGACACTACAATTCCAACATGCTCCCCCTTTGTAATTGATGTTAACCTCAACTTGATCTACATAAATTTTAGGCTAATATTATCTCCATAATCTCTCCATTTTCTCTCCCCCTTTGACATCAATGGAAAACCACAATACCAACATTGAATAAAAATTCCAACAATGTGAGGGATGAGAGGAATACTCACCCTTTCAATCTCAACACCATACAAATACAAATCTAATACAAACCAATGAACCAAGGATGTCTCTCCTACAAGATAAGCATGTAAAACAATGAACTTAGTTGCCAATGTGACTCTATCAAAGACCATTCATCCTCTCATGTTTAGCATGCTCCCCATAAGAATGTAATTTAATTGCAAACACGCTCTCTTTTATATTGTAGCAACACCTCTTCTTCTCTCCAATAAGCCTCCTTTCCAAGTGCAAGAGACTGCTCCACATGTACTAGGACTCCAACTAACTTTGAGCAATGATATACAATGAAGTGTCATAAAAATACAAGGCTTCATGGATAAAATACATGGATGTGACTAGTGCATAATACTGACATATGACTCTTATATAAGCATACCTATCGCAAACTAATGACTCTTTGGACCCAAGTTTACATCATTTTCCAAATGCAACAAGGCTACATTAACGATATAAAAAATAAGACATAACTTTGACACCCATTATCCCATACATGGTTGAATTTTAAAATTTTATAATACATGCTATACATCATGGGTATTTCCATTATCAACTCACCAAGAGGTGAGATAATGATAATACATGGCTTCTACAACTGGACACAAGTGCGCTCTCCTCTATGCATGCCCAATACAATTATATGCATCAAATACATTTCATCCATGAGAAATTATATATGCTCTATATGCAGCAGCAATAATATAAGTACAATACATAGCATGGATTCTCTCAACACCTTAGCCATAATCAAGGATTTTAACAATATAGAAATGTGATATCAATGAACACCTTTCGCAACACTTATAACAAATTCATGATAAAAACACTAGAAACCACCATGCTCCACATAAATATATGAAACATAATCATGTGAAAATAGTAATATGATTATCATGACATAATAACAGTAGCATATACATCCTCATCATTAGTGAACAATAATTTATCAATGAGGTTCAACAGAAAGCAATATGCTTCAGTAGCACCAACTCTAGCTTCAGCAATAAATCAAAAAACATAAAATAATGAGAATTGATCTATGCAATAGTAGCAACAACAGATTTTGCAATAAAATAATTATCCGCAAGTCATCATCTCCTTGAGATTAAGTTATCAAGATTGGCACACTCTCTCTTTGTACAAGGAAATCAAAAACTCCAAACATCAGAAGTATATATATCTCTCAGACCAAAACATTATAGGAAACATACACTCTCATGAGACTCAAGTAGCATCATATTGTCCCCATGCATTATTAGTTATATACCTCAAATACAACTCACACAAGTGCATAATCTCATCACAACTCAACCATTTGAATGCAAAAAATATCAACATAGGCATTAATTATACATCTAGATACATAAGACATGAGTAACAATATGCACACTCTAGATATTCTAACTCCAATGAATCATCATATGATCTCCATATCAGCCACACACACATGACATAAATGTGATATGGGAATATGAGCACTAGAAATATATCTACTTTTCCATGCAAGCATATTATCTCATCCTACCAACAATATGTGGCAGCAACAACAAACCCTTACTCAACATCTTTCTACAATAAAATCAAGTCAAATATATACATCACAAGCTCCTCTACAACAAACACAATGCCACCAATATTTTGGTTCATTGGAAGCAACGATTCTCCCCTTGAATATGTGATCTTCTTTTACTCCTTCACAAATCTCTTTATGAATATTTCATGCTCTAAAACCTGATCACAACAATATAAATATATTCACCATTAGTAGCATACCTTTGTATCACACATTAGTTCAAATGCATGGATTCTATTTCCTCAATATCATAAAAATCAACATACAACTTCTCCCAAGCTATCAACAAAATATATATGTGTTTGATCCAACTACTGACAAACTATAATTATGATAAATTTGAAATAGAAAAAATACTTCAAACCTCATAAAACTCCCCTGAATTCATGCATCATCTTCCTAACACATATTTATCTTCATACAATATTCCAATATGGATGCACCTCTAATAATCTATGTGCAACTCAAGATGCGACCATATGCTCCCCCTGAGACCATGCATAACTCAATTTTGGGTGGGAGTCTCTTGTTGCTCGTTTCACCTCCATACTTTAATAGGTTGATATTTTACATGTCCATCACCTTCTTTATTCTTTTATGTTTGGCCTTACGTGAATTTCTCTCTTTGACTTGATTTCCTGTAACACATGGGAATATTCCAATATTAGGCCTTATGGCCAATATTGTCACACACATAACATCTTATGGGACCAAGAAACAACAAAACAAACCCATATCTTATGCTGATCTATTTTCTACTCCTTGCATATTCCCTACAGTCAATAGCCCTATGGCCAAAATCATTGCATGAGAAACATTAACCTTAAAAAGGAATATTATACCTGACTTTTGATTATATTCATGATGGGGGAAATCTTCCTTTCATGTTTACTTGAGGTTGCTTCTCCTTTGGCTTCTCCTTTTGTTGAGGGGACTTCATCTCTTTACTTTTGTAATTTGATGTTATATGTCCAAATTTTTGACATCTGAAACACTTGACATTTATCATTATGGGAGCAATATATTTTCTTGGTGAATGTATCATTCCTGGCTCATTATTTAGCTCCTTTCCTGGTTGTTGGTCTCACTGATGAATTTCATTTTTCACGTTTCTACTAGCTTCTCCAACATTTTCTGATTTTCTTGTGGTCGCTTGAGTGTTAGCTCTGATCCTTTCTAATTTTTATTTTTCAAAGTCTACTTCAACTTTCAGTCTTTGACTTTGATCTTCCATTTCTTTATAATGCTTTCGCATTCCTTCTTCGATTTTCCTTCCTTCTTCTAGCTAAGTTTTCAAATATGAAGTTTCTTCCTTTAAAGTTTTCTCTCTTCCTTCAAGAATTTGAAGCAATTTCCTCAAATCTCTATTTTGAGTGAGAACCTTTGTATTACACATAATGTTGTGATAATTTTAGTTTGATTTTCAACGGGTCTCTCCTTTTCTCCAACATTGATATTGATTTCTTCTCCAAAAGGGTTATCTCCAATTTTATTCGAAAGATCAATTTGAACCGATTGGTTATCATTTTATAACTCATCAAAATCAAGGCCATCATCATCACTTCATGTACAAGAGGAGCTTGGTAATCCTTCACCTTCCTTGACCAACAAAAAGAGGGGTTCTTTTGTATCTGAAATCTTCCTGACTGGTTTGTTGCTCTTCTTCTTTTGAGACATATTTTTCTTGTTCTTGGCCATGGTCCACGATCTACTCTCAAGAGGTTAAGCTTCATTGGAGAGAGATTTCTATGATACTACTTGTTGGAAATGTTGATCACTACTGAGAGGGAGGGTGAATCAGTAGTGATGGCACTAATATAAATTTAATACTTTTCTCTAAATCACTAAAAAGTTGTACACATCCTAACATAAATAGATATATGCAACATAAAATAAACACATAAGATCCATGATAAACATCATGAAAATCATGCAGAAGGAGACACAAGTAATTCTAGTGGAAACCCTTATGGGGAGAAAAGCCACATGTTTTTGTTGTTTTTCTTCTTGTTCTATTATTATAAATCAAACATTTTACTTTTTTTAGGTTATCACCAGTAGCTAGGATCCACTACCCCATGAATAGTATTGCTGGCCACCACCAGCTAGGAAGTCTCTACTCACATGACTTTGCAGGGTACCACTTGTTGGAAGCCATCACTCTCAATAAGCCTCACCTATCCATCATGAGATTATCTAGCCACCAATGTATGGGCATACCACTCCCAATATATTATTATTCCAACCACCAACAGCAAGGAGCCACCACCCCTATCTTGTTTAGCCACTACTGAACAAAGGCCACCACCTCCTAAAACTCTCGAAGTCACCCTTTCATTCATTTTTAAACTAGACTCCAAAGATAACTTCACAACTCAACAACAACACATCAGTCCTCTATTAAATAATAAATTTGTCCAAAAATAATATTTGCATACAAAATAATAATATGATGAATGCACTAGCAGCAACCATATAAAAAATGATCTAGAATCAATCCTTACACCATCTACTCGCTCTCTGCATAAAATGTTGGTTGAAACATGCTTTTTCTACCTTTTGCTACTTCTCCACTTCATATTTTCTACATAATGTACCTCACAACTTGCACACTCTTCTCTTCTCTCACACTCACTCAACCAACAATGCAACCAACCAAAAATCCTCAAATAAATATCCGATATATAATTTACTAGAGTGCTTAATACAATAATTACAAAATAGTACTGAGCTCGACCAGTCTTTTCATACACTCATGAATTGGTTCGGCATTTTCAACATTTCTCCTCCTTGACATGATCCTCCATGAGCTTCATTAAATGAGAGATATTATCAAATTTTACCATCTTCGAGATGATTTCCTCAAATTTCTTGACCAGTTACCAAGTGAAACACCCAAATAAATTCCCCTGGAAATAACATGAGCATGCACATAATTTGGGAAATTCTACTTACTCACCGTAACACAACCCTAACACACAAAACCTACGTTATAACACAATTCATAAGTTGATACTTTAATTATGGATATAGCACACTTTATGCCTCAAAACCTGTGTTATAACATAGTTAATGCCTCAATAACTACGTTGTAATGCACGTAAATCCTCCATCCTGACTTACATCATCAATTCCTCCTTTCTACCAACTACTCAGCTTTAGGACATCCAGAAATTTTTCATCAACCTATTCAAGCACCTCTTGAACCTGTAGAACCTTTGAAAACCCATATCAAGTCTTTTATAATCATGTCAAGGCCTCCAAACATGTTCTTTGAAAGCATCAAGACATCAACATAAAGCTCCACCTTATCGGGAACTTACGAATCTTCCTACAACTTTTTTGCAATCAGAAAGGGTGAGATCAAATCCAAATTGACATCAACACAATAAAAACACTTCTAAGTGCTTGTTGACATCAATTCCAACACTACAATGCCAACATGATCCCCATTTGGAATTGATGTCAACCTCAACCCGATCTCCATTAATTTGAGGTTGGTCTGATCTCCATACTCTCTCCCCATTTGACATCAATGGAAAATGGAAATACCAACACAGAAGAAAAATGCCAACAATGTGAGGGATGAGATAAATTATCCCCCTTTCTATCTCAACACCATTTCAATGCAAATCTAATACAAACCAATGAACCAAGGATGTCTCCCCTGCATCATAAGCATGTAAAACAATGAAATCAGTTGTCAACAAGTCTTTAGTTAAGACCATGCATCATCTCATGTTGAACATGCTCCCCTTAAGCATGTAATGGAGATTCAAACACACTCTCTTTTTTGTTGTATCAACACCTTCTCTTCTCCCCAATGATCCTCCTTTCCAAGTGCAAGAGACTACTCCACATGGACTAGGAATCCAACTAACTTTGAGCAATGATATACAATGAAGTGCCATAGAAATACAAGGCTTCACGGAGCAAATACATGGATGTGACAAGTACATAAGGCTGACATGTGACTGCTCTATAAGCATGCCTATCACAAACCAATGACTCTATGGACCCAAGTTTACACCATTCACCCAATGCAACAAGGCTACATCAATGATATACCAAAGAATATTTAGCTTTAACACCCATTAGCCCATACATAGATGAATTTTAAAATTTTACAATACATCCTAGACACCATGGGTCTGTCCATTACCAATGCACTAAGAGGTGAGATAATGATAATACATGGCTTTCACATCTAGGCACAAGTGCACTCTCCTCTATGCATTCCCAATACAATGATATGCATCAAATACATGGCATGCATGAGAAATGATATATTCTCTATATGCAGCAAAAACAATAGGAGTACAATACACAGCATGGTCTCTCTCAAAGTCTGAGCCAAAATCAAGGATCCCATCAATATAGAAATGTGATATCAATGAAATCCTTTTGCATCATTCGTAGCAAAGCCATGATAAAAACACTAGCAACCACCATGCTCCACATAAACATATACATCATAATAATATGACAATAGCAATATGAATATCATGACATAATAACAACAACATATACATCCTCATCATCAGTGAAAATTAATTTATCAATGAGGCTCAAGAGAAAGCAGTATACTCCAGTAACTCCAACTCTAGCTTTTGGCAACAAATTAGCAAACAAAAAAATCATCACTAGTAGCAGATAAGACACTATAATAGCAATCTCTCCAACATCATCAATGCATGGAAAAATAAATAATGCATCCAAGAAAAAAATAATGAGAATCAATCTATGAAACAGCAACAACAAAACATTTTGCAATAAAAATGCTATCTACTCCGCATCATCTCCTTGACCTCATGTTATAAAGATCAGTGCACTCTCTCTTTGTACAATGAAATCAAAATCCCCAAGCAACAAAAGTATATCTATCTCAAACTAAAACATCATAGGAAGCATACATACCTCTAATCCATCTCACACAAGTGCATAATCTCATCACAACTCAGCCATATGAATGCAAAACATGTCAACATCAACATGCATTATACATCTAGATATATAATACATGAGTAGAAATATGCACACTTTAGATGTGATAAATACAAGGCATCATCACCTGATCTCCATAGCAACCACACACACCTGATAATACATGACATAAATGTGATCTATCAATATGAGTACTAGAAATATATCAACTTTGTCATGCAAGCATACTCTCTCATCCTACTAACAATTTATGGCAGCAGCAACAAACCCTTACTCAACATCTTTCTGCAATACACTCAATTCAAATATATGCATCACAAGCTCCTCTACAACAAACACAATGCCAAAAATATATTGGTTCATTGAAAGCAAGAAGGCTCCCCCTGAATATGTGATCTTCTTTTACTACTTCACAACTCTCTCTCTGAATATTTCATGCTCTAAAACCTGATCACGACACTTTAAGAATATTCACCGTTGGTATCATAAATCATTGTAGTGCATGTAGTTCAAATGCATGGCTTCCATGTCCTCAAAAATATCATAAAAATCAACATGCAATTTCGCCTAATATATCAACAAAATATATGTGTGGTTGATCCAATTACCAAATTATTTTAGTAAAGACAGAATATAAAATAGAAACAATACTTAAAACCTCATGAAAATCCCCCTAAACTCATGCATCATCCTCCTAACATACAAATTTATCTTCATACAATCTTATGATATGGTTGCACCTCCAATAATATACATGCAACTCAAGATGCGACCATATGCTCCCCTTGAGACCATGTGGGCCTCAATTTTTGGTGGGAGTCACTTGCCTCTCCTTTCTCCTCCATACTTTGATAGGTTGATCTTTGACATGCACCTCACCTTCTTTATTCTTGTATGGTTTGCCTTATATGAATTTCTCCCTTTGACTACATTGCTTGTAACAAATGGGCTTCTTGCAATCTTTGGCTTTATGGCCAATATTGTCACACACATAACATCTTGTGTGACTAAGAAACAATCGAATATATTGATATTTGTAGCTTTTGAGGTACTCCAAACCCTAGGTTTAAGGCTTGTGGAGGAGTTGGCACACAATTATGGCTTGTAGGCTTGAAACCCAAGCTTGGGGTTTTGTACCCATCAATGTTGGGGCCAAAACCATGAGGAGCTATTAGGGGAAGTTTGAGGTCTAAAATGGGCCTCCTAAGGAAATTATAAAATAACAGTGTAAACAATAAAATATTTTTTGATGACATCATCAAATTTTAGAGGGAAAAAAGAAAAAACTACGTTTTCAACTCGTATTTTCAACTTATCTCCCAAATTTTTTACTCAAATTTCGAGCGGGAGTACTCGTTGGATGAAAAATTTAATTCCTCATCCAAGGAGTACCCATGTTGCATACTTCCGATGGACCATGCTACATGAAAAATGAGAAATACATGAAATATGTGTTTGCAATCACGTGTTTTCATGTATTTCTCATTTTTCACGTAGCAAGGTCCATCAAAAGTATGTAACATGGGTACTCCTTGGATGAGGAATTAAATTTTGCATCCAACGAGTACTGCCACTTGAAATTTGAGTAAAAACTTTGGGAGATAAGTTGAAAATACGAGTTGAAAAAGTAGCTTTATTATTTTATTATTTTTTAATCTTTTTACCATTTTACTTAAAAAAATGGTGAATCATCCCCCATGGTTGACATCATCATCTTGAATCCTATTGGTTCTTATAAATTTTATTTTGGTTGTACATTTTTCTTAGGAGGCCAATTTTAGACCTCAAAATTCCCCTAATATGATTTCTACATGTGATGGATGGAGATGATAAAGGATGTTGAGATGAACTGGACACAATGAAAATCATCCAAATCCAAGGTGTATAAGTCAATATATGAATTTTTTAAGTTTGTGTGAGGGATTGTGACTCGTGTTTGAGGTTGACTAGGGAAATATTAGTCCTCATGATAGTTGGATAATTCCACCAAGGGAATTCGCTGGAGCCCTTGACAAAACTATAAAAAGAGAAGAGATGTGAATCATTTCACTCATCCAATGTGAAAAAAAACATAAGAAGTATACCTTTGATTTGGTCGTAGGGATTTGGAGGAAAAGGAGACTTCGTCAAGAATATTTGTCTATGGTTATTGGGCGGATTGAAATATGATGCAGGGTTGAGTATTTGAATGGATTTTGGTATACTTTCGGCATGATTTCTGTGGGCATATCTTTGAAATTTCTAGCCATTAACCTGTGCAAGAGTCTTTTATACGGTGTTGGACCCACCAACGTTTAGGGGATCTCCCCGATATGAAGTCCCAAATAGACCTCACACCATTTGGAGTAGGATTACCAGCAGTGGGGTGTTAATGATTTGCCTTGGTTTGAAAAACGCATCGAGTGGTGCACAGTGTCTTTAGCGAGAACAAGTGTGTGACCCTGAGGAAATTCAAGTGTGATGCATGAAGGTTCCAACACACTAAGGGGAAAGGAAGTGAACCCCTTAGAAGCTTGTAATAGTACACAACTTGGAAGGAACACACAAGCATAATGACATCACATGAACTAACATGCGGAATAGTCCACAAGTTAAGGTAACGAATTACATCAACAAGCAGCAAACAATATTCATACAAATTCAAGTGAAATATTTCAGAAGCATATGTGTAAGTTAAACAACATATATTGCAAATACAACAAGAATTGTCCTACTATATCCACAACATATGCATGAAATCATGTTAGCTCTGAGTTTTATTAAAAGTGATAGCTCCAATCATACATACACCATTAACGAACCACTTGCTCCAATAGTGGAACGTGAAGTCAACAACACCTGCTCCTCTAAAGAAGTATACTCCCTATACACTGCAGAGAAGCCAATCCTCTCACAAAACTCCCAAGCTCTTTCTAAGCCTAAGCCTAGCAAAAATATTGGCTCCCAAAATCCCTTTACATGATTTATGAGGATATATTTATAACAAAGCGGGGTGACTATCCACATGCCCCTTTGCGAGTCTTGCACTTCCCTAATGACTCTTCAACTTCTTTACAAAATGACTCATTACATTACATTATTACTCTTCACATTCCAATATTAACACTTGGAATTTCACTTTTACAAATAATTACAAATAATATTACATTTTCCACTCATACACATATGAAACAAAATAGAGTAGAGACAACTTGCCATCCTAACAAGACAAAACACTATGATGCTTGAGTTTGGGTGAAATATAGCTCAAAAACTTCTACTTGATGCTTCTCAGTCACATATTGATGCCAAGCTTGGTACCATGTGATGGTATTTGGCTAGAAGTAGACTGTAGCCTCCATAGCATTCAGGTACAATGATTTGGAGCCAGTCTTAACTTATTTCTCAAGTAGGAGAAAAATTGTTCTGATCTGGACAGTTCCATCAATGTAGTTCTACATGTTCTGACTATTCAGATCCAAATCCTCCTTGGTGGAAATTTGTTTTAGCTGCTCCAAGTACTTTTCAATCTCCTACCTAACTTGATGTTTTCATTTAGCTTCGGTGAGTTTCCCCTTTGTATCGCATTGTCCATTCTTGCAAGGCGGTGATGGCAACTTTCACATTAGTAAGAGTCTTAAAAATTTATTTGCTTTGTTGCTTCAATACATGCAAGTGAACAAATATCTTATGTATGGTCATGATCTCCTCATAGAGGTCCGGCATGGTCTCTCTAAGTGTTGATACTTCACCAAGTATCGTTACTCTCATTTCCTCCAAGTAGAGTGCAGAAGCTGCATTCTATATTGTTGCACAGAGATGTTCTATCTCTTGTCGGGCAACCTGTAGATTTTGTACCAACTTCTTATTCTCGGCCATCAAATACTGAGTGTTTTATCTTATTGCACCCATGAAGCTCAAGTTGGCTTCGATAATGGCGTTTGGATTCCTGCTAATGTCTGCCACTATCACCCTTTCTCCAATGAATGCATGTGATGCATGATCATCCGGAAAATTCTTTCTCTGTGCTTGTATAATCCTCTTCTTGATTCCATTACCAAATCATCATAAAGAGGAAATATGTTTGCTTCCTAGCTCGGGATTGACTCTGTAGCTAGAGGTGGTCGAGACTGAATGGTGACCTATGGTGTGTTGGGAATCTGGTCAACATATTCATCCTACGGCTCTGGTTCCAACTCCATGTTCGCAAATTCAATCAAGTATTCAATTTGTTGATAAATCTCATGATCCTACATATGTCCGCTCTCTCCCTCTATTTTTGGTTGGTTCTATTCTTACTCTTCAACTTAAATTGGTGTTGTTTCTCCTACCATTTCGCCTTTCCTTTATTCTTGTTCCTTCTTATGCTCCTCTTCCTGTTCTCTCCTCCTTTGCTCTTGTTCTTCCCTCAACTCTGTTTCTGTGTTATGCACCCTCAATTCTTCTTCCTACAACCTCTTATTTTCTCTCTTTCTCCACTCTGCTCTCTGTATTCTCTTCTTCCTCTTTACTTCTGCTTCCAAATTTTCTTGCGTGAGGATTGGATCTGCTTTCATCTTCTAGCTTTTTTTCTTCCTATGCATTGTCAGCAAAATTTATTTTTCCCTTATATTGTATCAAATTGTTTCCTTCTGCTATTGTTGCTTCTGGAGTTGTTGTCATCTATGGAGTGGTCTGTGAAGTCCCAGTTATACTGACCGGCTCGCGGGGTCTGGAGGCATTTTATAAATTCTTCCATGGATATTTCTTTAGTCAATGAAATTCCTTGATGACCCAGTTGTATTATATTCTCGCACAGCGGTCCTTGAAAATTCCCCTTAGGTCATACGAATTGAAGTCTTTTGTACCGAACTCAAACTTTCCTATGGATTTTTCTTCGGTATCTACAAATTTGAGATTCTTAATCTCGTATAAACTGATATACAAAAAAAGAGGGGCCATGGTGCTTTATTCTTCCTTTGCAGTGTTGTTGACAAGCCTATGGCGAGATGATATGACACTTCTTACATGACAAGCTTGTCGATGGCATACCTTGGCGAAAGAAGTGGTGGCTTCTGTCCGTTGAACACTATAATAAGTGTGTCATCCAATAATGAAAACCAATATTTGATCTCTGATATTGCCTCCATTTCTCCTCGTGACATGCAAGTTGGGTCCTCTTGAAAGATAATATTGTATAGTGGAATGATAAAGTGATCAATTAGTTGTTCCATAACTCCTTTATGGATGCAATCTAAAAGAATCTTACAATAGATATGCATGTCAATTTCTCGTAGTGTCCATGTCCATTTCATGCCAAGAAACTGATTTTGTGCACAGATTGCATCTAGTAAGTATGCATACATACAAAACCTTGCTTTCCCTCCCTTGGGAGGATCATGTGCTTGTGCTACATGGGCTCTCAAATTATGAGCCAACAAATCTAACCAATTGAATGGCTTTCCCTCGTTCACCACCTGGTTCAGTAAGATTTCCCACCCTTTAGGAAAGGTCTTTGTGCTCTGTTGACAATATATTTTGCAAGCCAAGATAACCAAGAGATGATAGGACTTACTCAGCGACTTTTTCTTGTATGAGTGGGTGGGTGTCTGTCAAAACTTCGATGGCTCCATCACCTAGCATTTGACAATATCTCTTATGCTCACATAGTTTTGGGTGGCATAAAAGCATGAGTCCATGAGCTTTACTAGATCGGGAAGATGATACATGTGCTGATAATATTCTGCCATAAAGGTAGAAATCTTATACCCACTGGCATTACTTAATGTCATAGTCTTCTCATCAATGTGTGAAACAATCTAGCTAATGACATCTGCACATGAGAAGGTTGGATATCTGCATGCAACCCTATATAATCCTGATTGTTGAATGTTGATATATACATGTCGGTATTCTAGAACTTCCCCGGAGTCCTTTGAAAAATTATATTTAACCATCTGCTATGTTAGTGTTGACTCCTTTAAACAATCTACCATGTTAGTGTTGACTCATTTTCTAAAAAAATTTGAGTATCTGCATACACTAGCAAGTTAACTGGCGCTTTCTCAATTACTTCCACAATACTGCTTTTAGTGGTCTGTTTTGAAGCAGCTCTCTTTGATGTCATGGTGATAATGAATGTTGGAGAGAATTTATCAACAACTGTGGTACATGTGGGACATAAAACACACTCATGGCAAGAAAACATTAGTCTTTAGCAAATTTGATTTCAAGGCATGATCAAGCAACAAAACGGAAAACTAGAGAGAATGATTGCGCAATTTTTAAAAACAAGAGGGGCTTCCTATGGTAACTGTGCAATCGTAGAAGCCAAGGATGAAGCTTGAGGCTTAAGACTACACAATGCGTAGTTCATCCTAGGTAGTGGAATGGGAGAGACTGCGCATTGCACAGTCTCAGTGGCCAAGGAAGCAGGTTGAGCCCTGGAGCTGCACAATGCACAGTTGGGTCATCCTGTACTACGCACTACACAGTTCCAGAGGCCAAGATCTGAGCTTGAGCCTTAGGGTTTCGCATTGTACAGCTAGGAAAAGTGAAAATCGACCAAGGAAAGTGCAGATCTACCCAATGGAAGTGTGAAAAATGAGCATATATGAGTGATGGTGTGAGCTTGAGTGTAGATACGACTAAGTATGAATGAATTAATGTAGATCAAGTTCAAAAACTGCATAATCGGGAAGAAAATCAAATCGGTGAGGAGAGTCACCACGATGGCGACCACTAGTGCAAAAACAAAGAAACTGATGCGACACTTGCGAAAGGAAAACAACAACTTGAAACAAAACTTCTACAAAAAAAAAAAATTCAAAATGCCAGCATGCATGAAGATAAATAATAAAAACATCACTCACATAATAAAAACAACAAAAAGCGACAAAAGATGAGAAAAGCGAAACTCACCCAGAAAAGCAACGATGACCACAATGAAGGTTCCTTGATCTCCTTGGGAATTCTATATATCCAAGATCGAATGTGAAAATGAGCTCTAGGGGCATCGATTAAATGTATTTGAGAAAATTAGGTTTTATGACGTGCATGCCTAAAATCAAGGAAAAAACGACACTTGGAGGAATTTTCTAAAAATAGTGAATTCGCCTCCTTCGGGATAATAAATTTAGAAATTTGTTTTTCAGGGATGATTTTTTTCTTTTTAGATTTTTTTTCTTTTTTTCTTTTCTGGGAAAACTTGTCATGCACACTGCTAGGAAAGATTACGAAATTTTGGGGAACTGGGAAACTTTTTAGCTTAGTGCATTGCGCAGTTTTTTAGCTCAGTGAGGGATTTCACAGTTTCTGGGCTTAGTGTTGGGTTTTCATCCATGATTGTGCAGTTTCTGAGCTCAATGCTTACTTCCAATCTGAACTGTGCAATTCCAATCATCAAGGTTTCTTTCCCTCAAAGATTTCACAGTTTCTAGAGGCAAACCCAGAACTGCTACAAGATCAAGTTAGGAGGTTAGCTTGTGACTTAGAAAGATCAGTTAAGTGTGAAAACAAGTGAACACAAACACATATGAAAAGGATAAGTCTTAATCATAACATGAATACTTGATAGAAATGCAAGATAAGCTCATGTGATAAGAAGGTTAGGCTCCAAAATATAAGCATAGGAAACATTTTGGAGGGTGGTTGTAGCTGCTACAACATTGGAAACACACTAGTAGAAATTCACTCTTTGAATGAATCTTGTCTCATGTGAAACCGGTCTAACCCTTCCAGAAGTATTGTTCAATTCATTGATTACCACAACTTCTTCGCTTTGTCTAAGTTAAAGACGTAGTCCCATCCATTCTCTTTATCAGTGGAACACTAACCAATGAAAGTCAAACTGAGTTGTTTCGATTAGGGATGAGGAATATATAAATGAACAAGTAGATAAATAGTCAGAGTCTTAGTTTTCATCTCTAGTGTTGCTCTTCTACTATAAGGCCTGGACAATACCTCAGCGGAGTTGTTTTCTTCACCTCTCTACACAGGAAGCCTTTCTCTTATTTCACCCTTTATTTTATTTTTTCATTTTTTCCATTTTTTGTGTTCAAAGAACTTTGCATAGGAACTTATTTATTTCATGGGGTGGAAGAGGGATCCTGACTTATTGAGCAGAATAGGTTGTTCCTTTAGAGAAGGATGTTTATGCACCTCTGACATACTTGTTAAGGTTTTCCTCCCCTCCTTTCTCTACTCGACTTAGTTAACAAAGAATAACCAAAAATATAAAAGACTGATTAAAGTAGGTGGTACCAGTTAAAATTCAAACATCGTGATTTCACCGTGATTTTCTCTGAAAAGGAACGTATTTTCCATCATAGTATCATTGACTAAAAGAATGCAATATTCATGCAAAGAGAGGGAATAAATAGAAAACAAATCGTTGATAGTAGTACAAATTCCTCTTGGATTTCACCATGAACGTTTCAAAATCCAAACACGACCTCATGTGGAATCTATCCTATAACTAAAAAGAAATGAAACAAAAAGAAATAACCGAAGTGGAAAGCAAATCAAAGCATACATATAAGAAAAGAAAAGCTACTCCTACTCCTAACCTAAATAGAGCATAGGCCAGACTTACATGAAGTGATACTTCCAATGCAGCCACTAGTGCATTGGCTAGCGAGAGGGAATGCATGTCAAGAAATATATTCAAGAATAAAAATAAACAACAAAGATAATACAATATAAACCAAAGCGTTTGAAGTTTGAAAGTATGTGCATAGAAGTAAGAAAGAAAAGTGAATGAAAGAAATTATGCAGATATATGGTGTTCTTCAAACATATTATGATTCAAAGACATGCATAAACACACTTTCGAACTATGTAAATGGTAGAACATAAAGAAAGAATAAAACTTTAGTTTTTCAACAGTGCTCGCCATGTACGACTCCTCTAATGATTGAGCGATATGATCATGTAATGTAGACAGAGGATTAGAAACTTGTAAAACAAATTGATTTTCAATAGGTGCAATAGAGTGATGAGGAGCCTCACAAGATTCAACATTATTTTGATCAAAAGCGGAACTGACCTCAAGGCTACAAGAACCTGACATAACCATCGGCTCGGGCCGAAGTGCCTCAACAACTTGGGGAAGTTCCAACCCATCAGAAGATGGATCATCACATATCAATGGCTTGTAAAGATCAAGAGTGGGAAAATAATAATCATGACCGAATGAATCAATGAAAAGGTCATGAGATACAAGATTAGAAAGCTCAAGATCGCAAACAAAGGCATCCTCATGATCTGACAAATCATAAAGAGGGGAAGATTGAAAACCAGAAATTTCACCCTCTATATTTTCAACAATATGACATGAGAGATTAGGGAAATCAAGAAGGGAAGATTCATCCTCTCCGCATTCAGATGAAAAACTGACATTCCACGTGTTCTGAGAATGATTAGAAGTAGTAATATCATCATAAACTACATTTTCACAAGATTGAACAGGGATGACAAAATCGTGGAAATTTTCAGGATTATGTGAAAGAGGTGTGGAAGGAGAAGAATCATTATTCATCATGAATTGTTGTTCGGCTATAGGCTCTCACACATAATCATAGTAAATGATTTTTCAAGTTCGTTGCTCGACGACAACTCAATCCAAGATTTGATCCTTGTGAACATCAAGATAAATATTCAAAATAGATGAACGCAAAAACTCACAATCCGAAGGATCAAGAGGACCAAATAATGGAGGATGAGGAGATAACACTTCATCGTAACCATCGTATTCACAATCAGTAGGGGAATTTTAAGGTCTAAAATGGGCCTCCTAAGGAAAATGTACAATCAAAATTCACTTTATGAGAACCAATCACATTTTAGGGGATGACATTATCCCCAATTGTTGAGGTGGCATAGCTTGAGTTAAAGGTACTTACTTGTTACATTTTCAATGGTGGATAAAAACTCATGGCTAACCATGGTAGTGCTCTAAGTACTTTTGAATTCATAAAGTAAAGTACTAATAATAAATGTCATTTCACACTTTTTGAATAAAAATTATTGTTGTCATTTCATATTTTTTGAAAGAAACAATGCATATCTTTACATAATCTTCATGTCTTTACACATTTTTCAATAAATATTATATTTATATATTTTCATATATTTATTTTTAAATTATATATTCATCTCATTTTATTTAATATTATAATTTCAAATTTATTATAAATTAATATCTATACATATATATTATACATATAAAATCAAAATAAATAAAAATGCGACCTTATAATTTTATGATAAATCAAATCTATGAATAATATTAATAACAATACAAACATATTAAAATTAAAGAAAAAATGCATATTAGTTTTGTATGATGAAAAAATGTACATTAGTTTTGTATGTTAAGAAAAGGTATATTTAGTTCAACATAATTTGGGGCAAAAAAAGTCTAAAATTTCAATGTATATAAATCTTATATTATACTTATAAATATAAATTAAATCTATTTCAATACTTTTTTTTCTTTAATTTTAAATACAACTAAATTAGTTTCATTATGATTACATTAATAATATATATTATTATACATAATATTATGAAAAATAATCTATTATAGGATATATATTATATTCATTTTTATATTATATATTATTTTTTATTATGTTATAAATCAAATCAATTCAATATATAATATATAAAAATACATAAAATAATATATTACATTTATTATATTATATTATTTTATTGTTATATAGTATATTAATTACATGTTATTATATAATTTAAATAATATAAATTTTAATTAATAATATATTATAAAATTAATAATTTATGAATTTATATTTAGAATTTATTTTAAGTTATTTAGGTACAAAGGACAAATGCATTAGTTGTTCCATGATAATGAAATTTTATTGAAAAATTCATTCTTATTTAGTCACATCAATACAGTTTTTTTATTAATTTTATTTTTGTACACATTTTCAATTGAATTTAACCATGGTTACATGGATTGTGGTGCAAAAAATAAAATGCAAATTCATAAATATTATTTTATTGGTTTAGCTATTATTTTATTATTTCCTTAGGAGGTCCATTTTAGACCTCAAAATTACCCTAATGCCAAACTTGTGCTGAAATTCTAAGTATGTGGGGTGGGAGAAGATGGTGGTAGGTTAGAAAAAGAATTCTCAATCTCTCCCACCTCAACCTGTGGAACTAGAACTTTTTGATGAGAAGGGGACGGAGGGTCACTTGGAACAGAAATATTGTTCATCATGGATTTAGAAGATCTAATGCTGAGATATGTTGGAGAGGTTCGAAATATTCAAGTTCGTGTTGATTTTCTGAAATGTGAACAAGATATTGAAATATCCCTAACAAGAAAGGCCAATTAGCTTCATCTTCAGGAAATTCAAAACAAAGATGAATGAAACGATTGTGAAAATACTCAAGTGATTCATCGGGTGCTTTTCGAAATTTTAAAATTTTCTTGCACAAAATTTTACGATCATACATATCAAAAGTGCAAAACAGTTACGTGACAATATGTTCAAAAGAGTGTATGGAGGCATTAGGAAATGTGTTACGCCATTCCCTTACACGCCCTTCAAACGTGAGAATGAACAACCTATAACCAACATCCTCACAATGGATGTTTTGTTTTTTATAGAAATCAAGAAAACGAGCAGTGTGCTCAAATAAGGTTGTTTCACCCTTGCCATTAAATTTGAGATTTGAAAAGTCAGCAATAATTCGCGTCAACACTTTCAGATTTATGTTTTTAGAAAAACATGTCGGGGTTATGGTTTGGGAAGAAGTCATTATATGTGTGCAGAAATTCAAAACAGACTTCAAGTGCTCAGCTTTCCATATGGCCCTCCTTCTAGCACCAAAAATGTTGATGGTTTTGGACCCACCAATATTCAGGGGATCTCCCCGATATGAATTCCCAACTAGACCTCACATCGTTTGGAGTAGGAGTCCCAAGAGTGGGGTGTTAATGATCTGCCTTGGTTTGAAAAATGCATAGAGTGATGCAAGGTGTCTTTGGTGAGAAAAAGTGTGTGACATTGTGGAAAGTCAAGTGTGATGCATGAAGGTTCCAACACACGAAGGGGAAAGGAAGTGCACCCCTTAGAATCCTGTAATAGTACGCAGGTTGGAAGGAACACACGAGCATAATGACATCACACAAACTAACATGTGGAATAGTCCACAATTTAAGGTGATGAATTAATGCATCAACACACATCCAATAAGATTCATACAAATGCAGACAAAATATTTCATAAGCATATGCGTAAGTTAAACAACATATGTTGAAAATACAACAAGAATAGTCCTACTACATCCACAACATATGCATGAAAGCATGTCGGCTCTAAGTTTTATTAAAAGTGATAGTTCCAATCATACATACAACATTGACGAACCACTTGCTCCAATAGTGGAATGTGAAGTGAACAACACATTCTCCTCCAAAGAAGTATACTCCCTCTATGCTACGAAGCAGCCAAAGCTCTCACAAAACTCCCAAACTCTTTTTAAACCTAAGCCTAGCCAAAATGTTGGCTCCCAAAATCCCTTTACGTGAGTTATGAGAATATATTTATAGCAAAGGGGGGTGACTCTCCAATGCCCCTTTGTGACTTTTGGACTTCCCTCATGAATCTTAAACTTCTTTACAAAATTACTCATTACGTTACATTATGACAGTTCACATTCCAATATGGACACTTGGAATTTCACTTTTACAAATAATTACAAATTATATTACAATTTACACTCATGCCCATATGAGACAAAATAGGGTAGAGATAACTTGATAGCCTAACCAGACAATACACTATGATGCTTGATTTTGGGTGAACTCTAGCTCAACAACTTCTAATTGATGCTTCTCGGTCACATATTGATTCCAAGCTCGGTATATGCGATGAAATCCCCAAACTATGTGATGGTGTCTAGTTGGAAGTGGACTCTAGTATACATAGAATTTGGGTACAATGATTTGGAGCCAGTCTTAACTTGTTTCTCAAGCAAGAGCAACATTGTTATGATCTGGACAGGGCCACCGATGTAGTTCTACATGTTCTATTTTTTCAGCTCCAAATCCTCCTTGGTGGTAATTTGTTTCAACTGCTCCAAGTACTCTTCAATCTCTTGACTAACTTGATGTTTGTGTTAAGCTTTGGTGAGTGAGCTAAATGTTGGGATCTTGTGGGTTATCACCATGAAATCCAAATTATTGTATAACCGTACATATGAGGCCTAAATATTTCCAATGAAAGAGGTGAGTTGCTTGTTGTTTTGGACCAACATTCAAACTCCCATTTTCTCCAACTCTACTTGCAGCTTCAGTTTCTTCACTAAGTTATGTGGTGCCCCTTTGTATCACATTTTCCATTCTTGCACGACAGTGATGGAATCTTGCACATTCTTAAGAGTCTTGACAAATTCTTTGCTTTGTTGTTACAAGCCATGCAAGCGGACAACTTCCTTATGTATGATCATAAGCTCCTCATAGAGGTCCTACATGGTCTCTCCAAGTGTTCATACTTCACCAAGTATCGTTATTCTCATTTCCTCTAAGTAGACATGTGCGAAAGCTTCATTATGTGTTTCTAAACAGAGTTTTTCTATCTCTTGTTAGGAATCCTGTAGATTTTGTACCAACTTCTTATTCTCGGTCATAAAATACTGAGTGTTTTATCTTGTTGCACCTGCAAAGGCCAAGTTGGATTTGGCAATGGCGTTTGGATTCCTGTTGGTGTCTACCACTATCACCCTTTCTCTAACGAATGCATGTGATGCATGATCATCTAGAAAATTATTTCTTTGTGCTTATACAATCCTCTTATGAAGTTCATCATACGACAAATTGTACACATTCATCATCAAGAGGAACTGTGTCCCCTTCCTTGCTCAGGGCTAAATTTGTGGGTGGAGGTGGTGGAGATTGAACGGTGACCTGTGGTGTGCTGGGCATCAGGTCAACATATTCATCCTGAGGTTACGGTTCCAACTCCATGTCTACAACTTCAATCTGTTGAGAAAGCTCTCGATCATGCATATGTACGCTCTCTCCCTCTATTGTTGGTTGGCTCATTTATTACTCTTCAACTTCAATTGGCTTGTTTCTCCTTCCATTGCACCTTTCCTTTATTATTCTTCCTTCTTTTTCTTCTCTTCATGTTCTCCCCTCCTTTTCTCTTGCTCTTCCATAAGCTCTTGTTCTTCTTTCTCTACCCTCAATTTTGTTTCCTGTAAACTCTGATTTTCTCTCTTCCTCCGCTCTGCTCTATGTATCCTCTTCTTCTTCTTTTCTTCTGCTACCAAAGATGCTTGCGTGAGGATTGGATCTGCTTTAATCTTCTAGATTTGTTCTTCCTATGCACTATTAGTAACCTTTCTCTTTCCCTTATCTTGTGTTGAGTCGTTTCCTTCTGATGTTGTTGCTTCTGGAGTTGTTGTCATTTGCAGAGTGGCTTGTGAAGTCCCATCTATACTTACCGGCTCACGGGGTTTGGAGGCATTGTAGCAATACTTCCATGGATATTCCTTCATCCAATGAAATTCCTTGTTGACCCAATTGTAGTAGATTCTCGCACAATGGTCCTTGCAAATTCCCCTAGGATCATACGGATTGAAGTATTTTGTATTGAACTCAAAATTTCCTTTGGATTTTGCTTCGATATCTGCAACTTTGAAATTCTTAATCTCATATAATATAATTTGCAAAGGAAGAATGGGCCATGGTGCTTTCTTCTTCCTATGTAGTGATGCTGACAACCCTATGGCAATATGATATGACACTTCTTGCATGACAAGCTTGTCGATGGCATACCTTGGCAAAATATGTCGTGGCTCTCGTCTGTTGAACACTCTAATAAGTGTGTCATCCAATAAGGAAAACCAATATGTGATCTCTGATATTTCCTCCAATTCTCCCCATGACATGCAAGGTGGTTCCTACTGAAAGATATGCTTGTATAGCGGAATGATGAAGTGATCAGTTAGATTTTCCATAACTCCTCTATGGTTGCAACATGAAAGTAACTTACAATAGATATGCATGACAATTTCTCATGGTGTCCATTTCCAGTTCATGCCAGGAAACTTATTTTGTGCACATATTGCATCAAGAAAGTATGAATACATACAAAACCTTTCTTTCTCGCCCTTGAGAGTATCTTGGGCTTGTGTTACATGGGCTCTCAACCGATGAGCCAACAAATATGACCAGTTGAACAACTTCCTCTTGTTCACCACCTGGTTCAATAATATTTTCCACCCTTGAGGAAAGGTCTCAGTGCTTTGTTGATCGTAGAATATAACCAAGAGCTGATAGACCTTCCTGAGTGACTTTTTCTTGTATGAATGGGTGGGTGTTTATCGAAACTTCGATGGATCCTTCACCTAGACTTTGACAATATCTCTTCTAATTACATAGCTATGGGTGGCATAAAAGTATGAGTCCATGAGCTTTACTAGTTTGGGAAGATGATACATGTGTTGATTATCTTCTGCTAGAAAGGTAGCAAGATTGTGTTCGTTGGCATTAATCAATGTCATAGTCTTCTCATCAATGTGCGAAACAATCTAGTTGATGACATCTGCATATGGGAAGGTTGGATATATTCATGCAACCCTGTATAATATTGACCATTGAACGTTGAGATATACGTGTCGGTATTCTAGTAAATCTTCCTCAAAGTCCTTTGAAAAATCATATTTAACCATCTGTCACGTTAGTGTTGACTCCTTTTATAAAAATAGTTGAGTATCTTCATATACTGGCAAGTTAACTGGGGCTTGCTCAAATGCTTCCCTAGTACTGCTTTTAGTGGTCTCTTTTGAAGCAGATCTCTTTTGTGCCATGGTGACAATGACTGTTGGAGATAATTTCTTAAAAAATGTGGTACCTTTGGGAAAAAAAAGACAATCATGGGAAGAAAACATTAGTCTTCAGAAAATATACTTTCAAGGCACGATCAAGCAGCAAACCGACAAACTAGAGAGAAGGATTCCACAATTTTGAACAACAAGAGGTACTATATGCCTATGATAACTTCATATTGAGAAGTCCCAACATCAAAGGATTCACTGTTGTGTATATTCCATCGTGAAAAGTAGTTTCATTGTGATTCTTGGTTTGGTAGTGTCAGTGATTTAAGATTTTATCCTAGACACCATGATCATGGAAAATCAACATGGTATCAGAGCATGTATGAGCTAATTTGAAGGACAATGAATTAGAGAGTGAACAGTGAATCAATTTATAGGGAGTTGGATGTCTAGATCATGGAGTAGAGGGTTTAGCTAAAGACATGGATATGTGGTCTTGACTGGCTTGCCAGTGAGATTGGTTGGGATTTCTGGTGGATTGGTGGAGAGCCTGGTGAACAACAATTTGTTGTTGGGTAGATTTTTTATCATGGAATTATTTTGACTTTCCATGGATGGTTGGGACAACTCGAGGGTTTCTTTGGCATGGATGATATCAACATGATCGAGATGGCTTCATGTGATGGCCTACAGGTTGGAAGGCTAGATTCTTCATCATATCGTGATGTTGCATATCCAAGATTGGAGGAATTTTGACGAGTGGCATTTGATCTAGGAGGATGAGTGCTTGCAGGAAAAGAGCCAATGGAGATCGCGTAGGCTTAGAGGGAGTCTAGCCACAAAGGGAGCATCCCTATGGAGGTTTTGGATCTTCAAGTTCGTATGTGATTAGGAAGAGGCACTACCCAGATTTTAGGGTTCATTCTATAGAGTATGTTGCAATGATGGTCATCAAATGGACTAGTGTCATTGGTGATAATGTTGATGGAGACTTACTAGTGTTGGAAGTACCTCCCTCACCAAGAGGGAGTGATGAGATTTGTATCTTGGGAGGTACTCCAAACACTAGGCATGAGGGTTGTGGCAGTTGGCACACAAGTATGGCTTGTAGCTTTGAAACCCAAGCTTGGGGTTTTGTACCCATAAATGCTGGGGCCAAAACCATGAGGAGATGGAGATGATAGAGGATGTCGAGATGAACTACACATAATGAAAATCATCTAAATTCGAGGTGTAGAAATCAAGATATGAATTTTTTAAGTTTTGGTTGGGATTGTGACTCATGTTTGAGGTCGGCTAGGGCAAGGTTAGCCCTCATGACAGTTGGATAAGCCCACCAAGTAAATTCGTTGGAGCCCTTGAGAAAAATATAAAAAGAGAAGATATGTGTTGTATGGATTAATCCGTCTTGCGGACAAGACCGATCTCCCTAGTACTAAAAGTATCTAGCAACAAACAGCCAAACATACTAATCTTTCTCTAAGCATATAAGGTTTACAAAAGGCTCTATAGAGGTGTAAAAGACTTACCGTTTGTCCAGTGCTTGTTTGAAGTCGTTGTTGTCCCTCACGCGCTTGAAGGAGTTTTCCTTGTAAACCTGCAATCACAAACAAGCAAAATATTACATAGCACCTGTATAGAAATCATCATAAACCATGCTTATCATAGTGATCAAGGAATCTATGAAATAAACCATTGATTGAAGGCTTATTGAGAAAAATGAGTATATTTGTATTAATTTCAAAAGAAGAAAATCCTTACAACCTGAGCCTTGATGTTGCACAGGACTTTCCGGGGTCCGAAGCAGGAGTCTCCTTTACTTTGACAAGTTCTACACTCCTCCAACCAAGACAAATAGAGGTATGTAATCTCTCCTCACAAAAGCCTTAGTTAACTGAGTCTAAATCTCAACAGCACTTAACTTCAAATATTCTAAAAGCTTGAACTCCCTTTGAGGCTACCCAATGCCTCTTTTTATAGTGGAAAAGAGGAGGTTTTCTGTTCCAAGTATGAAGGGATAGAATCCTCCTTCAAAGGGATAAACTCCTCACATCAAGGGGTTAGCTCCATAAGGTAAGGGATTCATGCACCTCACAAGAGCGGTTCTGCCACCACAAAATCCATTCTAGAAGCTTCCAGAATTTACTTTAATTGAGATTTTTGGGATTTTACTTGCGCCTTTTTAATCTTACAGGGGTCCGCACCTATAACAAAGATAAAGTGCGTTCAGGAATGCAGGAAAGCTGAACATTGGGTGCGGGACCGCAGGCAAGATAGCTAGAAAGTGCGATACCAAAGTTTAGGAGACTTTTAGGAACTTTTTCTGATTTTCAAGGCTTGACATGAGGAACTGATATGTTAGACTTGCAAAAGGGAGAAGTATGAGTAATAATGAGCTCATACACATGGCAGAATGTCAGGATGACAATTTTGTAACAGATTGCCCCCTAAAGTGCAAAGTCTGGAATAGATGATGCTGAAGTCTGTCATATATGAAGAGTGCAGTACTTTATTATTTCAAGGATCATCCTGTGGACACCCCAGTCAGCACCTGTAAAAAAATTCAATGCAAAATATATATGTATATGTATCATCACTGAGGTAGGCATTCCCATACTCAGATTAAACTAACTAAAAACTGATTCAACTGTTCTGATATAGGAACGATTTTGAGTACATCACAGTATAGACATGTGTAGACACAGTATGGACGCAGCCATATGTTTATTAATAGTCTACTATATAAATGATAACAAAATTCCTCGCAGCCTGGATGGTAGAAACTAGATCCAGGGTCTTGATTTCCGCATCTCGAACTAGTACGATTCTATCCATGCGAATGAATGTGTCGAAGTCGAACATGGTAGAAACCACTTGATTACCAGTCAATGATGTAAACTGTTAACAAGTGTGAGAGTAACCACCAGTAATGTCAATGGCTCTCAAAGTACACAGTACAATCCATGAAATGTGAATGAATGAGCTGAAGTCGAACATTTCACGGAATCATTCGATCAAAGGTCGATGATGTAACCTGTCGTCGAAAGCGAGAAACCTTCCATTAAGGCATGCAGATTCCAAGGTACTGACGATTTCTAGATCAACTTTCCAAATAATGAGTTGTCGTCGATAGAAAGCGACCTGTCGTAGGCAAGCCCACAACACGAAATCATAGATCAAGTTTTGGAAATATATTGGCAAGGACTGACTCAGGGATGGTCAAAATGGATGACAGATACTTTGCAGATGAATGGTTTATTTAAACTGTCCTCTTGAACACATAACGACACTGCATATGGTTTGGTAACAATTGACCCAAAGCTAATACCCAGAAACCGGACGAAGACTTTCAAACGAGGTTCGATTAACTATTAGGCAAAGGATTTCCCAACCCAAGTGAATGAAAGTGTCGTGTTCAAGAGTGGTCGACTGAATTTTCGAAGAATCAAAATACAACAAATACGCCCATTTTCCTCTCTTTTCCCCCACCATTTCTGGCAAGTACCTCTTTATTTTTGACAAGCTTGAGGAGGATAACATTTGCTTGTTTATAAGCTCATCCTTCGGATGAGTCCAACTTAGTTTAAGATTCAAACCCTAAGAAGGAGTGGTTCGTTCCTGTTAAAAATTAAACAGGTCCTTTACTGTTAAATTTTAACGAGTCCAGTATAGGAGAAACTCGGTGTTTTTCATTTTTAGGGAGTTAGAAGAAAAAACTTAAGAAAAATCCATGGGTGTACTTTTTCGTAAATTTAGTCTCTCAGGCCCGAAAAAGGATAAAATAATGTGAGAGAGAACTCTATTGACCGTAATTAGTCAACGTATACCTTTTTCGTAAATAGTCCATTTCAGTCCGTAAAAGGGGTAAACTTATACTTAAGGGACGATCATTCATTTACTTTAACGAGTTCGAATAATCAAGTACTCGGCAATCTTTTCATGTTTAGAGAGTCTGAAAAGGGCTTAAAATAGGACTCCAAGTTTTCGCTTTTTCGTAATTTTCAAGAGTCCGAAAAAGTGATAAAAGTATACTCAGTAGTTTCACTTTTTCTGTAAATTTTAACGAGTTCGAAAAAGGGATAAAAATATACTCATGTGGCCGAATTTCAATTTAATTAACGAGCAAGAAAAGACGGAAAGAACTCGACATTTTCATGTGTTTTACGAGAATGAAAGATAGAAAAATAATCTCGAGATTTTCATGAGTTTAACGAGTCTTGAAAATAACCGAAATTGACTCAAGATAGGTTTCATTTTTACAAAAGCTTGAAACAGAGAAAAACTATGCTTCAGAGTGGTTTCATTTTTACACAAGCTTGAAACAGAGAGAAAACTATGCTCGATGCCCCCTAAGCGTAACTGCTAGAGCGCATGCCCCCCAGCTTCATTTCATTCAACTAAATACACTACTGGTAATTAATAGCTGGATGGAATGAAGGTTCATTTATGAGATCATATGAAAGACCCGACCTAAAACTGTAAGAAAATTATGCAAAAACCAAAATAAATAACCTAAATATATGACTTAACATTTACAAGATCTAGTCAAAGACTCGACTCAATTAGGGGAGGATTTGTTTCATTTTTTAACGAGCTTGACACAGGAAAAGAACTATGCTCATGGCAACGTGTTTGATTTTTTTAACGAGGTTGACACAGTAAAAGGAACTTTCCTCTTCTACATGTTTCATTTTTTAAACGAGTTTGACACAGTAAAAGGAACTGTCCTCAAATATACTTATTTCTAATCTATCTATATAATCTACTTATTCATTTTTTAATGAGGTTGACACAAGAAAAGAACTATCCTCATACTTGATTCATTTTTTAACAAGGTTGACTCAGTAAAAGGAACTATCCTCTGACCAAATGATTCATTTTTTAATGAGGTTGACAAGGGAAAAGAACTATCCTCATACCTGATTCATTTTTTAACGAGGTTGACTCAATAACAGGAACCATCCTCATGACCAAAATGATTCATTTTTTAATGAGGTTGACACAGGAAGAGAAATATCCTCATACCTGATTCATTTTTTAACGAGGTTGACTCAATAACAGGAACCATCCTCATAAACTACTTATTTCTAATATATCAATCTAATCTCTACAATCTACCTACTGATTCATTTTTTAATGAGGTTGACACAGGAAAAGAACTGTCCTCATCGCCGACTGATTCATTTTTTAACGAGGTTGACACAGTAAAAGGAACTCTCCTCACACTTACTAATTCATTTTTTAATGAGGTTGACACAGTAAAAGGAATTATCCTCGGGCCACTGATTCATTTTTTAACGAGGTTGACACAGTAAAAGGAACTTTCCTCAGACTCACTGATTCATTTTTTAATGAGGTTGACACAGTAAAAGGAACTATCCTCGGACCACTGATTCATTTTTTAACGAGGTTGACACAGTAAAAGGAACTTTCCTCAGACTAACTGATTCATTTTTTAATGAGGTTGACACAGGAAAAGGAACTATCCTCGGACTCACTGATTCATTTTTTAACGAGGTTGACACAGTAAAAATAACTTTCCTTAGACTAACTGATTCATTTTTTAATGAGGTTGACACAGGAAAAGGAACTATCCTCAGGACTTGATCATGGCTTCCAACTGGAAGAAACACATGTCAATGGACACACCTTGATCATGGCTTCCAAGAGGTCTTCATCAGAAGGAAGAATAGTTCTCTGGAAGGAACACATGTCAAGGGACTCAAAAGGGATAAGAACATCACGTTCAAATAATCCCATAGAGTTTTCCATGTCAATTACCGGATCTAAGTCAAAGGAAGACGAGCAAACAGTGAGAGGCTCGCTTACATCGGTAATTGAAAACATGGGACTAGCTGCCACATAATTAACCCGTGGCGGGGTAGATACCACTTGCGTATGAGGAACATTCAGGGATGTCGGATCATTGGTAGTCGAATCAAGCATAGGGAATGAAAGCTGGTCTACAGTCACAATATTTCCATTGTGAGGGAAAGACATCACGCAAAAGAGTGTCGATACGACAGCTTTCATTGCATAAACATAGTCTCGCCCAAGGAGTAAATTGAAATCCAAGGGACCTTGAACTACCATAATATCAATACAGACAGTTTTACCTTCCAAAGTAATAGAAAACTTATGAAGGATCCCTAAAGGTTCACTAACGGTTCTGTTAAAAGCTTTCAGATTCTGCGTAATAGGCACAAGCTGAGGGAAACCCAAAGATTTCCAAGCAGTTGAGGATAAAATACTAACAGAAGCACCTTCATCTACCTGTGTGCGATGTATGTCCCTACCACCCAAATTCACAATGATTTGGAAAGGGATGGAGGAAGGAAGATGAGGTTCTGTCAGTCTATTCCAATCAAAGGAAAATACCTCAGTACTTGGAGGGGGTTCTGTAGAAACAGGTGAAATGCCCCCCAGCGTAGAAGAATCTGATGTAACAAGAAGAACCTGAGCAGTATGAAGTTCACTCTCTACAGGGAGAATGGGATCGACCGAATGTGAAATTGAATCGACCACTTGATCAACTAATGGATCATCAACCTGAGTGATATGAGTTTCACTCCCCAATGGAAGAGTGGGATCGACTGTACTTGAAACTAGATCAATCACTCCGTCAGTTGACGGTAGGTTGGGAGAAATTTGATGGTAACCAGTTGGAAGTTCTTGTTGTGGAACAGGAAGGTCTTCCAATAATTTTGAGGCTTCATCCATGTGAGGGAAAATGTGAGTTTGATGATTCCCTTTGCATAACTTACAAGGAAACCTAACTTTACCCTTTTTCCTAGGAACCTGACTATCACTGGTTGATGGATCAATAGAAAGTTGATGAGATTTTTCTGACCATACTTCCAAGACCTTTGGAATACCAGGACAATTGATAAGGAAGTGGTCACCCTTACAAATCCTGCAAGGGTATTTGGGTTTACGATGCATGTTGGAGGTTTCCTCAACACAACTAACACTTATAGCCATGGCTGGTTGGTTGACTTCTTTCTTATCTTGCTTCTTCTTCTTCTTCTTCTTCCCTTTCTTCTTCTTCGTCACCTGGTTACTAGCGTCAAGAATTTTACCAAGCGAAGAGGAAGAAATGGAGGAAGAAATATTAGGCGAAGAAGGTAAAGGGTCAACAAAAATTTGGTGATGTTGAGATGGTGAACTCTGTTGAGGTGAAGCATCCGGTTGAGGTGGAACAATTAGAGTATTCGGGGCCAACGAAGTTGAAAATAACCATATCAGTAAACCTATTGTAAATCTAGGTAATGACAAAGTAGCCATATAAGGAGGACCAACATTTCCAAAGTAAGGAAAAGTACTAGGATTATCGTTAAGAGGGGTTCCTTGGTTGGTAAATTCCAGAACAGTTGCCATTATATTCAACTTCAGTGAATTTTATTAACAAATTAAAAACTAAAATTAACAATTCACAATTCACACCTAACAATTAATATTCACAATTCACACCTATGGTCTCTAATAGTAAAAACAAACAAATTAACACGCGCTATCAAATCTAGGAGTCAAACCACACACAAACAGTAACTTCCCATACTAAAAACACTAGTTGGTGCTGAAATCCAACATCGTAGAATTTAATACAGAAAGGGCGATTGGAACAGTTACCCCGACAACCTGCTTAATGAAACAGACTGACACAAGTTTCTTCACAAAACCATCTCGAGAGAAGAGAACCCCCCAGAGAGTCCAAGTGATTCTAGTCAATGTCTGCTCCAGGTACAGTGAGATCTTTCCTTCACCGTCACCGTAGGAAATAATATTAAGATAATGGACACTAAGGTTACCAACAGTAACAAATATAACTGGGGGAACAATCTACGATCCGATCTCACGCACAAGGGCAGAGTAGCAAGCTCAATCCCCTTGAAGGTTCCTCGACATGGTTAATCCGAGGTTTACCGACAAGTGACCCCAGGCTCCTCGACAATGGTTAATCTGAGGTTTATTTTTTGTAATGCGCGCAAAATCTTCTATCTTCCCCAATGAAACAAAATTGATTGTCTCAAAGGTTCAGACATGATCTCGTGATTGACTTCTTTAAGAGAAACTTCCCAGATTATACAAATTACAATTGGATTTATTTCCTACCACAATATTTATCTACTGTTTGTTTTTGTTGCTTTGGAAAGTTAACTACAACCTATTCCAAAGCACTAGTCCTGAGCTAGATTGGTGGAAAGAGCCCTAAAAATGTAAAAATTACTAGATGAATTTTAATTAAGCGTTGTGTTATTTAGGCTGTTATTACTCAAAAGGGTAAATGGATACGAAACCAATGGTGTTATGACCCGACCCAAAACTGAATGCAATCGAATATGATAATGTAATCTTTTCAATTCAATGAATCCTAACTAAAGTAAGGAGAGAGTTTCCATTCACTTCCAACAATGCAAAAAATTGATCACTAAGAGAAAATATAACAAATTCTCTAATGCACTAATTTCATCAAGAAAAACTAATGCAAATCAATCCCAAAACAATTTTTATTTTTGTGTTTTTAAAACAAGCATAAAAACATCTAAATTCAAATCAAAGAAAATTGATCTAAATCTATGATTGATTTTTCAGAATGTAAACTATGCAGTTGTAATCTATGCACAATTCACATGAAAAGTATGCAAATGTAATCTATGCACATTTTTCATTCATATTCTGAAAATGAGAATTCTAATTATGCAAATGTGATCTATGCAAGAGAATTCTCAAACACAAGATGATTCTAATGTAATCTAAGAACCAATCAAGTGTAAGTCAAGAAAATCAGGTGAGAATTCCAAAGATCAAAAAACACTCAAAGGCGATTAACACTCATACATAATGAGGGGGAATTTTTTTTGCAAAAACAAAAGAAAAAAGATGTAAAATTGTGAAAAGACTGAGACAAACCTCCAAGTAATGACCAAAGGAAATCAAATTAAGAATTTCTCAAAAAAGAGACTCAAAACACCCAATACTGCTAAGATTCATTCACATAAAGCTTTTGACCGAAAGAATCATCAATCTGGGCAAAAAACAAAAAATCAAAATCAAAATAATGATAAACTAAAGAAAGAAATCTAAAGTTTTTCAAAATTTTAACAGGGTCCGCAGGCTTGCAGAAGTAACAGGTGCGGTACCGCACTGTTTACTCAAGCAAAGATGCGAAACTGCCCGCACTGTGCAAAGAAGGCAAAGTGCGGTCCTTGGAAAAATTAGAGAAAAACATAAAAGATCTCAAAATTTTCAAAAACAGAGAAAACCTAAGCTACCCAGGCAAATATCCATAAATCAAAAACCAGAAATTTTTTTTCCTCAAATCAAAATAAAGGAGAACAAAAAACAACAAGTTTCCTTCCCCAGCGGAGTCGCCAATTTGTTGTATGGATTAATCCGTCTTACGGACTAGACCGATCTCCCTAGTACTAAAAGTATCTAGCAACAAACAACCAGACATACTAATCTTTCTCTAAGCATATAAGGTTTACAAAAGGCTCTATAGAGGTGTAAAAGACTTACCGTTTGTCCAGTGCTTGTTTGAAGTCGTTGTTGTCCCTCACGCGCTTGAAGGAGTTTTCCTTGTAAACCTGCAATCACAAACAAGCAAAATATTACATAGCACCTGTATAGAAATCATCATAAACCATGCTTATCATAGTGATCAAGGAATCTATGAAATAAACCATTGATTGAAGGCTTATTGAGAAAAATGAGTATATTTGTATTAATTTCAAAAGAAGAAAATCCTTACAACCTGAGCCTTGATGTTGCACAGGACTTTCCGGGGTCCGAAGCAGGAGTCTCCTTTACTTTGACAAGTTCTGCACTACTCCAACCAAGACAAAGAGAGGTATGTAATCTCTCCTCACAAAAGCCTTAGTTAACTGAGTCTAAATCTCAACAGCACTTAACTTCAAATATTCTCAAAGCTTCAACTCCCTTTGAGGCTACCCAATGCCTCTTTTTATAGTGGACAAGAGGAGGTTTTATGTTCCAAGCATGAAGGGATAGAATCCTCCTTCAAATGGATAAGCTCCTCACATCAAGGGGTTAGCTCCATAAGGTAAGGGATTCATGCACCTTACAAGAGCGGTTATGCCACCGCAAAATCCATTCTAGAAGCTTCCAGAATTTACTTTAATTGAGCTTTTTGGGATTTTACTTACGCCTTTTTAATCTTACAGGGGTCCGCACCTATAACAAAGATAAAGTGCGTTCAAGAACGCATGAAAGCTGAACATTGGGTGCGGGACCGCAGGAAAGATAGCCAGAAAGTGCGATACCAAAGTTTAGGAGACTTTTAGGAACTTTTTCTGATTTTCAAGGCTTGACATGAGGAACTGATATGTTAGACTTGCAAAAGGGAGAAGTATGAGTAATAATGAGCTCATACACATGGCAGAATGTCAGGATGACAATTTTCAGTGTAAAAATATGTGAAGCATTTCACTCATCCAATGTACAACAAAACATAAGAAGTATACCTCTGATTTTGGATGCAGGAATTTGGAGCTCAATGAGAGGAGGAAAAGGAGACTTTAATAGGGTATTTCTCTATGGTTATTGGGAAGATTCAAATCTAGTGCAGGTTTGAGTACTTGAAGGGATTATGGGCTACGTCTGGCATGATTTTTGTGGGAAGATCTCTGAAATTTCTAGCCGTTGACCTATTCAAGATTCTAGATGAAGGTATAGCCCTATATCTCAGCAAGGAGAGGGGCTAAAGGTCTAATCAAAAGGATAGAAATAGCCCTAGCAGTCACTAACGTATAGGGAAACCTAGAAGAAGGAGTGTTGTGTTTATAGATGGAGCTTTTGTAGTAGAATTGGTGGGTTTTTGTAGATTACAAATATGCCCTAGCGAGGACGAGTTCCAATAGTAGAGAAACAATACCAGAAGGTATGTGATTTAGGTGTTTTGTTGCTAGTGGACCAGTCCTAAAAAGGAAAGTTTGATGAGGTCCTAGTGTAGGAAAAATCTGGGTTGGTGTGTGCAAGTTTTGGTGTGGTTTTTCTCAGTATTGTAGGAAGCAAACCCTTGGTATCATTGTAGAGAGGGTAGAAGTTGTAGTGGTTGTTTGTAGGAGCCAAAACCACCTCAGACTTGCCCCTAAGTGGTAGCAAAGGGAGCAGCTTACAGTGAGAATAAAACTGCAGCTATAGAAGAGGTCTAGAGGTAAGGATATAGGGCTGATGTGGATTGATATTAGCCCTAACCAAATTGTAGACTTTGCAGCAATGACTCATCAACTCATGAGGGGGATGTAGTCCTAGAAGAGGACATTTGTATTGGATGATCATAGTCTGTTGGAGGGCAGCGTGATAGTGGACCAAGTGTGGACAGTTGATAGATAATTTATGGATTTTTAGAGGACGACATGATAATTCCCAAGTTGGATCCTAGTGTGCACCTTCTTCATGGACTTAGGTGGTTTTTATAGTGGAAAAAGGAGAGCTCAAGGGTCTGATCATCCAATAGAAGTTTGAGTAGCCCTAGACTTGTCGTGTGGAGAAGGAAATCTACAACATATGATGGGTAGTTCTCCTAGCCCGTTAATTGTGTGAGATGGACATCTTGAAATGAAAGGTGGAAACCCTTTGTGCCCTCTATTAGTCTTCATTAGAGAAGTGCAGGAAGACTATAGTGGGTTGAAGTCCCTAAGTAGTTGAGGAGCATCAGCGGGAAATTGTGAGTTATTCACAAATAGAGTTGTGAACAACTCAAAAGGAGTATCGTTGTTTTGTGCCCTTGATGTAATAAGGCACAACTAGCAAGTACATTGGACAACCGAGGTTCAGTTTCCATATGGAATTGAAGCATTGATAGAGGCAGAATCTGTAGATCAGGATCCGAAGTGCCGAGTAGGTACAGGATACGACTAAGAGGAGTTGTGATTGCATGCTACATTAGCCAAATGATTAGAGTATCTTATTGAGGGTATATTGGTTGTCGATGGACTAACACCAAGCCCTAGTTTTGTATCTTATATCAATGGATGTATGAGGGTCATTATCCCTGGTACGATATCCCTATACTATTGTATTATTTGAGTTGATTAATAAAATTAAGTTGGATAATTGTATAAAATTGTGTAAAAATTCGTCTATATTTTGTGCACTAATAGATTTATTGTTGTTTATATTTCATTGTGCAAAATAGCTTCATTTTTATTCTTGGTTTGGAAGCATCAGTGATTTAAGATTCTATCCTAGACACTAGGATCATGAAAAATCAACAAAATAGACCCATATCTTCTGTTGATCTATTTCCTACTCCTTGCATATGCCATGTAGTCAATATCCCTATGGCCAAAATCGTTACATGAGAAACAATAACCATAAAAAAGGACTATTATACCTGACTTTTGGTGATCTTCGTGATGGGGGAAATATTACTTGCATGTTTGCTTGAGGTTGTTTCTCCTTTGACTTCTCCCTAAGTAGTTGAGGAGCAACAGTGGGAAATTGTGGGTTTTTCACAAACGGAGTTGTGAACAAATCGAAAGGAGTATTGATGTGTTGTGCCCTTAATGGAATAAGGCACAACTAGTGAGCATATTGGAAAACCGAGGTTCAGTTTCTAGATGGATTTGGAGCATTGATATAGGTAGAAGTTGTAGATCGGGATCTGAAGTACTGACTAGGCACAAGGTATGACTTAGAGGAGTTGTGATTCCATGCTACATCAACCAGATGATTAGAGTATCTTGTTGAGGGTAGATTGGTTTTCGATGGACTAAAACCAAGCCCCAGTTTTCTATCTTATATCAATGGATGTATGAGGGTTATTATCCCTTGTACGAGATCCCTAGACTATTGTATTATTCAGGTTTATTAATAAAATTAAGTTGGGTTATTGTACAAATTTGTGTAAAAAAATTTCTATATTTTGTGCACTAATAGATTTATTTTTGTTTATATTTCATTGTGCAAAGTAGATTCATTTTGATTCTTGGTTTGGTAGTGTCAGTGATTTAAGATTCTATCTTAAACACTAGGATCATGGAAAATCAACAAAATAGACCTGTATCTTCTGCTGATATATTTCCTACTCCTCGCATATGCCCTGAAGTAAATAGCCCTATGGCCAAAATCATTGCATGAGAAAAATTAACCATAAAAAGGACTATTATACCTGACTTTTGGTGATCTTTGTGATGGGGGAAATCTTACTTGCATGTTTGCTTGAGGTTGCTTCTCCTTTTGTTGAGAGGACTTGATATCTTTACTTCTACAAATTAATGCTATATGTCCAAATTTTTACATCTGAAACAATTGATATTTCTCAATATGGGAGCAATATATTTTCTTGGTGAATGTATCATTTTTGGCCCATTCTTTTACTCATTTCGAGGTTGTTGGCTCCCTAATGACTTTCCTTTTTCACGATGCTAATAGGTGCTCCAACATTTTTTTATTTACTTGTAGTTTCTTAAGCGCTGGATGGGATCATTTCTAATTCTTATCTTGCAAAGTCTACTTTAGCTTTCAATATTTGACATTAATCTTCCATTTCCTTATATTGCTTCCTCATTCCTTCTTCTAGTTGAATTTTCAAATCTAAAATTTCTTCCTTGAAATTTTACTCTCTTCTTTCAAGAATTTGAAGCACTTTCCTCAAATTTTTATTTTCGAGTGAGAGCCTTTGTATTACACATAATGTTGTGATAATTTGAGTTCTATCTTCAACTGGTATCTCCTTTTCTTCAACATTGCTAGTAATTTCTTCTCCATAAGGGTTACCTCCACTTCTATTCAAAAGAACAATTTCAACCAACTAGTTATCATTTTCTAACTCATCAAACTCAATACCATCTTCGTCACTACATTTGCGAGAGGATCCTGGTAATTCTTCACCTTTATTGACCAACAAAAAGAAGGTTTCTTTTGAATCTGAAATATTTTTTACTGGTTTATTGCACTTCTTCGTTTGATACATCTTCTTCTTGTTCTTGGCCATGGTCCATGGTCTACTCTAAAGCGATTGAGCTTAACTGGAGATAACTTTCTTTGATACCAATTTTTAGAAATGTATATCACTATAGAGAGTGGGGGGTGAATCAATAGTGGCGACACTTATAGAAATTTAAAAATTTTCACCAAATCACTAAACAACCATACACATGATAACATCAGGAGATAAACGCGGCATAAAATTAACACATAAGAGCCATGACAAACATCAAGAAAAGCATGCACAAGGAGACACAAGTATTTTTGGTGGAAACCCTCAAGGGGAGAAAATCCACTCATTGTTTTTGTGTTGCTTATTTCTCTATTATTATTATAAATCAAATATTTTACATATTTCAACTGACCAACACAAACTAGGAGCCACTACCCCTAAGAATAGTATTGTTGGCCACCACCAGTTAGGAATTCTATACTCACATGACTTTGCACACCACCACCTACTGGAAGCCACCACTCCTATTAAGCCTTGCCCAACCACCACAAGATGGAGATAACACTCCCAATATAAAAAAATTTCCTAGCCACCACCCCTATCTTGTTCAACATTGTTGAACAAAGGCCACCACTTCCTCAAACTCTCGGAGTCACACTTTCATTCATTTTCAAACTAGACTCCAGGGAGAACTTTACAGCTTAACAACAACACATCAGTCCTCTATAAAATAATAAATATGTCCCAAAAAAATATATGCATACAAAACAATAAACTAATGAATGCACTAGCAATAAACATATAATGAATGATCTTCAATCAATCCTTACTCTACCTCCTCACTCTTTGCATAAGTTGTTGGTCAAAACATTTTTATGCTACCTTCTACTACTTCTACAAACAGCTTCAAATTTTCTGCATAATGTCCCTCACAACTTGCACACTCTTCTCTTCTCTCACACTCACTCAACCAATAATGCAACCAAACAAACTCCTCAAAGAAATCTCCAATGTATAATTTACTAAAGTGATTAAGACAATAATTACAATAGAGTATTGAGCTCAACAACTTTGTTCATACACTCATGAATCAATCTTGTATTTTGAACATTTTTCCTCGTTGAGTTGTTCCTCCATGACATTTATTAAATGAGATATCTTATCAAATTTAACAATCTTCTAGATGATTTCCTCGAATTTCTTGACCAATTACCAAGTGCAAAATGCAAATAAATGCCCCTGGAAATAACCTAAGTGCGTGCATAATTCAAGAAATTCCACTTACTCACCATAACACAACCCTGACACACAAAACCTACATTATAACACAATTAATAAGTTGATACCTATGTTATGGAGATAAAGCATTTTCTGCCTCAGAACCTGCGTTATACCACAATTAATGCCTCATTACGTGTGTTTTAATGCACTTAAAGCCTCCAAACCCGCGTTACCTCATCAATGCCTCCTTTTTGCCAACTGCTCAGCTTTAGGACTTCCGAAACTTGTTCATCAACCTCTTCAAGCACTTTTTGAACCTATAGAAACCTCTACAAACCCATATCAAGTCTCTAATAATCATGACAAGGCCTCCAAGCATGTTCTTTGCAAGCATCAAGACATCAACATAAACCTCCACCTTATCACTAACCTGTGCATCCTCCTGCAAATTTTCTGCAATCACAAAGGGTGAGATACAATTCAAGTTGACATCAACACAAGACAAACTCTTCTAAGTGCTTATTGACATCAATGCCAACATTTGACACAAGCAATAATCTTGATATATATTGTTGATATTTTTGGCAAGATGTTTCCTCTTAAGTTAAATGTCAAGCATTTTCCACCTATCAAGTGGAGCAATAAGGATAAATATTATTTCTAGTACAATTAGAGCCACATGAATTCTACATTGTTTTATTCAGTATACGTTTGAACCTGCACTTTATTTGTAAATTCCAAACACCATAACATCAACATGCCACCTAAAACCCATTTATATGTGTCTTCCAACATTATTATGTTGCCACATAGTTATCGTACATGCATTGACATCAAGTTGTCAACATTATTGTTTAATTTATATTTATTCTCATCATAAGAGTTCCATTATTTTCTAATATAAGAATGGCCCTCTAACCTAATTTAACAATGATGGAAACATCCATTGATCAATCTCGTATTAGTAGCTTGAGTGGTTAGGAGCATAGTTCCTTCTCCCATCCACCCTGATTCAATTCCAAGGGACATGTTTGGCCCATCATGATAAGGTTCAAAGAGTAGGCAACCCCTAGGATAGAGATTCTTCATGGGGGAGTTCAAGGCATCTCGACTCTATCTAAGTCATAAGTGTTTGGTATATCTAATCATGGATTGTTGGATATACTCTTTGATGTTATAGTGGCAATGAGTAGGTTTGATCCTAGTCTTCATTGTTAGGTCCCTATATTACTAGTATAGTCCCTTATTGTTGTTAGTGTAACCCCCTTATTGTTATTATTGTACCCCTGTAACCCCCATATTGTTATTATTGTGCCCTTAAATTATTATTGTTAGGTCGGCTAGGACTACATTGTGGCCCCACTAAGATTACATTGTGGCCCCATGGACTCCTATATATAGAAAGGAGGTTTTGTAATTTGTATCATCCAAGAATTATTCATTTATGTAATGTATTGGAGGTTTCCCCCTTGAAGTTGCTTATTTCTAAGGCGTTGATATCTCTTTTCTTCTATTTTTGGAGCTGGTTTCACAACATTTGGTATCAGAGCTTTGGATTCTAGGGTTTTCGTTGCTCCAAACCGGTCATCGTAGAATTTTTTCTATAAATTTGTTTCTATGAAGGTTCAGATGCTGAAATTTTTAGAGTGCAAAGCAGAAATCCTAAGGAAAATCGTTGCAAAATTTCAGAGCTTGGTTCGCAATATTGTCGGAGATATGATCTGTGGAAGTTAGGGCTTTTTGCAGACTCCTGAATTTAACCTAAATAGGTCATCGCGACATTTTCGCTATAAATTTTTTTCTATGAAGATTCAAAAACTGAAATTTTTAGAGAGAAAAGCCGCAATCCTGAGGAACAACATCACAAAATTTCAGATCTTAGTTCATAATATTTGTGGAGATATGATCTGTAAAAGTTAGGTGTTTTTCAGGCTCCCGAATTTCATCTCAAAGAGGTTATCGTGGGAAAATCTTCATAACTCTCTCTCTGAGCATCAGATTGGAATGCTGTAAAAAGTGGCCACAATTACACAGACTGTAGTTTCCTTTCTATCAATTTTAGAGCCAAAGGAGGAAACAATAACACATGGCAAGTCGTACAAGTTCGATCTATTGAACTAGTCCATAATTGGGTCATTGTGGGAGATTGGACATAGCTTTGCCTTGAATAATCCAAATCAGGTCAGACCTGTGAAATTTGAAATAAGATTCAGAGGGATACTACAAGGTCGAATTTTAGATATTGAGGATCCACAATTATAGAGATAATTCAATTTCAATATAGAGCTCCTCAAAAGCAAGTAAAAGGTGTGTATTTTTTTTCCCAAATTGCATAAGTCTTGTTTGTAGAATCAAGTTGAATTGATTCCAAGGGCATATTGTAGAATAGATATCAGTATTGGATTCTAAAATGGCCCCTAAAAAGAATTCAACACCCATTAAGCCTTTAGAAGGCTCTACTATGACTGATGAAGACGAAGAATGGCAACATGACATATCAAAATTAATATTTCTAGCCTTACCAATATCCGCTTCCTCACAAAGAGCAAAAAATGACATGGAAGTTTTGAAGAAAGGCATGAAATCCAGCAGAAAGATGGATGGTTTGAAGAAAGGCGTGGAATCTAAGATGGATGGTTTGAAGAATGGCGTGGAATCTAAGATAGATGGCATGGAAGCTGGCATGGAATCTAAGATGGATGACATGGAAGCTAAGATCGATAAGAAAATGGAAAACATGAAGAATGATCTAAAAGAAGACATGGAAGGTTTGACAAAGTTGATACAATAAATGATTCCTAATGGTGAAAAGATAGTAGAGGAAACTCATGATGAGAACAAAGTAAATGTTAATCATTATTTCATAAACTCTAATGTTGGATTAAAGAAAAACCATATTCCAAAGATGGATATGAGGAATTTTGATGTGAATGATCCCATAAAATGGATACTATAGATGGAGCAATATTTTGATCTCAATAATGTGCAAAACACACAAAAGGTACGCATTGCAACTTTACATTTAGAACAAAAATACATTTTTATGGTATCGATGGCTTTGATCCCGTAAAAAAATTGTCACTTGGTCAATTTTTACAGAGGAAATGATAGCACATTATGAGGATACAAAGAGCAAAACCTTCTTTAGCCAATTGATAAATCTCAAACAAAAGGGTTCAATGGTGGAGCACATAAGGACTTCAAAAAATTGAATATAAGCTTAAAGGATATTCCAGATGAGCACAGGATTGATGTCTTCATAGGTACTTTAAAGGATAACATCCAACATGAGGTTTGCCTTTCGGAACCTGATTCATTGGAGAAGGCATTCATGTTGGCAAGAAAATTTGAAAGAAAAATTTTGGAAACAAGGAATCCTACCACTCACATCTATAAATATGGAAGTGATGCTACTCCTATACTTCCACAACCTACAAGGTTGCCACCACAAAAATTGCAAGAAAAAAGAGAAAAGGGGCTTTTCTACAATTGTAATAGAAAATACATGAAAGTTCATAAGTGTGCTGAGAAGAAATTATTTTACATAGATTGTGAAGATGAAGAAGAAAATGAACAAGAAGAGGATATACACCAGGAACCAGCCCCAGAAGAGGAAGAAATGAATCCAACCATATCGTGTAATGCACTGGCAGGAATTACCACTCCTCAAACTCTCAAGATAAAATGACAAATCAAGAAAAAAAAGGTAATAGTGTTGATTGATTTAGGTAGCACCCATAATTTTATTCATTGTAAGGTAGCCAAGGAATTAAATTGTTTCCTATACCCAGCACCAGAATGTCAAGTGATGGTTGCAAATGGAGGAACTATAAATTTCTCTCGAAAATGCCATAATATCAAGCTAACCATGGGGGAATATGTATTGACTATTCCAATGCTTTCCATTCCTATGGGAGGTGTTGATGTTGTACTAGGAGTACAATGGTTACAATCTTTGGGGACGGTAGCTTTTAATTTTCAAGAACTTTTTTTGAAATTTTTTTTCAGAAGGAAAGGAAGTCGAATTACGGGGTATTGAAGGGAATCCGGGAAGGATAATAAGCTCTAATGGCATGACAAAGCTTCTAAAGAAAGAACAACGAGGCGCAATTGCACAATTATGCTCACTAGAAGTTCCAACATCAAAATGATCTATTTCTGCAGATCTCCAACAAGTCTTGGACAATCATTCCAAGGTGTTTGAAACTCCCAAAGGACTCCCACCTATTCGTGATCATGATCATGCTATTCATTTGATTCCAGGAAGTGTTCCTCCAAACATCATAGATATCCTTATGTCCAAAAGAGCGAAATTGAACGTATGATTGCAGAAATGTTAGAGGCAGGTATAATTCAACCTAGTCAAATTTATTTCTCTGCTCCTGTAGTATTGGTACACAAGAAGGATGGATCATGGCGCATGTGTACGGATTATAGGGAGCTCAATAAGCTCACCATTAAAGATAAATTTCCCATTCCTGTGATTGATGAATTATTGGATGAATTACATGGAGCAATTTATTTTACCAAGTTGGATCTTCGTTCAGGATATCATCAAATTAGAATGAAGGCTGAAGATATTCCAAAAACAACATTTCGAACTCATGAGGGTCATTATGAATTTTTGGTCATGCCTTTTGGCCTTACCAATGCACCTTCTACATTTAAAGGGTTGATGAATTCCATTTTCAAACCCTTCCTTAGAAAATTTGTGCTAGTATTTTTTGATGATATACTAATCTACAGCAGGTCTTGGAAGGATCATGTTGAACATGTTGACAGGGTGCTCAAACTATTGCGGGAGAAACAATTATATGCAAAAAAATCCAAATGTTTCTTTGGAGTACAAGAGGTGGAATATCTGGGTCATATTGTATCTCACGAGGGTGTTAAAGTAGACCCTAACAAAATTAATGCCATTAAGGAATGGAAAGTCCCCACAACCATAAAGAAGTTGCGAGGATTTCTCGGGTTAACAGGGTATTATCGCAAGTTTGTTAAGAATTATGGGAGAATAACGGCACCTCTAACAACATTATTGAAGAAAGATGCATTTTCATGGACTCTTGAAGCAACTAAGGCCTTTGAACGTCTTAAAGAGGCAATGTGCCTAGCACCGATCTTAGCTACGCCAGACTTCACAAAAACCTTTATTGTGGAATGTGATGCCTCAGGAAATGGAATTGGTGTTGTTTTAATGCAGGAAGGAAGACCCATTGCTTTTGAAAGTCGTCCAATCAAAGGAAAGTATTTACAGAAACCTATTTA
This sequence comes from Pinus albicaulis, assembly GCA_034641835.2. NCBI lineage: Eukaryota > Viridiplantae > Streptophyta > Pinopsida > Pinales > Pinaceae > Pinus > Pinus albicaulis. The sequence continues at coordinate 1,301,373,715 of CM076584.1, read as the reverse complement.
TGAGAAGGAAATGATAGCAATACTGCATGCACTAAAGAAATGGAGAACTTACCTAATGGGAAGACACTTCAAGGTAAAAACTGATCATGATAGTCTTAAACACTTTTTGGAACAAAGACTATCTTCAAAAGAGCAGCAAAAATGGGTCACAAAGATGTTGGGATATGACTTTGAAATAATCTACAAAAAAGGAAAGCTTAATGTTGTTGCAGATGCACTCTCAAGAAAGAATGAAGAGGTGGAAGCATTGCTTTGTGCCATTTCTATTATCCAACCAGATTGGATAACCGAAGCAAGAGATAAATGGAAGAAGGACGAAGAAGTGTGGACACTCATTCAAAAGTTGCAGCAAGATCCTAGTACATCTGATACATTTAGTTGGAAAAATGATTCCTTATGGTACAAAGATCGCTTATATCTTTGTAAAAATTCCCAACTAAAACAAAAGATTCTTCTGGAATTGCACACTTCTCCTTTAGGAGGACACTCAAGATTTTTAAAAACTTACCACAGGGTGAAGAAAGAATTTTTTTGGGATGGCCTTAAATCTGATATTCAAAAGTTTGTGGCGGAATGTTTGGTTTTCCAGAAAACTAAATTTGAGACAATTAAGACCCCGGGTCTTCTACAACCTTATCCATTCCAAGTCAACATTGGGAGGAGATTTCAATGGATTTTATCACAGGTTTACCTAAGTCCGAAGGAAAGAGTGTCATCATGGTGGTAGTTGATAGACTTACCAAGTATGCATACCTTTGTGCATTATCTCATCCATTTAAAGCAAGCACAATTGCTACTACATTTATGGACACAATTCAAAAGCTACATGGAAACCCAAGGGTTATTGTGAGCGACAGAGATCCCATTTTTACTGGAAATTTTTGGAAGGAGTTATTTTCTTGTTTGGGTACTCAATTAGCTCATAGCTCATCTTATCATCCTAAATCCGATGGTCAAACTGAGATAGTAAATAAATGTTTGGAATGATATCTTAGTTGTTTTGTATATGATAAACAAACACAATGGGTCAAGTGGTTACCTTTCGCTGAATGGTCGTATAACACTTCCTTCCATACTGCAGCAAAAATGACCCCATTTATGGCACTTTATGGATATCATCCACCGTCCATCACATCATCTTTAAGAGAAAATTCGAAGGTTCAAGCAGTGGAAGATCACATCGAGCATCAACAAGAAGTTCTCCAACTCTTCAAGGATAACCTGAATTTGGCACAAAATTGAATGAAACAACAGGCATATCAATATCGCAGTGAGAGAAGTTTTGATGTAGGAGACTAGGTATTTTTTACGGCTACAACCATACAAACAAATGTCCCTCAAGCAAGCTAAGAAAGATAATAAATTATCACCAAAGTACTATGGTCCTTATAAGGTGTTGCAAAAGATTGGTACTATGGCATACAAATTGGAGCTTCCTGCTTCTTCACGAGTGCATCCGGTTTTCCATGTTTTAGGCTTAAATAAGGTTATAGGTGAAAATATTCCAGTTCAAACAATATTGGTAGAACTTGATGAGGAAGGAAAATTCATATTGGAACTTGAAGCGGTCACGGAAACAAGAACTCGACAACTATGAAATGGATCAATTTCAGAGTATCTCATCAAGTGGAAGAACTTACCCACTTAGGATTTTACATGGGAGGATGATAATTTTATACAGAAGCACCCAAAGCTACTCAAGTGTTGAGGACAACACTTTTTTGAAGGAGAGGGGCATGTTAGGTCCCTATATTACTAGTATAGTCCCTTATTGTTGTCAGTGTAACCCCCTTATTGTTATTATTGTACCCCTGTAACCCCCATATTGTTATTATTGTGCCCTTAAATTATTATTGTTAGGTCGGCTAGGATTACATTGTGGCCCCACTAGGAATACATTGTGGCCCCATGGACTCCTATATATAGAAAGGAGGTTTTGTAATTTGTATCATCCAAGAATTGTTCATTCATGTAATGTATTGGAGGTTGCCCCCTCGAAGTGGCTTATTTCTAAGGCGTTGATATCTTTTTTCTTCTATTTTTGGAGCTGGTTTCACAACATTCACCTTGATTAATCCAACAAATTGGTCTTAGTCCTCACCTTGATTAATCCAACAAATTGATCCTAGGCCTCACATAGATTACTCTAATAAGTTACTAACTCATTATGGTATCCTATACCTCACTTTCACTAGCTTTCATCTTTAGATTATTCCAACAAATTACTAAATCATGATATCCTAAACATCAACTTGATTACTCCAACAAATTGATCTTAAGCCCCACCTAAATTACTAAAACAAATTACTAACTCATTATAAATAATAATAATAATAATAATACACATATTCATTGACCAACCCCTCATCAATATTAAATTCATTTTGACTATTTAAACTTAACCTAACCTTAATCTATTGTTTATAGGTATATATACATCTTCCAGTACAAAATTGAATATATTTTGAAAGAAAGAGAATAACACAATGTTATGGAACACGCAACTTAATCTTGTCAGCATTCCAATAAACTAATTATCTCATTTAATGAACTAATTTTCACTTTTCAGCTAAATTGCCTTCCACATATATGTTTAATCTAAATTACAGCCAAAAGGAAATGAAAAGCCGAGCCTAAGGGGAAAATGCTGGAAGGCGGCATCCATTGGTGGAAGTTCATGTACTATTAATGTGGGCAATTTTCCCCGATATTTTGATCCACCACATCTGTTTTTCCCTAATATAGTGCCCCGGCTGTGTCTCTCCATTTTTAGATTTCAGGTCTGTTTTCGAAGGGCTCTGTTTGGCTATTCCTTCGTGCCGACTTTCAATGAAGACCTCAGCAGATAAGCAGGAGATGATTACTTGTTTTGTTCAAATGGTTGGAGAATCCACAGAGAGGGCACAGCAGTTTCTGCAGGCAAGCAACTGGCAGCTAGAGGAAGCAATCCGGTTATTCAATGCCCATAGCCATAGTCAGGGCCGAGCTCGGGGAACAATGTTTTCTTCTTTCGCTTCTCCACTGGACAGGAGATCTCTCCCCTCTTCTTCAACAGCTCAGAACATACAAAATGACACAGCCTGCGACTATGCACGCCCGCCATTATCTGGGAAGAGGAAAAGTATGTGTGATCCAGAACCCTTGATACCTAATATGGACAACGGCTCCATGGTTCGCCCCGATAAACGGCAAAGAGAAGTCTCTGACGTATCAGCTCCTGAAACTTTAGGAGAAGTAAAAGGTCAATTACTGTCATTTCTGCCAGAGGAGCCACAAGAAGGTAAAGGGCTCAATATTTGTAGGGTATGTGTCCGTTTCCCTGATGGCCAGAGGGTGCAGAGGAGGTTTCTGCGGACCGATCCAATGCAATTGCTTTGGTCCTTCTGTTTCTCTCAAGTTCAAGAAGCTGCAGAGGGCCGGCCGTTTAGATTGGCATATATAGTTCCTGGTGCATCCCAGACATTAAATTATTATCATAGGACCTTAAGCTTCGGAGATGCTGGATTTTCCAATTCGCTCATTTCCATGATCTGGGAATGAGATTTGATTGAAGTATTTGTAAGTAATTTTGGAATATTTCAGCTTTCAATCAATAAGCATTTATCAGGGTTAATTGCTTTGTTCAGTTAATAAGGATTGATTAAGGTTGATTGCTTTCTTCAGTTATGTTTTAAGTTTGGATTCCTCAGGTTTATTGAGAAAAAGAAAATTGAAGTGTAAATTTCCGGATGATGAATCTAGTTTGAGTAACACCCTTTATAGAAATAGTTATTGAATTAGTTAAATATCCTGACCACAATAGATTGAGGTAATCTTTTACCTATGTGAACTGATTTTTATTCCTCAAATGTATTTATGTTTATAGGGACTGAGAAAATTGAAGTGCAAATTTCTTATGATGAATATGGTTCATTTTGCACTGTAACCATAGGATCAGTCAAATATCTTGATACCAATAGATTGAGGTAGCTTTTTATAGTTAATTATCCTGTGAACAATAAATGGATTTAACCCTTAAAATATGTGAACTGAATTTATTATATATATGCTTTTTCAGTTCTAAATTTGATTATTAAAAGATTTGGTTTACCAGTGTTATTTATCTATTTATAGAAGTTAGGAGATTTTTCTTCCTGAATGTGAGGTTAAATTGCAACGGGAGTAATATTTGGTCTCACAAATGAGATTAAAAATATATGGTGCTTGAAAATGCATGACTCAGTGCTGTAGTTTAAAGGATATTGACTCTTTTGAGGTTGTAGTTTAAAGGATATTGACTCTTTTGAGGTTATTATTCACTCTGAAATTGTTTTTTTGGTTCCCAGAGTATAACTTAACACCACTTCAAATGAATATGACCCAACACTGCTGTGGTTAACTAAGAACTTGTGTTCTTCTTATATAAAGAAGCAGATGATATCTCGAACCCCAAAGACACATGGTAGGAGTGGAAATTTGTACTATTATGGAATAACAATGGATTATTAACTTATGACCCAACACTGCTTTGGTTAACTAAGAACTATTAACTTATGACCCAACACTGCTTTGGTTAACTAAGAACTTGTGTTCTTTTTATATAAAGAAACAGATGATATCTCGAACCCCAAAGACACATGGTAGGAGTGGAAATTTGTACTATTATGGAATAACAATGGATTATTAACTTATTTCAGATAATTAGATTTTGTTATGGCATTGAACTTGTATTAACAAATACCAAAGTAGAAACTTTGTAGATTTTTTCCTCCTTTAAAGATTTATAATGAAAGATTTATAATGTAGATTTTTTCCCATTTAAAAACAGAGAATGAAAAGATTTATAATGAGTATAAACAGTTATAATAAATTACAAAATAAGTTTTGAGAATTAGTTCAATTGGTGAAGTCTTACTATTAAGGTTATATGGTTAATTCTTCTGTATGTTCTTAGGGTTATAAGAGGTCACAGGGTCAATTGGTGGAGCCTTACTGTTAAGGTCATATGGTCAATTTTCCTCTATGCTCTAGGGATTATAAGAGGTCACAGGGTCAATTCTCCTCTACACGCTCGGAAGGTTATAAAAGGTCACAGGGTCAATTTTTCTCTAGAGATTATAAAAGGTCACAGGGTCAATTTTCCTCTATACCCTGGAAGGTTATAAAAGGTCACAGGATCAATTTTTCTCAACGCCCTCAAAATTAAACTCCGCTAATAAACCCCTTTAAATAAATCTGCCTGAAACAATATTTCTGTGAATACCCTCGACACCCTCAAAATTAAACTCAATGTCAGCCATCTCCAGAACCCATATACCATATTAAAAAAAATTATAAAATAAATATATCTTGTTATTTCAAAAATACCACCAGCGTGCGTAACTTCATAATAACTTCTTTCACCAAAATGTAACAACTGCCTCCTTACTCGAAATTCAATTAGCAAAACTTCATCATAACCTAAATTTCTTGAATTGCAAGAAGTTTACACCAAAATAATTTGATTTTCAATATTCTTAATATCATGCTCCATGATATAAGTTTCTCTTTCACAATAGAGGTCAATTCTCTTGTCGTCAGAATCCATGATATAAGGTTCTTGTCCATAATATGGTTGTATTCTAAGAAATTATAAGCTGTATCTTATGTGTTTCATTTTTCGAACTATTGTAAATGAAAGAGAAAGCAATGTTGTTTTTATTATTTCAGGTAACATTTATTATTTCATGTAACACTATGTAACTTCATGTAACATTATATTTGTGTTGGTGTACAGGTGTAGATTTTCAATATTATAGATTTTACTTTAGGTTGATTTATTAAATATTAGAGGAAAAAATGATATTTTAAAGTTAAAATAAATTTATATCATTTGTTTTTACTATTTAATGTTATTTATCAATATCATTTATAAAATGGGATATATCATATGTAGGTCTAAATTATATGTAGGTATAAAGGGTGGATATAATGGTAAAAAGTAAGTAGTTTTCACCATTATGCAAGGTTCAATTGTCATGAGGGTCAAATTTAGGGCTATGGGATATCTTGAGATAGTTATTGAATGTGTGTTTGCACCCAAATAAATTATACTAAATGATCCCATGACATGTACACACATAAGTCGACCAAATCCCACCATAATGTCCTCTTTTAACTTCGAGTCATATGTAGTTTGGGTGGTTGGGAGAAATGTTGTTATTCTCCCCACCTTTGCCTAATTCTCAAATTTGACATGTTGAGCTCATAATGAGTATATCCTTGTAATGACTTCGAGCCTTCTTGTCTAAGAGTTTCTCGATTCAAATATGGAATGTGACATGTTGAGCTCATAAAGAGTATATCCTTATAATGGCTTCGAGGCTTCTTGTCTAAAGGTCCCTTGAAGATTGAAACATTTTTTTCCATTAAATTCACCTCACTTTTCTTGATGATATAAATCTTCCTCATAGGAAGGTTTGTTCATCTCACCTTTCTTGATGATATAAATCTTCCATATAGAAAGGCTTGTTTTTATTGAAGTTACTCCCCTCACTTTTTTTGATGCTATATCTTTCTCAAAACTGAATGCCCAAACTGCTCAAGTGTCTCTTCTCCAAGCCCCGTCAACTTCTTCTTATAATCCTTTGTTCAGACTTCAACAACCAAGATTAGATCTTAATCAATGGCTAGGATTAACTTGAAATCGATCCATGTGAGTCTCTAGAACATTCACACCTTGACTTAATTAATTTTGATTAATTAATCATATTCTCTAAGTATATAGTTAGGAAATATTTAAAAACTGACTAATAATTTAATTAACTCATTTCTAGGCAGATTTTTCAAAAACGATTTTTAGGTTTTGGAGATCTCATGTATTCTAGCCTCTCCACAAAATTTCAAGGCTAGAACACATCCGATGTTATAAAAACTAACACTCCCTCTTAGCGAGGATTGTGTTCCAGTAATGTTGCACCTTTGGTAGCAATACTCCGCTTCTACACCATCTTCTATCACGTTGTTGATGTCTGGCTATTGCTGCCCACCAATTGTTGTGCAACTTTCTTAACTAAGAAATCCTACTGTTAAATCTTGATTTACTTCTCCTACTTGATTAAACATACAAGTTATTAACTTGAATATTCAGAATTAACATCGAAGTAAATACAATTAACAACCTACACATACATATCATTCACTGAATAACACACTCATATGACAAAGTGACGCACAGATTTTTCGGACAAATGTCCCCGGAAAAACCCAATGCGAGAAAACCGGTGCAACATATATGAAGGTTTATTATTATTAAGCAACAGTTTCTGAGTACATCTAGGGTGCCATAAACTCGGCAAAGCCAACAGAGAAAATCTCAGCAATCAAAGAAAATGTGAGGTATACCTCACTCTCGCAAGTCTCGGCTAATCCGGATGAGAAACTGGTGAAACCCCAGCTGGCTCTGCGCAGCAACTGCGTAAGCCTACGTAACCTGGCTGAAGAACTACGCCACCCGACCTATGTGTGAATCTGCCTCTCACGGATCTCGGTTTCAGCCCTCCTGGCTCAGAAACCCTTCTTCCGATGAATTTTAGACTTTTCTCCTGGAGATGTTGTGTTGCCTCTGCGTGGGCCTGCGTCACCCTCCTAAGGGACTTTGTAACTCCTTCTGATGGTTGCGCTGCCTCCACTGCGTCTATGTTGCCCTTGCTCTGCAATGTACCCTTGACCCTCATGACCAATCATTGCATCTGCCCCTCGCTGCAACTCTAAGTCACTCAAAGTTTATCTTTGTCCAAGCACTGCTCCGTCAGAAGAATTCGATCTCTTAGACTTTGTGTTGGTATCTCCCACTGACCCCAAGCCTTTCTTTATACTTTTTTCGTTGACACATCAATGACCGTGATTTAATCTCTTACCGACGGCTTAAACTAAAAGACTGCTTAATCCACGTCACTTAGAATATTTCATCACATGTGTTTAATTAATTTACTTTAATTTTTCTAATTCTCTAAGTTAGACTTAGGGTCCTCATTAAAAAATTAATTATTTTAATATCTCACACACCAGATGAAATTTCTCTAAACATTTTCTGGGTTTTGGAGGTCTTGTGTTGTTAATTTTGGACAACTAGGTCCAAACTCCATGTTATGATGCTCAAATGAAGATACCAATATTTTTATTGGATTCCCCTTCTGGAGAGGTGCAAGATCAATCTAAAGATCATCTTGATCCAATGAGTAGAACATTTATTTTGAATTTATTCAAAATATGTGTAGGTCGACCTTAAGGTTTTGTGCCCCAACAGTTGTGTCACATACCCTCACTGATGGATATATATTGGTCAACGTTGGAGGACATTTTCACTCATCTCATCCTCACACATTTCTCTCTCCTCATCTGATTGGTTCGATGACCTTGGTGGCTCTTCTCTCCACACGTGGTGATCCAGGTGGATATTGGTGGTCACCTGCCTATTCCACTTGGGGCCCCACCATTGTCTCTTTCAGTTTTTCAGTTTTGGCTCAACTTACTATTTTTAGCAGTTTTTCGGGTCCTGAACTTCCGGAGCCATTTTGAGGCCCTAAACGACGTTTTTTGGGAAAACGGAGAGCAACATGGGTCCATGATGTTGCTCGTGATGTTGCTCGTTCAAAATTTATAGTCCTCGGATAGATATTTCTAACAAGGTATGGTACGCGTCAAATGGAGATCGTATGCCAAAGTTACGCCCCTGGGAAGTTGAAACACCAATTTACCCAAACGGGACCCATAGTTTTGGCGCTTCATCTCCTAGGGTTAGGGTTTTGGTTGTTGAGGATTTCTCATTGCGTCTAAATAATAAATAGGCCCTCGAGCCTCATTGTAACTCAATTCAGAGGCCTGTAACTGCCACATCTCTTCTCAGAGATAGCTACCAACGCTCTAGCTAGTTTTATTTCCATTCTGTCAGTAAGCAAATTTCAGTTCTTTGATATTAATGAAATGAAGTGTTATTTCCGCTGCATCTTTGTATTTATGGTTATATGTTTATTCTGTTGTGTTCCTGCATAAATTCGGATCAGTGGTATCAAAGCGGTCTGCTTTTTCTCTATCTTTCTTTGCATGTCCCCAACGAGGTCGGGGTATAAGGAATTAGGGCTCGATCTAGTGGAACCTTTGCAAGATCAGCTTCGCAAACCCTGACGGACGCCCATGGGGGACGAAAAGAAAGATGAGGGAGCAGGAGATCCTATCAAAATATTGCTCGAGGAGGCCCTCAAAAAACAAAGGAACGCGATGATGGATAACTTTGCCCAGATCCTTCAACGGCTGCCCACTGGCGGCGCCTCTGCATCCAGCGGCCACTCTGGAGGTGCGACTCCTTTTAAGGTACAAGTAAATTTTGACATTCCCATATTTGAGGGTCAAATAGATATAGATGCCGTAGATAGATGGTTGAATATATTAGAAGGATATTTCTCGGTTCATGACTTCTCCGACAGGGAGAAGATTATTTTTGTACTCCTCAAAGCTGCCCCCCATGTCAAGGACTGGTGGGAAACCCACTGTGAGAAAAAGGACGAGACAAAACCCTCTATGTTCTCGACCGTACCCACTTGGAATTCTTTCCGAGACGCCATCAAGGAACAACACAATCCCGTGGAGAGCTATGAGGACAAGTACATACTGTCAAACCAGGAGGTAACTCCTCAAATCAGAATGTTTTATTGAATGAAGAATGAACATGCATTTATACATGGAGGTGAGGCTATTGGGATTCATCTCCCAATGACTCTTAACCGTCCTTATTTCCCAATATTATTTATTATACAAAATTAAATATCCACACCCATCCCATAGGATTAGGTGTCAACATTCCCCCCTTTAATCCGAAGGGATGTTGGTGAGCCCAAGCATCGATCTGAACTTTTCAAACTTTTCTCTTCCAAGTGCTTTGGTGAAGATATCAGCAGTTTGCTCATTTGTGGAGCAATGGTGTAGATGGATGGTTTTGGCCTGAACATGATGTCGAATTAGATGGTACTTTGTATTGATGTGCTTTGTTCGATCATGGAACTTTGGGTTCTTGGCCAACTTTATTGCAGAAGTGTTGTCGATCATGAGTGGTGTGGAGTACATTTGTTTCATCTGCAAATCTTCCAGGATTTTCTGGAGCCACACAATTTCTTTTGTTGCTTCAGCTGCTGCCACATATTCTGCCTCGGTCGTGGAATCTGCTGGAACTGACTATTTGCGTGATCTCCATGAGACAGCTCCTGATCCAAGACTCATGGTGTAATCTGTGGTAGACACCCCTGTTTCTTTGTCGCCATCAAAATCTGAATCAGAGTATCCGATCAAGCTGAAGTCGCCTACCTGTGTATATTTGAGTCCAAAGTCTTGAGTCCCCTTCAAGTACCTTAGCACTCTTTTTGCAGCAGACCAATGTCTTTCACAAGGTTTTTGCATGAACCTTGAGAGGATTCCAACAACAAATGAAATGTCAGGTCTGGTGGTGGTCAGGTAGATAAGACTTCCTACAAGCTGTCTATACTTAGTTGCATCCTCAAATTCCTTCCCTTCAATAGATGTGAGCTTCAAGTTTTTTTCCATTGGAGTGGTTAAGGGATTACAGTCATCCATGCCAAATTTGTTCAAGAGATCTCCAATGTACTTCTTTTGAGAAAGAAATATGAATTTAGGATGTTGAATTACTTCAATACCCAAATAGTAATGAACATGACCCAAATCAGTGATTTCAAAACCTTTCTTCAACTCTTTCTTCATGGATGCAATATAGCTCTCATTGTTTCCTGTTATCAAAAGATCATCTACATATACCACAAGATATACAACTGTTTTTCCAACTTTCTTAACAAACAAAGTTGCATCATCAAGATCAAAGTGTTTGAAATCAAGTTTCAGAAGATGCTCAGTAAATTTCTCATACCAGGCTCGTGGTGCTTGCTTGAGGCCATACAAGGATTTTACAAGTTTGTAGACTTTTTTTCTTGACCCTTTATCACAAATCCTTCTGGTTGGGACATATAAACTTTCTCCTTTAGATCTCCATTCAAGAAGGTTGTTTTTACATCCATCTGATGGACTTTCCATCCATTATGAGCTGCTAAGGCAAAGAGAGTCCGGATGGTGGTCCATTTTGCTGTGGGAGCAAAAGTTTCTTCATAATCGACTCCTTCTTTTTGTGCGAATCCTTTTGCCACAAGCCTAGCCTTGTGCTTGTCAAGTGAGCCGTCTGCTTTGTACTTGTTCTTGTAGACCCACTTACGGCCAATTGGTTTTGTTCCCAAAGGCGGATCAACCAGCTTCCAAGTGCCATTCTTTATCAAGGCATCATACTCCTTCTGCATCGCTTCTTTCCATTCATCATGAGAAGCGGCTTCTTTGAAGGAAGTTGGTTCATGATATGTAGACAAACTCAATTCACAGTTATAAGCAATATCCATATCAACAGGGGAATCAGAATTATCTACATCACCTTCGATTTGTTGAGTGGAACTCCTTGTTCCTGTTTTTCCAACCTCATCAGGATGAACATTCTCTAGTGTCTTTGTCAGCCATTTGGGAGGACCTTTCTGAGATGGCCCAGGCTAGTCATTTGACTGAGTTGGGATTGATTCAAGATTCAATCTCCCAATTCTGTCAATCACATCATCCAATGTGTCATCTGTGGTTGTTTCTTCATGTGGGGGAGAGAGTGCTTCGGGACATGATTCCACAGTTTGATTCAATATCGGAATCCCCCCTTCAAGATGTGGAATCACATTATCAAATTCTTGGAAGGACTTTGCATGTGTGAATCTGTCCAGGCGATCAAGTTGTCGCTCAACAACCTTGTCACTCTTGGAAGATTCAAGAAATATGACATCTCTTGCTATCACAAACTTCTTATTTGCTTCATCATAGAGACGATATCCTTTGGAGGTATTGGAGTACCCCGAGAAGATACATTTTCTGCTTCTAGCACCAAGTTTGTTCCTTTGACCCTTGGGTATCAAGGCATAACAGGTGGACCCAAAGACCCTGAAATGCTTTACCAAAGGAATGTGGCCATGCCACATTTCAAAAGGAGTTTTGTTTCTAATTGAACTTGAAGGACACCTATTCTTTATGTAAACAGCACATAGAACTGCATCAGCCCAAAACATCAATTTTACACTCTTGAAAAATAACATGGAGCAGACCATATTTAAAATAGTTCTGTTCATTCTTTCAGCTACACTGTTCTGTTGTGGATTATATGGCACGGTTGTTTGATGTTTGATTCCATGTTGACGAAGATAATTTTCAAATTCGTTTGAAGTGTATTCTTTTCCATTATCAGTACGTAGAGAGCCAATATGTGTTTGTGCATCATTTTCAATCCATGCATGAAAATTCTTGAAAGTTTGAAAAGCATGAGACTTATTCTTCAGTAAGTAAATCCAACACATTCTGGTGTAGTCATCAATAAATGTCATCATGTATTTGTTTCCATTTGCAGAAGCAATAGGCATAGGGCCACATAAATCTGAATGAACAAGTTCAAGTTTTCTATGTGCTCTGGAGTGTGAATCATGAAATGGCTGTTTGCTATGCTTTCATAGAATACAAGCATCACATTTCTTAGGCTTTCTAGGAATTGTAGGCAGTCCATCAACACCATTTTTCTTCAACAAACGAAGGTTGTCATAGTTTAAGTGTCCAAATCTAGCATGCCATAAAAGACTTGATGGAAATGTACCTTCATCATGATGTGAACTGAATGCAAAGTTTTGAGCATGAGCAGATGAACCTTTCAGCTTCAAGAGTCTCCCTTCTTCTATTCCATCCATGACAAGTGAGTGATCTGATGCTTTTCTGACCTCTGCCTTGCCATCAAACAAGTGAATTGAGTGTCCTTGCTGCCGGATTTCAACCAGGGACAACAAGTTTCTCTTCAACTCCGGGAGGTATAGAACCTCATGTAAGATATGATCAGGAAGACCAGACAATTTAAGCCTGATTGTGCCAAGCCCTGATGGCTTGAGTTTGGATTTATCTATGAAATATACTGCTCCATCAACTTTGTCAGTGAATTCTTCAAAAAAATCTTTTCTAAATGTCATGTGACATGTTGCTCCTGAATCTAGCAACCAATCATCTCTCCATGAAGTAAATGAAACATCAAATAGGTTTTCAGTTACTCCATTGTTACAATGTGCTAGAATAGAATGAGCTGATTTAGGTGTTTTACCTTTGTCTTTGTCATTAGTTTTACTTTTGTCTTCGATTTCTTTCTTCTTGAGCTTTAGATTATCTGCCCCCCTTGTCTGCCCCCCTTTTCTACGAAGTTTCTTCTTCGTCTTGCCTTCTCTTCCTCTGGATGAACCTGAAGCATGTCTCTTTTCTCTCTGTGCCAAGTAGGCAGCCTCTTTAGAAGATGAAGGGACTGTCATCTTCTTTTGAAGGAGGAAAAAAAACTTTGCTGGAGAATCTCTTTTGAAGGAGAGAAAACAAAAACACTCTTTGCTGGAAAATATACTGAAAAAACTCTTTGCTGCAAATATACTGAATTTAAAAGGACAGAAACACTTTTTGCTAAAACACTGAATTTAAAAAACTATTTTTTTTTTGTTTGGAATTTTTTTTTTGTATGGGATGTAGTATTATGAAATGGTAGGGCGATATGAAATGTTATGGGAGGGCGGTATTATGAAAATGGAAAGTGGTATGGGAGGGCGGTATTATAAATGAATGGAATTGAAAATGGAGTGGGCGGACTGTATAAATGGTGAGAGGGGCGGACAGTGGTATTGCATATAAAACACAGCGTATTAGATATGGAGGAGACAACATATTAACAATGGTGGTAATATAAAATGTAAGATATAAACAACGTATTAACAATGGAGGAGGAGACAACGTATATGGAGGAGACAACGTATTAACAATGGCGGTAATATAAAATGATGGAGGGCGTATATAAACGACGGGACTGGTGTTATATATGGAGCGTGGTGGTGTTATTAAATGGGACAGCTGAACAGGCAGCGTATTATATGATAGCGTATATGAGACAACATATTTTTTGTGCAGGCGTATATGACACCACAGTGGTGTTATGAGCGCGGTAATATGTATTGGATATGCAGTGAAAACAACGTAATATGTATTGGTATTACAAACTGCATGGAGGGTGTATTGTAAAATGGATGTGTGACAGCGTATTAATGTTTGGAAGGAACAGACAGCGCGGAGAGGAAGGAGCCGAAAGGCCACAAGGGATACCGCCTGTGGAGATATGACAGCAGTGTATATATGAGAAATAGCGTATTACATATATGACAGAGGCGGTATATATATCAAAACAGAGAGCGCTGTATCAGAACGAACGCTTTATTTTATTGATAGACAGAGCGCTTATATACCACGACAGAGAGCGCTGTATCAATGAAGGGGATGGAGGGGATGGCGTGAGGGAAGTGTGAGGGGGCGTGGGGTGTGTTGAAGGCGTTGAGTGTGAGCAGTGTATGAATGGGGAGAGATAGCAGGTAGGGAGCGCAGGTTATGAATGGAGAGTGAGAGAAGTGTGAGGAACGTAGGGAGAGAACATTGGATAGAGGGAGGCCGAGAGGCCGTTACAAAAAGAATCTGAAATGGCAGAGTGCAGGACTGAGTTGCAGGAACTGCAGAAATTGCAGGGGCTACAAAACACTCAGATATTGTAAGAGCTGAACCTGCAGAAGTCAGAGACTGTAGAATGCAGAAATAGAAAAAAAATGCAGAATTTCAGTCTAGCAATAAAGAGCAGCAAAAAACTATTAATAAAAATTGACTGAGCAAAGGAGAGGGAGTTACACCACAGGCAGAAATGCCAATAGTGGAGCTGGCTCTGATACCATGTCAAACCAGGAGGTAACTCCTCAAATCAGAATGTTTTATTGAATGAAGAATGAACATGCATTTATACATGGAGGTGAGGCTATTGGGATTCATCTCCCAATGACTCTTGACCTTCCTTATTTCCCAATATTATTTATTATACAAAATTAAATATCCACACCCATCCCATAGGATTAGGTATCAACACATACAATGGACCACGCTACGACAACAAAGGGATCAAGATGTGCATGAGCTGACGAATCTGTTCCATACCCTGTGCACCAAGTTGGGTATCAAAGATTTAGAGAAACATTTGGTGCTAAAGTATCGCAGTTGTCTGCACAGATACATTCAGGAGGAAATGGAGTTCCTCGACATCTCCTCGCTTGGTACGGCATACCGGTATGCTGCCAAGATTGAGCAGAAATTCAAACAGAAGAAGCGAGACTTTAGATCTGCGAATCAAAAGCAAGGAAAAGGTGCTTCCAAACCGCAGAACAAAGGACAGAGCCAAGGCATGGCGGCTAAAGACAACCCGTCAAAGCCACAAGAAAAGAACAACACCGTAAAGCCAAAGAAGGACACGTGAAAGTGGTGTGAGTTCCATAAGAGCTCCACTCACAACACAAGTGAGTGTCGGGCCAAGCAGTTGCTAGTGGCCGAGATGAGGGCTTCTGAGTCAGATGCATGCTCTGACTCCGAATCAAAACCTGAAAAGGTGAATGAAAAAGGGAAACGGATTATTGATGCGGAGCCCAACGCCACTGTTGCCACTGCAAAGATCCAAAAGGAGGAACCGGAAGATCCAGAGGAGGAGGAACGTCTCTTCCACTCCCAGATGTGGGTAAAGGGCTCCCCGGTACGGTTCATTGTCGACAATGGGAGCCAAAAGAACCTCATTTCAGCAGACGCCGTGAAGCGGTTGGGCTTGCCGACCACAGCTCACCCACATCCATACACCATTGGGTGGCTTCACCAAGGACGAGATCTCCGCGTCAGCCAGCAGTGTCGCCTTCCCTATAGTATCAAGCCCTTCACGGATGAGGTATTATGTGACGTTGCTCCTATTGATGTTTCTGATGTATTATTAGGACAACCATACTTGTGGAAGCATCATGCTGTGTATGAGTCTCGGCCTCGCGCTATTATTGTTACTTTGGGAAATAAGTTGTACAGGATACCAGAGGTACCACCTCCTGCCGCTATCTCTTTGGTTACTGCAAAACAATGCAGTAAGCTCATTTCCCAAACCAGGAAATTCGTTTTCCTGATGATCCGCCCCCGGGGCAAGAAGAAGACTGTGGCCACGACCTCCAGACAGGGCCCCTCTGCACGACAACAACAAATGGATAAGGTCGTGGAGGAGTACGGGGACATCTTCACCTCACCCACAAGGGTTCCTCTGCACTGCCAGGTCAAGCACCCGATTGATCTGACCCCAGGTGCGCCACTACCCAATGGACCGATCTATCGACGCTCTGTTCTGGAAAATGATGAAATCAAGAGGCAGATTCAGGAGCTATTGTAGAAAGGTCACATCAGACCAAGTTCATCGCCCTGTGGGAGCCCGATCGTGTTGGTACAGAAGAAGGATGGGACGTGGAGACTCTGTATTGACTATCGGGCATTGAACAAGATCATTGTCCGGAATAGGTACCCAATCCCACGGATTGATGACCTTTTGGACCAACTCAAAGGTGCAAAATATTTCAGCAAGATCGACCTGAATTCTGGGTATCACCAGGTACCAATTGAACCCTCCGATGTGTGGAAGACTGCCTTCAAAGCCAAGGAAGGCCTTTTCGAATGGCTGGTCATGCCTTTTGGGTTGACGAATGCTCCCGCCACCTTCATGAGAATGATGGATGACATCTTGCGGCCATTCACCAACTCATTTGTAGTGGTGTACTTGGATGACATTCTGATCTTCAGCCAGACTTGGGAAGAGCACCTTCACCACATCCGACAAGTCCTCCAAACACTGTGACAACACAAGTTGTGTGCCAATTTGGAGAAGTGCACTTTTGGCATGACCCAGGTTCAATATCTGGGATACATTATTGATGAAAGGGGGTGCATGTGGATCCAGCCAAGATCCAAGTCATTCGGTATTGGCCAGCCCCAACCACTATAACAGAGCTTCGCAGCTTTCTGGGTCTTGCTAATTTCTATCGTAGATTCGTGTTGGGATTCTCTCATATCACTTGGCCCTTGAGTCAAGTCACCAAAGGAGGAGCGAGAGCAAAATTATTTTGGTCGGAACCTCAACAGAAGGCGTTCAAAGAATTGAAAAATCACCTATGTTCTGCCCCAGTACTCACCTTACCAGACTTGCAGCAGCCATTTGAGATCGAGACAGATGCCTCTGACTATGCTATTGGGGCAGTTCTTACTCAACGGGGACATCCAGTGGCATATCACAGTGAGACATTGTTTGACACAGTTCGCAAGTATCCAACTTATGACAAAGAAATGTATTCCATTGTGCAAGCTTGTCGACAATGGAAGCATTACATTTTGGGGAAGAAAACAATCATCCACACAGACCACCAGCCCCTGCAGTTCATACAGACACAAGGGAAGTTGCAGAATGATTGCCATCAGAAGTGGTCCACATATCTGCAACAGTTTCACTTGAACATCAAGTACAAGAAGGGTAGCACCAATAATGTTGTAGACTGCCTCAGCTGACCACCGATCATGGTCCTCACCACCGTGCTCAACTCTTATGGGCACAAGACTTCTGATTGGCCGCTTCTCTATGAGAGTGACCTAGAATTCGACCACACTTACAAGGCACTCTTGGGGGGGTACCTGAGTTCAATTTCACTACAGTCGAGTCACTGGACATTTCTTGGTCGAGAAAATAGTAGCAATACTGCAGAAGTATTTCTATTGGCCAAACCTTCGAAAGGATGTCGAGAAGCACATCAGATCCTACACTGCTTGTGCCATTGCCAAACCGACCATCAAGAAGAAAGGCCTATATACTCCACTACCTACCCCTAGTCGACCTTGGGAATCCATCTCCATGGATTACATGTCGGGCCTGCCTTCTACTAAGAATGGAAATGATTGTGTTTTCGTGGTCGTTGATAGATTCTCGAAGATGGCCATTATGGCGGCCTGTAAGAAGAATATCACAGTAGAAGCCACTGCTAAACTCTTCTTTGAACGAGTGTGGGTGTACTTTGGGATCCCACAGTCTATCATATCAGATCGAGATAGCAGGTTCCTCAGCACATTTTGGTCCAGCCTCTGGTCAATGTTGGACACAAAGCTCACCAAGTCCACAGCTTTCCATCCCCAAACAGATGGCCAGACAGAGGTCGTCAACAGAATGATTGTACACATTATGCGCATGTACAATTCAAAGCATCCACGCACATGGGACAAGAGCCTCCCCTATGTACAACATAGTTATAACCGGGCTCTCCACAGTTCAATCGGCCATAGCCCCTTTCAGGTGGGCTTGGGATTCCAGCCACTATGTCCCATTGACATAGCCATGCCATTTGCGGCTACTCAGGCCGATTCGGCTCATGTCCAGTCTGAAGTTGACAAAGCAAATAGCTTCATCGAGCGCATTCAACACATCCGCCAACAGGTTCATGACATATTGGACAGAGCCAATGCTAAGTACAAGCAACGCCATGATCAACACCAGGTGCCACACAACTTCCAGGTGGGTGACAAAGTATGGCTACATTTGCAGAAGGAGCGCCTCACTGGACCCCACCGCAAGCTTCGCCCGCTCCGATACGGGTCGTACACCATCACCAAGGCTGTAGGGAACAATGCCTTCGAGCTCGGTATTCCACCATTCCTTGGTCTGCACCCAGTCTTCAATGTGGATCGCCTTCGTCCTTACTTCCCACCTCTACTGGACACCTCGGACATTGCAGAACAACTCACACCAATAGAGTTAAATCCAGACTGCATGGAACAGGCCACCACAGATTGTATCATGGACATACAAATCAAGAACACTCGCCAACAGAAGATCCAACTGTATTGGGTTTTCAAAGCTGGCCAACTCCTGCACCAAGGAAAGTGGTTCACCAGGGACCAAGTTCAGCAGAAATTTCCTCATCTCATGGAGGAACTTAACGCAATGGGGACCATTGCTTCCTAAGGGGGGAGGAATGATCCAGGTGGATATTGGTGGTCACCCGCCTATTCCACTTGGGGCTCCACCATTGTCTATTTCAGTTTTTCAGTTTCGGCACAGTTTACTATTTTTAGCAGTTTTTCGGGTCCTAAACTTCCGAAGCCGTTTTCAGGCCCTAAACGACGTTTTTTGGGAAAATGGAGAGCAACATGGGTCCATGGACCGATGTTGCTCATTCCAAATTTGTAGTCCTCGGATAGATCTTTCTAACAAGGTATGGTACGCGTCAAACGGAGATCGTATGCCAAAGTTACGCCCCTGGGAAGTTGAAACACCAATTTACCCAAACGGGGCCCATAGTTTTGGCGCTTCATCTCCTAGGGTTAGGGTTTTGGCTGTTGAGGATTTCCCATTGTGTCTAAATAATAAATAGGCCCTCGAGCCTCATTGTAACTTAGTTCAGAGGCCTGTAGCCACCACATCTCTTCTCAGAGATAGCTACCAACGCCCTAGCTAGTTTTATTTCCATTCTGTCTGTAAGCAAATTTAATTTCTTTGATATTAATGAAATGAAGTGTTATTTTCACTGCATCTTTGTATTTATGGTTATATGTTTATTCTGTTGTGTTTCTGCATAAATCCGGATCACATGGGAAAATTCCAGCAGTAGCACATTTCTGATTTCGATCTGGGGTTTCTGCAACAAACTTTGACCAGCGTTGACTTTGGTCAACGCAAGGTCAAAAGGATCTGAAACTCTCCCAAAAGTTTGATTTTCCTAATTTACATTTTCTGGCACTCTTCCCGAGGCAAGACGTTGACTGACTTTTCAGCGTTGACCTAGCTGCTGCTATTGTTTGCGTTGATCATTGACTGACAACTTTGACTTTTTGGTTGACTTTTGAGTTGACAGTTTGGCTGTCCTAGAGGGTTGTGTGACATTGTTGGTTGGCTAACCATATTGAGACTTTGTTGGTAGAGAATGCCCTTTCAAGAAGGATTATCCCAATGATGATGACAACAACAACAACCAGAGGAATGGCAATCAAAGGAACAATAGGTTCAAAGGGAAGAGGAAGGCTCTCTCTGGCGGAAATGGTCAACCTTTCAAAAGGTCAAGAAACTCTAGGTATGAGGAATCAAATGTTGTTGATAAAAGAAATGAATTCATTCTTGTATATGCTCTCTCTGTTGCATCTCCACTTGGCACTATGGATGTCTAGTTGATAGATAGTGGTGCCTCAAGGCACATCACTGGGTTCAAGGAACCACTTTCTGATATGGTTGAGAAGGATACTATTCTGGAAATTATCCTTGGAGATAATGCCACATATCCCATGAAAGGGAAGGGACTATGACCCTCCACTTGTCACAAGATCAAGTCCTCCACTTGCAGGATGTACTCTATGTACCTAATTTGAAGAAGAACCTTGTGTCTATATCAACCATGGAAGACAAAGGTTTCAATGTGGCATTCATTGATGAGAAGGTGCGCATCTGGAAGAAGAGCTTCAAGGAAGCTATCACGATTGGGTTTAGAGTTGATACACTCTACCAGGTTGGAGGAAGTCCATTAGGAGCAATGACGTGTGATACTATTTGTCAGACTGAACTATGGCACTGAAGGTTTGGGCACCTTCACTACAAAGCACTTCCCGAAGTAAGGAAGGTGGTGACAGGGATGCTCGAGTTTTCAAATAATCATGAAGGTGTATGTCAGGGTTGTGCTGAAGGAAAGCATACAAGGGGACCTTTCCCCTCAAGTGTCACAAAGACATCTAATGTCTTGCAATTGATACATTCTGATCTGTCTGGGATGTTGCCCGTGACATCCTTGGGAGGATTTTCTTATTATATGACTTTCATAGATGACTTCTCTCGCAAAACCTGGATATACTTCTTGAAGAAGAAGGATGAGGCTTTCATGTGGTTCCGTACCTTCAAATCCTTGGTGGAAAATCTGACAGGGAAGAAGATCAAGATATTGAGGACCGATAATGGCACTGAATATGAAACGAACAAGTTCAAGAAATTTTGCAGAGAAGCTGGTATCAAGAGGGAGACCACAATTGTCTATACTCCTGAGCAGAATGGTGTTGCTGAATGAAAGAATAGAACCATTGTGGAAGCTGCCCATGCCATGCTATGTGACCAAGGTCTATCGAAGTTGTTGTGGGGAGAAGTTGCAAACACTGTCGTGTACATACAAAACCAATGCCCGCATTCCGCTCTGGACTCCAAAACTCTCGAAGAGGTTTTCACTGGTAAGAAACCTAACGTCTCACATTTTATAGTTTTTGGATGTCCTGTTTATTTTCTTGTGCCAAAAGAGAAGAGGAGCAAGCTGGATGCTTCTGGGAAGAAGGGAATGTTTGTGGGCTACAACGAAACTTTGAAGTCCTATAGATTCTATGTGCCTGGTCAAAGGGAAGTGGATATATGCCACGATGTCACCTTTGACGAAGATGCTTCCCTGAGGAAAGTAGTCAATCTTCCGAGATCTGAGGAAGATCAGGAAGCAAGGCCTGGAAATCAAGAAGAACCGAAGGATGGGACGATGCTCGATGCTGAAGGACCGATGGACCTGATTGATCCACCTCCTTCACTAGGTAAGAGACCATCATGGCTTAGGGACACTCTCGAGGATTCCAAGGTACATATGGCCCCAAGGGGGACATTCCATGAAAGCAAGAAGTCGAATAGATATCAAGGGTATCTAGCAGCCATGAGTACTATTGTACAATCTAAGCTTGGATCCTTTGAGGAAGTCGTAAAGCATAAAGTCTGGGAGGCTGTTATGCACGAAGAGTATGAGTCCATATTGAAGAATGATGTCTGGGATGTGGTTCCAAGACCGGAGGACAAAGCAGTTGTCACCTCAAAATGGCTCTACAAGGTCAAGCATGGATCTGACAGAAGTGCTGAAAATTTCAAGGCAAGATTCATTTCCCGTGGCTTCTCTCAAAAGGAAGGCATAGACTATGATGACATATTTTCACCTGTGGCCTGATATACCACCATCTGATCTATCATACCCGTTACTGCTACACAAGGATGGAGTCTTCATCAGATGGATGTGAAGACCACATTTATGCATGGTGCGATAAAGGATGAGGTGTATGTGGAGCAACCTTTGGGGTTCGAAGTCCAAGATCGGGACACCCATGTCTGCAAGTTGAATAAAGCCCTCTATGGGTTGAAGCAAGCACCCAGAGCTTGGTACGAGAGGATAGATAGCTACCTGATGAAGCTGGGCTTCACTCATAGTAATGCTGATCCGAACCTTTACTTCAAGGTTGATAGAGAGAAGCCTCTCATTCTGGTGTTGTATGTGGATGACCTCTTCCTGATAGGTGTTGATCCTCTCATTCATCAGTGCAAGAGGGAGCTTGCTACTGAGTTCGAGATGAAGGACCTAGGACTGATGCATTACTTCCTAAGCCTGGAGATCTGGCAGAGACCTAGCGAGATTTTCCTTTTTCAAGGAAAATACATTGTGAAGCTTCTGGAAATATTTGGTATGGTGGACTGTAAGTCTGTGTCGACACCGATAGAGCTCAAATTTAAGAAGTTGAGTAGCAGCACTGTTGGGCCCATGATAGAAAATCCTACTGAGTATCGTCAACTTGTAAGAGCCCTGATGTTCTTAGTGAACACTCGTCTAGACGTATGTTTTGCAGTGAACACTTTGAGTCAACATATGGTTGAGCCTCATCACACTCATTGGGTTGGTGCCAAGAATCTTCTGAGATATCTTTGGGGCACGATAAACCATGGGCTGAGATACACTGTCGGGAGCGTGACACTCCTTAGATATATTGATGCCGATTGGGCTGGCAGTGTGGTGGATGGTAAAAGCACATCGGGATGCTGCTTCACACTTGGATCTGCTTTGATATCATGGATGAGCAGGGAGCAGAAGTCGGTGGCTTTGAGCACAATGGAGGCCGAATACATTGCAACGAGTATGGTCTGTCGTGAAGCAATTTGGTTGTGAAAGCTCTTCAGTGAGTTGTTCGGGCATGTGTTAGATACCACCCTGATACTTTGTGATAACCAGAGTGGGATTCGATTGTCCGAGAATCCCGTGTTCCATGATCGATCCAAGCATATTGATATCAAGTACCACTTTATCCGGGATATGGTACAATGAGGCACCGTAAGACTCAATCATATAGGAATTGATGAGCAGGTCACGGATATTCTCACAAAGCCCCTGGGGAAGGTCAAGTTCCTAACCTTCGGTGAGAGTCTTGGTATTGTGGAACGACCCTATGCTGAGGGTACTGTTGGACGATGAGCTTTGGGAGCTCGGGGGGATTTGGGGATAGCTTCTTGGAGCTATAAGCAACCACAGGGCTAGGCTTGCCGAACCTTTTTGGTGTGCTTCTACCCCACCGTTGTGTTGATTGAGTTGGTTCACCTCTCATTATCTGTGCCCCGTATGCTTCCTACCCATTGAGTTCAGGGCTCATGGGAAGTACCTCTCATTTGGCCAGTGAGGTGGGAAAATTTAGAGACCAGTAGCAAAGATGGATGGATGCATCAGATATTGTCGTACTCTCTATATAGGATGGCATGATCCAACCACTTGATCTGGGATCAAGTTTAGTGAGGTTTCGGACCTCCAACTGACTTCGAGTCAGGTAAACCAACTTCGAGTTGGTATGAGACTCTTTGTGAGTCCTATAGAGGTTTCGTACCTCTAAGCTGAATCTGTCGATTGGGAACGATGTCTTTGTGACTGACCCACTTCTGTTCTGAAATAAAGAAGCCAACAAAGCAAGTTATGGTGGGATGATGCACAATGTTTGGATTGCACAGGTGGATGGATTTCTCCCTAGTTGAGAGGGAGTGTTAATTTTGGAAAACTAGGTCCAAACTCCATGTTGTGATGCTCAAATGAAGATATCAATATTTTTATTGGATTCCTCTTTCGGAGAGGTGCAAGATCGATCTAAAGATCATCTTGATTCGACAAGCAGAACATTTATTTTGAATTTATTCAAGATATGTGTAGGTCGGCCTTAAGGTTTTGTGCCCCAGCAGTTGTGTCACACGCCCTCACTGATGGATATATATTGGTCAACGTTGGAGGAAATTTTCACTCATCTCATCCTCACGCATTTCTCTCTCCTCATTTGATTGGTTCGATGACCTTGGTGGCTCTTCTCTCCACACGTGGGAAAATTCCAGCAGCAACACATTTCTAATTTCGATCTAGGATTTCTGCAGCAAACTTTGACCAGCGTTGACTTTGGTCAACTCAAGGTCAAAAGAACCTGAAACTCTCCCAAAAGTTCAATTTTCCTAATGCGCATTTTCTGGCACTATTCGCAAGGCAAGACATTGACTTTGAATTTTCAACGTTGACCTAGCTGCTACTGCTGCTGTTGTTTGCATTGACCGTTCACTGACAACATTGACTTTTGGGTTAAATTTTGAGTTGACTGTTTGGATGTCCTAGAGGGTTGTGTGACATTGCTAGTTGGCTGACCATATTGAGACTTTGCTGGTTGAAGCATCTTATTGACCACCATAATGCACCAACACACTTATATATTTCTGGCTTATCTTATGTCGATCTACTGGTATGTTCTATCAACATTTTACTTTATTGTTTATGTGATTGATGTATGATATTGAAGAAAAAGTAAAGTTGCATCAAGCATAGAACATCTACAAAAATTTACATGTGTGTCTTAACCCCTCCACAAAATTTTCAAGGCTAGAGCACACCCGATGCTACCTCAAAATCTCAACACTCCCTCTTAGCATGAAGTGTGCTCTAGCAATACATCCACACCATGTATCGCAAGATCTCGGTATCGGTCTCTGCATTGCTGATTCTTGGCATGCTGCCCTCCATCCACTACATTGTTGCTTTCTGTATTGTTGCCCATGTCACTGCCACTGACACTGCTACATCTGTACTGTAGCTCCCTCTCAAATTGTTGCATCATGCTGCTCATAGCACTAGAACTGCTAACTACTGCACTGCAACTCAGTGGTTGAGAAGTAAGCAACTGAAGGACCCCTTCCCAATCATTGATAGACAAGTAGGGTTGCACCTCATCACTAAAGCTTCCTTGGTTGCTACTCTACGCTATCCTCCTGAAGCCATCGCACTGCTACAACTTTGCACTGCATGAGCACTGCCTCTTTGCGTCGTTGAAGTCCCATCAGCCTCTGCATTGCTGCTGCCTATGCACTGCACTACTCCCTCTGTAGCATCTCAGCACTGCCCTCTTCTTCAATATCATTTTCTACAACCATCTCTCTACTCGTCCCGCTACCGTCTTAAGGCTCCCATAGCTTGTATGTGATCCAAGAGTTGGGCTACTCAAGGATCCTTCCTCCACCATTTGTAGCCGCTCTATAGATCCATGTCGCCCCACTTTCGTGGCTCATGAGCACTAATGGCTACGCCATCATCACTCCCATCATCCTTTGTTGCTTCTGCATTGGATTTAGAAGATCCTTTGTCCTTGTTCTTAGGACAAGTGCTAGCGAAGTGTCCAAGTTCACCATAATTAAAGCACCAGACCTTGGATAGGTCCTTCTTCTTCTTCCCTTGTTTTCTTTGTTCCTTTGATACAAGGGTTGCATCCTCTTCTTCTTTCTTCGCCTTGATTGTTTCATTGTCGTTGCTTTGCTTCTTGGTAAATCTCCTAATTTCCTCCTGATGGAGGATTTCCCACATGTCTACCCGTGATAGTAACATTGCCCTGCCCAATATGCTATGGACAAACGTTTCCCATTCCTCGATGACTGCATTTAGGGCAGTCCTTACCAAGAGCCCTTCAATTAGAGTTACACCCATGGCAATCAGTTGATCCCAGATAGTCTGTAGTCTGAAGAGAAAGGGATATATATCTTCACCCTTATACATCTGGAACATTCGCATTTGATTCTCTAGAATCATTTTCCTTTAAATAGAGCCTCCCTGATACATCGTCTCCAAATTAGTCCACATCTCATTTTCCATTTTCTTCTCAGCAATACGTGGCACGACGTGATCTTTGACTCCATCCATAATAAAACACTTAGCCCGCGCTTGGTTTTCCTTGAATTTATTTAGAGGATTTGGATCGAAAGTCACAAAAAGGAAATTCTCTGCATGGTCCTTGATGCCGTACTCATCCAGGACTGCCAGGATCCTGGCCCTCTAGATGACGAATTTGGACATGTTGTCCAACCTGTCTTGATCTCTCATTCCATGAGAAACCATCTAGCTCAAATATGTTGGAACATATACTCTTCTCCCTTTTTCTGCTGCAATACTCAACATAAATGTTGGATTTGGGTTTCTTGGCAATTAGAAACCCTTTATAGTAGCTTCTCCCTCCGACAACGAATTTCCCTCCAAGAAATCTTCAGCCAAAATCAACTGAACAGTTCTCTACGATCACCCTCATGATCAAATATTAGATCTGTTTGGTGTAGATCTGTTGAGTAACTGTCCTCCTCCCGCTCTTTGTCAACTCAGCTAGGCATGATTCTACACTGACAGAATCTCCACCACACCAGCAATTGCTGAAGATCTAAAGCCTTGCTTCTGGATCTCGTCAATACTTCAAAGCAACAAAAAATAGACTATGTCCCTCACGCAGGCACAGGATGTTCTTGCATCCCTCTGGAGGGCACTGCATTGTCTTTGCGTCACCCAGATGAAACTGTGTAAGCCCCTACGTAGCCTCTGCTGGGACTGTGTCCTCCTGATGTTGTCCTGCCCTTCTTGGATCTCTGTTGCTTCAGTTGCTTTCTACAGGATAAATTTCTTCAGTCGATTTTGCGGGAGATTCAACTTGATCTGCAATGCTCTGATACCATGTGAAAATTTCTTAACTAAGAAATCCTATTGTTAAATCTTGATTTACTTCTCCTACTTGATTAAAAATACAAGTTATTAATCTAAATATTCAGAATTAACATCGAAGTAAATACAATTAAAAGCCTACACATACAGATAATTTACTGAAACACACTCATATGACAAAGTGACACACAAATATTTCGGACAAATGTCCCCGGAAAAACCAATGTGGGAAAACTGATGCAACAGATATGAGGGTTTATTATTATTAAGAAACAGTTTCTGACTACATCTATGGTGCCATAAACTCGGCAAACCCAACAGAGAAATTCTCGACAATCAGAGAAAATGTGAGGTATACCTCACTCTCGCAAGTCCCGACTGATCCGGATGAGCAACTGTTGAAACCCTAATTGGCTTTGCACAGCAACTGCGTAAGCCTGCGTAGCTTGGCTGAAGAACTGCGTCACCCTAGCTATGTGTGAATCTACCTCTCTTGGATCTTGGTTTCAGTCATCCTAGCTCAGAAACCCTTCTTCCAATGAATTTCATACTTTTCTCCTGGAGATGTTGCGCTGCGTCTGTGTGGGCCTGCATCACTCTCCTGAGGGACTGTGTAACTCTCTCTGATGGTTGCACTGCCTCCATTGTGTCTTTGTTTCCCTTTCTCTGCACTGTACTCTTGGCCCTGACCAATCATTGCATCTGCCCCTCACTGCAACTCTGAGTCACTTAGATATGATCTTCATTCGAGCACTGCTACGTGGGAATAATTTGATCTCTTAGACTCTGTGTGTGTATCTCCATCGGAACCCAAGCCTTTCCTTTATACTTTTCTCGTTGACACATCAAAAGTCGTGATTTAATATCTTATCAACGAGTTAGATTAAAAGACTATTTCATCCATGTCACTTAGACCATTTCATCACATGTGTTTAATTAATTAATTCTAATTTCCTAAGTTAGACTTAGGGTCCTCATTGAAAAAAATTAATTATTTTAATATCTCACACACCAAATGAAATTTCTCTAAATTATTTCTGGGTTTTGGAGGTCTTGTGTGTCTTAGCCCCTCCAAAAAATTTCAGGGCTAGAGCACACCCAATGCTACCTCAAAATATAAACAACTTTGATATGTGTTGCATCTATGCTGCTACTGACCCTGCTAAATTGTTGCCAACACTAGATCTGCATTGCAACTCTGTTTTATCCGTTGCTGCTACAGTTGCAACATCCACAATGGAAAAACATCCAAAATATTTAACCGGCTGTGTTCAGTATGATGCATCTATCACCCGAGTCTTGGCTGCTACTAGCCTCTATGTTGTCATTGAAGGTGTTGTTGATCATCACTCCTAGTGTTATTTACAATTTCAAAAGAATTGTGTAGAGAGCCTGTCATGTTAAAGTGTGGTTAGCCATTCAAATCTCTGCTCTCTACACGGTAATAAGATGTCTAGGCAGTCTATAACAACTCTAGAGAACATCTCTCTAGGAGTTACAACGCGAGAAGGCTTTACATTGTTGTTGACTCTGCGTGTGCTGTTGCTGCTTGTGCTCCCCATCATACGACTACTACTAATCTTGCAATTGTCACTCTAATTGTCTAGCACTTAATTACAGGTTGTCCCTGATACCAAAAAATTGTGGGCTCCCGTAGCAAGGTACTGATTCAATAGGTGGACCTCCTCAAGAATCTTGCCCATCTACAGCTCTTTGGGGCTACAAAACCAAGTCACCCCACCTCACTCCTGGAGGGATGTTTGCAATCATGGTGAAATATTCCTCCAGCCTAGAGGACAACCTATCAATCTCAACGGAAGCTGCTTGATGGTCCTGTTTCTCCTCCTTGTCCTTCTTCCTAAGAGGACACTGTTGAAAATGGCAACAAAAAATATTGAAAATGGCATCAAAAGGGATTCTAGTTTAATTTCACTTAATTAAATTAGAAGTAAATTGTAATTCCACATCACATGAAAACTTGTACAAGTTAACTGAGTTGGGAAGACTTAGTGAGCTTAGTCAATTCGAGTTGAGGGTCAAACTAGAGGCATGTAGAGAATCTCCTACATTATAGAATTCCTGGTTGAATTTATTTTGTATTGTAATTAGTTACCTCAATTTATTTGAGTTAAAATCATTTTAACTAGTTCTAACTGATGGATGAGCTAGTGAGATATCTACTGAATTAAATTATATTTAATTCACATGAAATTATCAATCATATAACTGATAATTCGCTCTATAGTTGTTGCATGTCAGTTCTAAGAGTGACCCAGTTGAGATTGGAGTTAAAAGGAAGTAGACTATCAGTTGTATAATTAGAAAATTGTGCAATTCATGCATGAAGTCATCAAGGCACCTTAGATGTATTGCGCAATCAATTAGTGGGAATTTCCTATTTAATAGGGGCTCAATTCCCCCAGGAATGTGTAAGCGAGGCTGGTTATTCATGTTCATGTTTTTGGTTAAGTATTGGACCAAACTTGCCAGGAGTAGAGTGAGACAATTAGAGATAGTGCAGAGGTTTCTCAGGAAGGGAGATAACATTGTATTGTTTCATATTTGTGACTTTATGCAATATACAAATAGCAGGGTTTTCAGCTAAGGATTTCCCGAGATACATCTTTGTGTTGTGCAATTGAAATTATCTCTCTTTCTTGCTCATGTGATTTTGCGATCGTAATTGGTTTCCGCAATTTGTAGAATTGATCCAGTATTTTGTTTTAGCATATTACAAGATTAGTTGAATCTATGTCGATTTTATACACATATCAGAGCAGGAATCACTATATAAGAGAAGAACCAATTTTTTTTTTGAAGAGGTGAATTGAATTTGCAGATTTATTCTTCAAGATCATCAGCAGATCAGGATGTCTTTCTGTGGATTGAGACTCGAATATGCCCTTGAGGGTAATTCGAATTACATAGCATGGAAGGACAGGATGGAGGTAGTGTTGGAGGACAACAGACTGAAGGAATTCATAGACGGAAATATTCCCAAACCGACATCAGTAGATGCTCAAAATCTTGATGCATGGGAGAATAATGTAGCAAAGGCAAGAAGGATTCTGTTAGAAAGAGTTCGAGATCATATTGTCTCGAACCTCCATTGAAAGAAAAATCCATATGTTATGTGGAAGGCCTTAACATATCTGTTTCAAAATAGCAGCAACCATAGGAATTTGGCACTGAAGGACAAGCTCAAAAAGATCAAGATGGAGGAGGGTGAGACAATACCAAAATACTTGATGAAGTTCACTGAATGTCGAGATGAGATTAGAAGTGTTGGCATTACCATTTCCGAGGATGATTTGGTGAGCCTAACCCTTCTATGCCTTCCCAAAAGCTATCATAGCTACCGAGATTCCGTAAATGGGAGGGAGCAGCTACTAGAGTGGGAGCGATTTTGGTCTGACTTTGTACAAGAAGAGATAACGCAGAACACCAGAGATGGAACCTCTTCCAAAGACAAAGAAGAAGATTTTGCATTAGTCTGAAAATGAAAGAAAGCCAAGGGAAAGAAGTCTCAAGGTGTAGAGGGAAAGAATAAAGACTTTTCTAACATCAAGTTTTTTCACTGTCATGAGTATGGGAATTATGCCACGAAATGTCCACAGAAGGCAAGCAAGAAGGAGCCTGCAGTAGCAACAACAGGTGAAGTTCTAGCTTCACAGTTTGAGCTTTATTTTACTCTCATTTCATGCATGGCCAACATTATAATGGGATGCATGCGATATCTCGATAGTGGTGCCTCGTTCCATATAATGGGGAATAGAGATATCTTCAATGACTTGGAGGAGAAAGACCTCAGGCAGAGCATAGAGTTTAGAGAGGATTGGAGGTATAGCGCGACCGATATCGGTACAGTTACTTTTCAGAGGGAATCTGGCTCCCCTCTCAGATTCACAGATGTTTTGTTTGTTCTGGGACTAAAGAAGAATCTTGTTTCCGTAGTAGTATTGGAAGACTGTGGCTATGATGTGATATTTAGAAAATGAAATGTTTTCCTTAGACATATCGCCACGAGGTAGGTGAAACAGATTGGTGTGCAAGTAGAGAACCTGTATTCTCTTGAGGTAGAAGATGCATGCAAAGCTTTAAGGAGCAAGGCAAAGGTTAGAGACTTGGTGGTTGAGAGGGAGCATGAATTACCTCTCAACATGCAGCGTCAGAAGAAGCCTCTAATTGTGGAGTAGCCACAATTAGATAAGTATGGAGGAGACCGAGTGGAGGCATCCACTCAAGAAGAAAGCTCTAGTAGGGGGGAATTTCGAGCCAAGTTAGCAGAGGGAGCACATGCAGCTAGACCTCCAGGTGAGAGGTGGTGCGATGTGTAGTCATAGTCCCAAGAGTGCACAAATTTGGACAGGGTCCATTGACATGTTTTGTCTCATGTATCATTACCTTGCTACAGAGGCCCACAGTACACATTAGTAGGATGGATCAATGGAAATTGATGTAGTCATATGTTAGAGTGATAGATGCAGAGATTAGCAGTAGTTAGATACTGGGGAGCATAGATCATAGTTGGAAGTAGTGCAGAGTCAGCAACAGCGCAAAGTTTTTCAGTTGACATTGTAGTAGCTAGTAGTAGTCAGAAACTCTGGTTACAGATGCATCATAATAATTCAGTTTAGATGCTTTTCGGTTTTAGAAGTTATAGTAGCAGTGACACT
The DNA here is from genome assembly GCA_034641835.2 of Pinus albicaulis. Classification (NCBI taxonomy): domain Eukaryota; kingdom Viridiplantae; phylum Streptophyta; class Pinopsida; order Pinales; family Pinaceae; genus Pinus; species Pinus albicaulis. Next base: position 1,301,342,301 of record CM076584.1, on the reverse strand, counting down.
AGAGAGAAGAGTTTCATGTAGAACATTCCAAAAGTACTGGATCAGGATATAGTCAAATTCATTTCTTGTTGAGAGGGAGTGTTGAAAATGGTAACAAGAAATATTGAAAATGGCATCAAAAGGGATTCTATTTTAATTTTCCCTTAATAAAATTAGAAGTAAATTGTAATTCCACATCACATGAAAGCTTGTACGAGTTAACTGAGTTGGGAAGTCTTATTTAGCTCTAGAAATTCGAGTTGAGGCTCAAACTAGAGGCATGTATAATGTCTCTTACATTACAAGAGCCTTGGTTGGCTGAGTTTATTTTGAGTTGTAATTAGTTAATTCAGTTTATTTGAGTTAGAATCAGTTTAACTAGTTCTAACTAATGGATGAGCTAGTGAGAGCTCTAGTGATTTAAAATAGATTTAATTCACATGCAGTGATCAATCAGATAATTGATAATTCGTTATAAATAGTTTTTGCATGACAGTTCTAAGAGTGGCCCAGTTGATATTGGAGTTGAAGGGAAGTGCACTATTAGTTGTATAATTAGAAAATTGTGCAGGTCATGCATGAGGTCATCAGGACGCCTTGGATGTATTGCACAATTATTTAGTGGGAATTTCCTATTTAATAGGGGCTTAATTCCCTCAAAAATGTGTAAGCCAGGCTAGTCATTTAGGTGCAATTTTTTTGTTAATTATTGGACCAAACTTGCTAGTATCAGAGTGAGACAGTCAAAGATAGTGCAGAGTTTTCTCAGAAAGGGAAATAACATTGTATTGTTTCATATTCTTTACTTTATGCAATATACAAATAGCGAGGTTTTTAGCTGAGGCTTTCCCCAGATACATATTTGTGATGTGCGATTGAAATTCTTTCTCTTTCTTGTTCATGTGATTGTGCGATTGAAATTCTTTCTCTTTCTTGTTCATGTGATTATGCGATCGTAGTTGGTTTCCACAATTTGTAGACTTGATTCAGTATTTTGTTTTAGCATATTACAAGATCAGTTGAATCTATGTGGATTTTCTACGGACACTGAGAACTGTAGTGGCCTAGCTCGCCACACCTGAAGAACTTGACCTTTGACAGGTCCTTCTTCCTACGCTTCCCTCCTCTCCCTGACTGGGAGCCTTCGATGCGAGGGCCACATTCTCCTCTTCATTTACCTGCTTCGATCCACTGCTGCTGCTGCTGCCAATGATGGTGCTCTTCATCAGATCTTGCCTCAACTCATATTGTTGCAAATTTTCCAAATCATGTCCCATCTTGGCAAGGTTTCTCTGCCCAAAACACTTTGGACGAATACTTGCCACTCTTTTGAAACACTATTGAGGGCTACTCATACTAGCTCTACGGCTTGAGGTGCTGACCCTACTGTTGTCAACTAATCTTAGATCTCATGAATCTTGGTGAGGAAAGGATCTATGCACTCCCCCTTCTGCATCCGGGTGCATCTCAACTTTTCTTCCAAGTACATCTTCCGTTGCTCAGAAGATCCATGTTATAGCGTGGAAAGAGTATCCCACATCTCTTTAGTCATTCCCCATGTCACTATGTGTGATACCACATGATCCAAAACTCCATCAAGGATCAATATCTTTGCTTTTCCATTTCCTTCTTGTACTTCTTCAGCTGATATGTATCTGTGGGGATAGCTACCATGTTATCAATATACGTCTCAAGATCAAACTCATCTAGAAGGAAGAAAATCCTTGCCTTCTACATAACATAGTTGGAAGCTTCGTCCAACCTATTTTGATCTCGAAGCTTGGTTATGGCTATATCAACAAAAATGTCAAAAATATCCTCTGCCCTTCTACTCATCTCTATGCACTCCATTCTAGAGTGAGAAACTATGCCCAAAATGACTGTTGATCTGCAAGGGAAATCGAACTTCTTGAGACTAGAAGTTCCCGGAGAAAATTTTCCCTTAGTGTGTGATCTTCTTCCACCCGATGCTAGCTTTGCTCTAGAAAATAGCTACAAAACTACAACGTCCATCTAGAGATCTACTCTGCAAGAAAATGTTTGTTGCTCCCTCTGCCTCTGGAATTCCTCGATATGGAGAAATCAATTTGTTTTGTCGCTCTCTCATAAAAATAGATTTTTCTCAAGAAATACGACCTATTGGCCAAGGTACTATGCTGCATATCTGGGGTTTCAAACTATTGCTCACGTTGAGCAACAAAACTCCTCCCTTCTCTGCTACTGGGCTCTCTAGCTTATCATCTGCGCTCTGATACCATGTGAAATTTTGACTAACCCCGAAACCTATTGCAACAACTGATATTATTTATTCTAATTATTTATTTAACCAAACAATTTATTTGTTGTTTCCTACGGAAAATATAAAAATAAATACACTTCAAACTTCACAAATCAACTGCGGAAGAAAATAAACTTTGGAAGAAAATGCTAGCACACACAAAATAACATCATTATTTTTGGACAATGTCCCTAAAAAAACCTAACTTGGGAAAACCAATGCAACAACTGAGGGTTTTAATATTATGCAACAGTGAAATATTATGAGTACAACTAGATACCCAAACTGGAAATCCTACATAGAAAAACTAGGAAGAAAATCTAGTGAGGAAATTCCTCACTCCATAGGAGAATCCAAGCACTGACCTCAGCTCGAAATGGAATCGTCCAAACTTCCTCTTCGCATTCATTGCCTCACCCTCACGTAGTCTCTTTGTCACCCAACGTGGAACCACGTCACCTCAACCTATATTGTCAGTTGTTGTCTAAGAAACTGACGCTCTTGGCCTCTAGAAACTTTGCATAGCTTCCAGCATTGAATCACTACTTCTCCCCAGCAAATATGAATTTCCCCACTGAAGCTATTTTGTTTCCACTACGTCAATATCACTCTGGCTTCTTTGCCTCTTTGCAAATGCACTTACCGAATCTGAACTGCCTCCTTCGGCTTCACCACCTCTAGCCCTCTCTCACTACTTAGATCTCACTGAATCTCTCTCCGAAAACAAACAACTAATACTCTGGAAATCGATTTCCCAGTAAAATCAAATTTCTCAAGTGTCTCTTCTCCAATCCCCATCAACTTCTTCTTATAATCCTTTGTTGAGACTTCAACAACCAAGATTAGATCTTAATAAATGGCTAGGGTTAACTTGAAATCGATCCATGTGAGTCACTAGAACATTCACACCTTGACTTAATTAATTCTGATTAATTAATCATATTCCCTAAGTTATACTTAGGTAATATTTAAAAATTGACTAACAATCTAATTAAGTCATTTCTAGGTGGAATTTTGAGAAACGATTTCTGGGTTTTGGAGATCTCATGTATTCTAGTCTCTCCAAAAAAATTGAAGGCTAGAACACATTTGATGCTACAAAAAATATCAAGTTCAATATATATCCTTTTAAAATGGGGGCCATTATAAAGTGATTGTGCCTACAAATGTTTCCAAGTCCAAGATTTTTGTTGGGGTAGCACATTTTTTGAGTAAATTCATAGTTGTTTTTTCAGTAGTAGTTGCATTACTTCATGCCATAACAGTGAATGGTAATAGTTTATAGTAGGGGAAGGTTCAACAAAATGCCTTTGAAGTTTTGAAGGAGAAAATCAATCAAGCATTGGTTCTTGCATTATGAAATTCACAACAATATTTCGAAGTGGAGGTATCACCAAGTTTGAGTTAGAGAATAAGATACCTATAACACCACTTTCATAACCATATATAGTTTTTATGAGTGGTTAATCATGTTATTTTTTTTATGTAATGCATTAGATACATTGATGAGATTAATGAATGATGTATTGCACCATTATCTATATTTACTTGTTATTTTTTATTTGTATGATACATCGTTTACAATGTTACTTGGGAGGAACACATCTCACACTTAATGTAGCTACTAGAGACTTTGAAGAAGCACCAGTTGTTGACAAATTTCAAGAAATGTGAGTTTTCACAACAACCTTTGGTGTATTTAGGCCATGTTATTGGTGGAGGGGAGTCCATGATATATCTTGCCAAGATGGAGGCCATTATAAAGTGATTGGTGCCTAAAAATGTTTCCAAGGTCAAGATTTTTGTTGAGGTAGCATATTTTTTGAGGAAATTCATAGCCTCATTTTCAGTAGTAGATGCATCACTCCATTCCATAACAGTGAATGGTAAGAGTTTTTAGTAGGGGAAGGGTCAACAAAAGTCCTTTGACGAGTTGAAGGAGAAAATCAATTAATCATTGGTTCTTGCATTACCAAATTTTCAACAATCCTTTAGAGTGGAGATAGATGTGAGTGGGTATACTATGGGAGTGGTATTGATGTAGAAAGGAAGGCTTATATGTTAGCATTCAAAAGTGTTTCATGGGGTGATTCTCAACTATCCTACCTCTGACAAGAAGTTGTACGCCTTGGTGCAAGCTATCAAAAAGTTGAAACACTATCTAATAAGGAGACAAACATCCATATATATCACCAGCCACTACAGTGCCTATAGGTGCAAAGTAAGTTACAACAAACTAGGTATTACAAGTGGATGGGGGTTTTAAAACAATTTCATTTAGTAATAAAGTACAAAAAGGCAACACAAACAAGGTCGTTGATATGCTTTCAAGGCCACCCACATCAAAAATCACATCTTTGATAACTTTGATCCACATGGATCCTTTCATTAATGATGCATAAAAGGTGGCATATATAGAGCATTATGACTTCAGGAAGGTGTATCCATAGCTACAAGGCCAAATTCATGTGGACAATGGTGACATCATAGTTGACTATTATCTCCAGAATGGGTTGATTTATAAGTTGGACAAGTTATGTGTTCCTAAGGGTGAGTGGTTGAAATTTATTAGAGAGGTTCACACCTCTAAGGTTGCAAGGAATTTTGGTGTTGGGAAGACAATTGTTAATTTTCAAAGGTATGTGCATTGACCTAGGATGCAAGAAGATGCAACTAGGTTCATTATAGGAGGTATACTTTGTTGTACTGGAAACCTAGTAACATGAAAAATTGTCTATACCATCTCTTACATTCACCCACTCATACTTGGGAAAGCATTTCCATGGAATTTGTGCAAGATTTACTAACCAAGAAGGGATATTTTTGGAAATTGTAACTAGGTTTGGTCTTCATTTAATATATTGAAGTCATCCTGTAATGTACTTGTCAAAAGAATAAAGAAAATTATTATTATTATTATTATGACTTATTAAAGCATGGGTTTCATGCTTGGGTCACCTTGTTATAGGCCAAAGTCCCCATTGAGGACTTCTAGGATTTATTATTAGTTAATAGAGTTATTGTACTTTTAAAGAGACTCTTCTTGGGCTTTTGAATCATGTAAAAAGGTTTAGTATTGAGTTAAATATGATTTGTGTCCTCCACATCAAGTCGGACTAGAAGAGATCAAGTCGGCCTAAGGAACTTAATTTGACCTCACATGGAGCCTATAACTACAAGAAATTCGAATTCATTTGGAGGACTCACTCTCACAAGAAGTTCGATATCACTTGTAGCTAGGAAGAAGTTCTAAGTATGTTGTTGGGAGGCCAAAACAAGTGCAATTTTGTGGAAGTCTAAGGAGAAGAATAAAAATGAAATTTTAGTGCCTCTCTCTCTCTGGTTTGTGCCCTGGATTGGGAGATCGAATTCTTCCAATTTTTTTTGTTGCTAGAAGTCGTTTGTTGCTGGAAGTTTCTCCCTAGTCGAAGTTGTTGGAAATGGGTCGAAGATCTAGGAGGCTAACTTGGTGTGGATGGAAGGTCTGGTATATGTCTAGGGTGAAGAGTCTTAAAGAACACTATTGAAAGGAAGAATTATCTTGACTGGGTTTTACCCTTTAGGGGGGTTTTTCCCTGACATAGTGCGTACATCTGGTGTCTATTTGTTTATGTGATGTTGCTTTGGTAATTTCTTGATGAGCTAAAAGAAAGAAGATATAAAGAATCGTAATAACAAGAAACATCACAAGTAATGATCAAGAATAAGAAAATATTTCTGCCTTTCTGATTTTCTAAAAATAAGGAAGAAAAAGGAAGTCTTCATCATTTAATCAAGGAACCATTCAAAGGATTATCTCAAGGAAGGAATCTACTACACTCTAGGTGTGAAAAAATCATTCCAGAAATATATAGTTGCAGTGATAGATTTATTTCTCCTACTTATTACTCCGATAAGTTATTTACATAGTTCTATTAGTAAATTTTGAAATAAATACTATTGCAACATTCACTAATGTATATGCAGAGAAAGGAACAGTAAGAAACATAAGCATAAGAAATAATCACGTGTACTCTTATTTTTGGACAACTTTCCCCGGAAAAACCCAATGTGGGAAAACTAGTGCAACAGATGAGGGTTTATATATTATTATTTAATGAATGAATTATTTACAAGGAACACACTGGCATATTCATTTAGAAACACCTGAAACAAAATTCTCGGATCCTTCTGAATATTTTCTGACACTCGAAAGACCCTTTGTCTCCCTCTGCATCTCTCTACGTGCTTCTCTGCGCATTCCCTGCATTGTACTGTGTCACTCTGCATGGGTACACTATGCTGTGGCTCTGTGCTGCCTTCTGTGGCCTTCTGCATCCCTCTCTCCTCGTTCTCAGTCACTACTGACTCCCTCTTCTCCTTCTGCCTCTGGAACTCTGCCCTGCAACTCTCCCTCTGAAATCAAATTATATTCCTTCAGAATCGATCTCCTTCGGGTTACTGAGTGTGTGTTTGGCTTACTTTCCAAATGACCCTCAAGCCTTATTTTATAATGTTCTCATTGATGAATCAATGGCCTGGATTAGAAGTCTAATCAATGGCTAAGATTAAAAATTGACTTGATCTTCGTTCTATAGAAGATTCACACTTTTTCTTATTAATACCCATTAATTATTTAATTTCCTTAAGTTTAGACTTAGGGTCTCCATTAAAATAATTAATTATTTTAATAAAACATGAACCGAGTGGAATTTACAGAAACAGTTTCTGGGTTCTTTAGAGTCCAAGCCTCCTCACAAAATTTGAGACTTGGAACACTTTTCGATGCTACAAAAATCAACACTCCCTCTTAGAAAGGAAAGTGTTCTAGCAATTTTCATGTTGCATGCTGCCCTACTTTGAAGCATCCTTATGCGTTGTTGATCTCTGGCTGTTGCCCCTCATCTGTTGCACTGCTTCCCTCTGTACTGCTGCCCATGACACTACCACTATCACTGCCTCATATATACTGCAACTCTCTCATTATCCTGATCCCTTCCTGCTACTGAAATGTATTCTTGACCATCCTCATCTTCTCTCTGAAATAGACAAACTTTGTCTTCCCCAGAGCCTTCATGAGGATATCTACCACTTGTTCTCATTTTGGAGTGTACTGCAACTGTACAGCTCCTTGTTGGACACAGTCTTTGATGAAGTGACACCTGATGTTAATGTGCTTTGACCAGTCATGAAACACAGGATTTTTAAAGATCTTAATGCAACTCTGATTATCACATATAATATTGGTCGCTTCCATCTTTTCCTTCAGTAATTTCACAAGCAGTTTTCGAATCCATATGGCCTCACACAAAGCTGTGATAATTGCCATATATTATGCCTCTTCTGAGCTCAGCGTCATGGATTTCTATTTCTTGTTGCACCAGGAGGTCATTCCTGATCCAATACTGAAACAATACCCATTGGTACTTTTCTGCTCTACTGGACGCCCAGCCCAATCTACTTCGGTGAACCCTCTCAACCTGATGTCATTGTGATGGGTGTATTTTAGTCCAAGATCGATTTTTCCTTGAAGATATCTGAGAACATGTTTGGCTACTTCCCAATGAGCCCTCCTTGGTTCCACCATGAACTGACTGAGGGTATTGACAGCATAAATAATGTTTGGCCTAGTGTTTACCAGATACATCAGAGATCCTATGAGCTGCCTATACAATGTAGGATCAGCCTCATTATCTTCGGACGTGTTATTTTTCTTCCAGTTGGGGATCATTGGAGTAGTCATGGGTCTACAGTCCTCCATCTGAAATATTTCCATAATTTTTGTAGTATACCTTCCTTGACCAAGGAATATCTCCCCCTTCTGCCAAACTCCAACCCCAGAAAATAATGCATTAGCCCTAGATCCTTGATGTCGAATTCTGAAGCTAAATTGTCCTTGCGGTCCTTGATGAGCCTCGATGAACCTATCAAAAATAGATCATCTACATATAGAACTGGTATTAAAGGCTCACTCCCTACCCTTAGATAGTAGAGATTGGGATCTGCGTCACTCTTGACAAACCCCATCTCCTGCAAGTAACTGTCAATTCAACCATACCAAGCTCTAGGGGCTTTCTTTAGTCCATACAAGGATTTCTTAAGCCTGCACACACGAGTCTTTTTCTCATTTGTCTCGAAGCCCTCTGGTTGTTCAATGTACACTTCCTCTTCTATCACCCCATTCAGGAACACAGTCTTGACGTCCATCTGGTAAATCTCCCATCTCATCTACGCAGTAAGGGATATCACAGATATAATTGAAATATATCGGGCTACTGGGGCGAAGGTCTCTTCATAATCTATCCCTTCCTTCTAAGCATACCCATTAGACACAAACCTAGCTTTAAATTCACGATGCTACCATCTGCAGCACATTTGATCTTGTAGATCCACCTTGAACCTACAACTGATACGTCCTGAGGTCTGGGAACCACTTCCCAGACATCATTCTTCTTGATGGAACTGTATTCTTCCACCATCGCATCTACCCATACTTGGTGCTGAGCTACTTCCTGAAAACTAGAAGGTTCCCCAACCTGCACTACCAAGGCTTGGTATCTTTTAGGCTGCCTGCGCTGCCTCTTCTCATTTTTGGGGGCTCCGATAAAGTATTTTGCGTCCCTCAGAATTTGTTGTAATTCCATGCTCGTTCTAACACTGGTAATGGGTGGATCTACTTGCTCTCCTTCTTGAAAATCCTAGGGAAAGTATCCCTTGGATCCCCATGCCTGGGAGAGGCACTCGTATTCCCTCCACAAGTCATTGTGGTTGGACCAGTGAATCCTCCCCAGACTGCGTAGCAGAAGGCATCTCCTGGGATTTCCTGAAGGCCTTCTCCTCCATGAATTTCACATCCCTCCACAATACAAATTTCCTGTTCTCCGGAATGTAAATGCGGTAAACCTTTTCATTTTTGCTATATCCTTTTTCCGTAATCATATCTAGCTTCTTCTTCTTTTCATTGGGCACATGACAATACGTCGTACTGCCAAAGATCCTAAAGTGGCTCACTTTAGGCTTACTTCCAGTGAAGACACTTTCTGGAGTGATCTTCCCCAAATAGTTTTGAGGAATCCCGTTTTGAACGTACACAATTGTATTACAAGCTTCAACCCACAAAAATTTTGGCATGTCTTGATCATACATCATTTCCCTTGTTGCCTCGATAATAGTTCTATTATTTCTTTCTGCCACACCTTTATGCCCCAGATTATATGGAGCGGTCCACTCTCTTCTGATACCTTCCCTTACGCAGAACCTTGTGAAGTCTTTATCAATTTACTCTCCACCATTGTCTGATCGCAACACCTTGATATTCTTTCATGTTAGATTTTCTACCAGAGTTTTAAACTCTTTGAAATGATTGAAGACTTCGTCCTTGGTATTTAGAAATTAGATCCAGGTCTTCTTGGAATGGTCATCAATAAAGGTGACGAAATATTCGGCACCACTAAGAGCTCTAGTGGAAATTGGTCTAAAGATATCTGAATGTGTTAAACCCAACACACTCTTAGCCCTATTTCTACTTCTCTGATATGTTTCCTTGGCATACTTTACCAATATGCGCCCTCTGTAAAAATCGTCTCGCTTGGTGCTTAGTTCTGGAACTCTCGTGATAGTTTTATTGAGAATATTTAACGCCCCATGATGCAAATGCCCCATTATTTTTTTCCATAGTTCATTCAATTCCTTCTCATCAGTGTTGCCTATTAGTGCCATTGGATATTTGAGTTGTAACTTATATCATTTATTGCTCCTAACTCTGATTTGTGCTTTATTCTTCCAACTTGGGTGCTTGACGTATATTTGTTTCCAATGAAGTAAACATCATAGCCTTTGTTTTGAAGTTGAGAAACTGAGATTAAGTTCATCCCCAAACCAGGCACATGCAACACATTAGTGGCCCAAATCTTATTTCTAGCTTCCGTTTGAAATACTATTGTATCTCTTCCAATAGGGGTACATTTTGCTTTATTACCCATGGTCATTTTAAATTTCATCTGCTCTTCTTGGTAATTTGAGAAACATTCCCGCACTCCCGTCATATAAGAAGAAGCCTCATTGTCAATGTACCAGACTTCAGAAGAAGTCGTGCTTGATACACAAGTAAACTCTTCCTCCAATATGGATGCCATAACAGAAACATCGTGATCCATTTGTTCTTCCATGCTTCCCTTCTTCTCTGGAGAACTGCGTGAACCCTTCTGAGCTACTGCATCAATGTCAAATTTACGTTCAATTTCCTATTCTCTACTCATGTTACTCATCTTTGGCTCTGAAACCATGTGAAAATTTCAATCCATAAATATACAGTTGCAGTGATAGATTTATTTCTCCTACTTATTACTCAGATAAGTTATTTATAGAATTCTATCAGTAAATTTCGAAACAAATACTACTGCAACATTCACTAATGTATATGTAGTGAAAGGAATAGTAATAAACATAAGCATAAGAAACAATCACATGTACACACTTACTTTCGGATAATTGTCCCCGGAAAAACCCAATGTGGGAAAACCGATGCAGCAAATGAGGGTTTATATATTATTCTTCATCAAATGAATTCTTTACAAGGAATACACTAGTAGATTCATTTAGAAAACACCTGAGACAAAATTCCTAGATCCTTTTGCATATTTTCTGACACCCAGAAGACCCTATGTCTCCCTCTTCATCTCTCTGTACAATCCTTCCACTATATTGCGTCACTTTGCGTGGGTAAACTGCGCTGCATCTCTACACTTCCTTCTATGGCCTTCTATGTCCCTCTCTCCTCGTTCACAGTCATTGCTAACTCCCTCTTTGTTGTGGGAAAAACTGCCCTAAGGTATGGGTTGAGGGACCTAACAGAGAAAAAGGCATACAACAAAAAGAAGAAATAAAATTAAAGGTGCTAATGCTTAAATTATTAAACTAGGGAGAGATGACCTTACTCGTATGTCCTACGTTTGAGGTCGTTCCCGCAGGGTGCAAACCCTCTACTTCTCCACGTGTTTCAAGACCTGCAACTCACACAAGAACAAGCACATAGACTAGTTGTACATCATATATATCCTAAATTTCAGTATGTTAGATCATATAAACTCATAAAAGATAACATGAAATAAACATCTATAAGATCATTAACATGTATAAGAAACATATAAAATCATGACATTAGGAACGGGACTAAGCTTCTTTTATTGATGTATGTAAAAGAAATGTGGAGATATCACCTGAAATCAGCCACGAATCTAAGCGAAACCGTCCTCCGGATCCGTCAAGCCCAAGCCTCAATAATCTTCTTCAATAAAAGGTGCACAAGGATGCCACATAAAGGAGGTGAACATATCAAAGAAGGAAACAAGGGTTTCCTGAAACTAGGAAGTGCAAGAGGCATAGGGATAATTATACTTGATCTGGGCTATAACAGGCTATAGTATCAATACTTTTCTCTCTCCTCCCTTAGGCCTTCCCAATGAGGTGTATTTATACTTCCTCAAATCAGTATTTCAGTTGGGAAACAGTTTGGCCATGGGCTGTGTAAGTGGGCTTCAGGTCAAAACCCATAAACCCTGCCCAATTAATAGGGAGATTATATTTTTTTAATATTTTAAATTGTATACGCGGGTCAGATATGAGCGGACCCGCGTCTCCACGTGTGTCAGATAGGGCAGAGTCATGTATGGAATTCAAAATAATTTTTTTTTAAGAAAATTATCAAGTCTGAATGGAAAGGACTACCCAAGGCCAATACATATATCATCAAATATATAAAGGTGATAAATGATGCTATAATAGATGCCCCCTAATATATGAGGTCAGAAGGGGTACATGATGGCCGAAATGTATTATGTGAATAAGAAATAATCTTGCGAGGACTTGAGAGGACTTCACCAGATTTCAGCATGCTAAAAACCAGTGAAATAAATTAGAAAGAAAGCTGATGTCCGAGGCGGGCATAACCATGCTCAGAGAAAGTAAAGCATGTCCACATAACAAGTATGGAGTGGATCCAATATGTATACAAGTATAGCAGAAACTGTAAAGTACATAGTGAATCATCTGATCACTACCTGGAAGTACATATAAAAGTCATCTCAAAGTATCACATATATAATAATGATCAATGATGCTGCAAATATATCTGATCACTGAAGTCACAACTGATTCTCCAAGTACCAAATCATAAGTGGTGTAAAAAGTGGTACTGCACGAAACTCAGGTGCCAACATATAAAATGTTGTTTTAATGAACTGCAACATATAAGGGTGAATGGTGTCACTGGCAGAAAATTGAAAGAGTTGTCAAAGTGAACCAAACCATGCTAATGAAAACCCGAGGTCTTCACTGATCTTGTTGGTACAATTATACACAATGGGAACAAATGAGATGAAGTCGACAATGTGAGAAATTGTTTGATTATCGTTCATTGATGTATATCGTTAACAAATGCGAGACAACTCATTGATAATGATGATGAGCATCAAGGTACCCCAATACAATCTAGCAAGTGTGAATGAATGAGTTGAATTCAAACACTTGATAGAATCTATGAATCAGGAGACATTGATGTATTCTCACTGTCGATAGCAAAGGAATCAACCACTAGTGGGTACACAAACCATGGAAGTCTTGACAAAAGGGACTCAAGACCATACAATTCAACAATGTCGAATTCGATGGGAAAATATCTGTTGGAAGGAATGCATTAAGGCATCCCACATCAATCCAGTGTGAGTGTAACCCGCAGGCCAAATTTTGGAAGGAATCAGACAAAGAGTGAAGTAATCAACCCAAAGCACGTTTCTGACATGCACAAAATGTAGCTAGCACATGACAGAAACCCTCTAAACCAACCAATAATGAACCAAACTATTCTTGTTGTTGTCTAAACACAAAAGAAACTATGCTGAAAGAAATCCAAAAGTTGCAATAAAGTAAATCTAAATCAAATTACATCAATTTGTCTTCTGATCCCTCATCATTAGTCCAGCTATGATTTTCGGAAGTAACTATAAACAACTTGAGTAACTGATATCTAACTTGCAGAAAGTAAACTAATATCAAACCACACATTCATAATTCAATCCCTCACCATCAGTCCAGCTGTGGCTTTCGGAGGTAACTGAAGATGTCATGCACAATTTAATATTTCTAACTTGCAAAAAGGAAACTAATACCAAACTACACATTTCATAATACAATCCCTCACCATCAGTCCAGCTGTGGCTTTCGGAGGCAACTGAAGATGTTATGAGCAGTTTAATATATCTAAATTGCAGAAAGGAAACTAATATCAAACTACACATTTCATAATACAATCCATCACCATCAGTCCAGCTGTGGCTTTCGGAGGCAACTGAAGATGTTATGAGCAGTTTAATATATCTAAATTTAACTACTGAAGCAAATGAGCAAAACTGAATTAAACAAAGCAGTACTGAAATTAAACAGAAACTAAGAAAAGCAAATTAGCAGCAGAACAATGTTAATTCCATGTCATTAGTCAAAAAGTTATGCAAATTCCCGGGCTGCCTATCTATAACCTGAAACAAGAACATTGATCAATAATCAATAACATAAAACATGAAAGATAGAAGTGAAATGGAAAGCATGAAAGTTTATAAATAGAAATGAAGCATATATACCATGAAAGATGCAATGTATAAACATGTGAATGGATTATGGCACAATGAGCTTTAAAGAAATAAAATAAGAACTATACAATAATGCACAGAACCTTGGCAAGTGCAGGGGCCCTCTACACCAGCCTTGGCAACAATCTTCAAGTACGAATTATGTTGGAAACAGAGTCTTCTTATATTAAAATGTAGTCATAACAGTAAGGTGGTATTACGGCACAAAGGCAGCGTAATTACATTACAGAGAAGACTAATAAAAACTAACAGAGACTAACATAGACTAACTCCATATGCGTATGCAAACGCGTTATTTATAACAAAAGAAACATAACTAATTCCTAAAGTTTATGCTGGTGGAGAACACGTAGACCATTATGTCCACGGATCTAGGATCATGGCCGTATTGAAAAGTAAATCTATGAGGAGTGGATGTTTGAATTCGGCTAAGGAGCCATGTACAGATGTTGATTTATCCTCCGCAATTCAGAAACGGCCATATGAACCTTCACGTGACACGAAACAGAGTCCTGTCACCGTGAGACTCTACGGTTGACTTCCATTTGGACGCCTTGACCGCAACTTCTTTAGATGAGTTTTCTCAAGCCAATAGGACACGAACCATGTCCACATCATTTCTGACTTGCCCATGTGGCTCGTTTTTCCTGTAGACACCTGTAACATAGAGTTTCACAAAATAGCTGCGGAAAGTTGCAGCAGCTGCGGAAAGTGGCAAGATTCCACAGCTAAATGAACAAATCTAAATTAAACAGTAGACACAAAAATATAGTTAAAAAACATGTTAGATGCTCTTTTTCAATTAACATACAATGATATTGACAACTTGGGAGGTTCAGGTGAGTGAAAAAGGTATAGAAAAGTGTATGGAAAAGATGCAGAATTGAGACTCAACATACCCCCACTGTGAAGGTGTTGCATGTCCTCATGCAACAAAAATTTTGATATTCCTTCCTTAGTTCATATGCCTTGACACTTCAGCCAGCACATCCAATCCTCTCCTCCTCTTCCTTGGTGCTGCCAACATTCTGGGTTTCTTCATTAAGCACCTAAATTTGATATTAACCGGTGCTCTGCTTAACTTCTGGCATTTCCTTTTCAATTTCTTGTTCTTCTTCTGCCATATTCCCAGATGTAGCATGGTATTATCATGAATGATTTTGTCCAGTTTTCCTTGTTCCTTCAATGTCTCATTTTCATTTTTGATGTGTCTATTTAAAAGCTCTAGCTCAAAGATTTCCTGTTTTAGTGATTGGACTAAATCATCCTGTACTGTATGAGGCTGAATGGACGAAGTACTGGGACCTGTAGCTGCCTTTTCCAAAGATTCTATATCGTCATATACTTCCTGCTGCTTGGGGTCTATATCAGGTGTCATTTTTATTGGGCTGTCCCCAAAATGCCGTGAAGGAGAGTTATCTTCAAAATCTGGCTGAGGAGGGCTCACATCAACATCTTGCTGAGAATGGGATGGACTATGGTCAATGTCTGACTGAGAATGAAATGAACTAGGTTCACTAACTGACTGAGATGGACTATGGTCAGCTGGGGACTGTTCAGATGTTTCCTCTCCCAAATCAATGAAATGAGGACCCTTCATTTGCGTTTTCCTCAATTTCCCCTTAAGTCTACTGCTTCTTCTCACACGCTGTGGTACACTATCTTTTTGCTTTTGTTTTCCTTTCTCTGTCTTCTTGGTCATAGATGACTGTTTTTGAAGATAAAATAATCTTTCAGATAACACTTGATGATCTTCTTCTTCTTCAGAAGGGGTTTGATGTATAGCCTCAATAGTTTTTCTCTCTTTTGGTGTTATTGGCTTCTTACCCTTGATTTCTTTCTTCTTCCTCTTTGACAGTCTCTCTTCCCTATCAGTTCTTTCAATTGTAGTAGTAGGAGTATTTTGAATTTCATGAATTGTTCTTTTTCTCCTACTTCTTCTTGCTGTGCTACCTTCAGGAATTTCTTGAGTAGGAGTAATTTGAGTTTCATCATTTATTCTTTTTCTTCTACTCCTTCTTGTTGTACTACCTTCAGGAATTTCCTGAGGTTCCTCAAAAAAATTTCTAACCAGAAATTGTTCCCATGTGTCTTTCTTTTCCTTTAACTCCTTTTCAATCAAAATTTTTATAAGGCCGTGGTGATATAGATGAGGTTCTACATCTCCTAAATGTTTCTGAACAGTCACAGACATTTTCTTCAAGCTATTTAATAGAAAATATGGGAGATTGAGAGCTTGATTATCTAGAAAATTCATTAGCAACCTGGTATGGTACATATACATGGACCCAAAACGGCCTTCACATGTAATGAATTTCTGAACAACTAGCAGCAAAGTAGCCCATTCCTCTTTCAATGCATGAACAGGAATTCCTGTTTTAAAAACAGTTATGTCCATACCTTGGTTTCATAAGATTGTTCTCCAGGCTTCATCACTGATGCTTTTATTCTTAAACCAACGCTCACCCTCTTGAAGAAGTTCCGTGGCTGTTGCTATAGATGCTTCATTGACCGCAAACTTAAGGTCTCCAATCTCTACTTCCAAACCATTGAACGACCTTGCGAATGCCTTTGTCACTTCTTTATGATAACCTCTGAATTTCTGGATAAACCGCAGCCAATTTTCTTTCTTCAATATATCCCTTACTTGCGGATATCCCTCCATAAACTTAGGTCCTTCCAGTTCTGCTCTTAGCAATTTACCCATTCTTCTTTCTGCTCTTCACAAATTTGCCTGCGTGAGGGTTCAATGGAAATAGAACAGCTGAATGCACGAAGATGAGCACAATGACTGTGGGTATACAGACTTATAGCGTAATAGAGAACGAAATGGAGTGAACAGAACAAAGAGGGGTTTTCGTGAGCACGACAGAGATACGGTTGTGAGATTAACAGAGTATAACACATCCGGCAATGTTTTGAAATTTGGTGGCTGCGAAATAAATGTGACAACGGCTATAGATTTATGCGGCTGTAAGAGTCCATGGTCAAATCAATTACGTCTCATTGTCACCGGTGGAATATTGGAACATGAGTGAAGATCGGGGGTTTAATGATGGAACCGTTTGAGAATGAATGCGAGAGGATAATATGGAGATCGTGAAAGGTTACGGAATTGTCAATATAATCATTGCACATAATGGATGGAGCTTATGGTTCAGAACTATATAAAAATGTGTTTTTCAATGCTATTTGAAATAAATTTTATTCATACCTTTGGAATCTTTGACTTTTCCCTTGGTCTTCAACTAGTTACTCTTTATTGGTGTCTTGAATGCTCCATGTTTTCATTTTTGATCCTCTCACCTGCATTTTATTTCATGATTATGGAAATAACATCTTGCTGTACATTCTTTTGAAAACATAGTTGTAGCTGCGGAATCTGCTTCTGGCTGCGGAAACTGGAGCCAGCTGCGGAAACAGATGTCAGCTGCGGAAACTGACACAGCTATTATTTGGATGAATGGAGATGAAAAGATGACAAATGACCAGATGGAAATGGTCATGAAAAAGAATTTTATTGATGAAATGGAATAAAATGAAGTGAAATGGAGTGAAATGAAGTGAAATGAAATGGAATGAAGTGGAATGAAATGGAGTGGGTGGTCACAAAACTTGTGAAATGAAAGAGAGAGATTTTTTTTTTGGAAAATATAGAGTGTGAGGTGTTCCTGATTTTCACCCTATATTTTCTGTATAAGACTTCCAATTAGTGATTGGTTTTCAGGCTTATACAATTTTTTATTTTTTATTTATTTATTTATTTTTTTTAACTGAAAAGAACAAAAGCTAGGCTGGTGGAGAAGAAGAATTCTTCTGTACCAGCCTGATTGCAGAAATTTCTGGAAACATTTTGACAAAATCCTCTTTTGAGAGTGGCTTATGATAAACTTTCAATCTATGGCCATTCACAATAAGAGGAGTTTGAAACTCATCAATGGTCTTGATTCTTACTGCTCCATTGTTAAAGATCTTTTCAATCTCATATGGCCCAAGCCAATGAGTCTGAAATTTTCCTTGAAAATATTTAAACTTGGAATCAAATAACAATGCCAATCTCCTTCTTGAAACTTCTTCTCTTTGATGTACTTGTCATGCCATTTAGCTCTTTGATATTGAACTAGATCAGTTCTTAAAATTGCCTCTTGTCTGATCCCATCTAGCTCATTCAATTGCTCCATTCTATGCTTTTGGGCTTCTGATAAGTTCATCCCCAACTGAACTGCTATCTTGAAGGTCTTGACTTGGAACTCAATGGGAAGCAAGACTTCTTTCCCATAAACAAGTTCATAGGGAGAATGTCCTGTTGTATTTCTCCATGTAGTTCTGTAGGCCCACAAGGCTTCAGGAAGCCTTTCTGCCCAATCTCTTCTATGTAGATGAACAGTTTTGGTGATGATACTTTCAAGAACTTTATTTATGGACTCCACTTGACCATTTGCTTGCGGATGGTAAGGAGTAGATCTTTTGTGCTTGATTTTATATTCTTCCATCAACTTCTCCACCAAATTGGATGTGAATTGGCTCCCCTGATCTGTCACAATTTCTCTTGGAACACCAAAGCGAATAAAAATATCCTCATAAAGAAAATGAACAACTGAATTTTCAGTAGCAGATACTAATGCTTTGGCTTCTACCCATTTAGTAACATAATCAGTACAAACCAATATCTACTTCTTTTGCTTAGATGGTGGATTAATAGGTCCAATGAAATCTAAAGCCCATTTTTCAAAGGGTTCAATGAGTACCTGTGTTTGCAATGGAATTTCATTTGAAAGGGTAGGTTTCCCTACTCTTTAGCAGCTGTCACACCTTTTGACATATTGTTTTGCATCTTTGAAGAGGGAAGGCCAATAATATCCTAAAGAGAGGATGTTATAGGCCGTCCTTTTGTCTGCAAAGTGTCCGCCGCATGGTTCATCATGACATGCCTTAAGAATATCAAGCATTTCATCTTCCCTGACACATCTTCTGATCACAAGATCTGGCCCTGTTTTAAACAATTTGTTAGAAATCCATGAATATTTTGAACTCTCCTGAATAATTTTCCGTTTTTCACTTGGAAATAAATGTGAAGGTAGTTTCCATGTAACCAAATAGTTAGCAATATCTGCATACCAAGGAGTCTTAATAGTTACTGCAAACAAGTATTCATCAGGAAACTTATCCTCTACAGGAGAATCTTCTTTAGTATTATGAATTCTAGACAAGAAATCAGCTACTGTATTCTGTTTTCCTGGTCTATCCAACACAGTAATATTGAATTCTTGCAAAAGTAAAATCCATCTTGTCACTCTGCCATTAGTAACAGGTTTGTTCATTAAATATCTAATTGCAGAATGGTCAGTATGAATAAAAGTTTCATAGCTTGTTATGTAATGTCTAAACTTATTAATTGCATGAACAACAGCTAAAAACTCTTTTTCAGTCACAGTATAGTTCAACTCTGTGGGAGTCAAATTTTTACTAGTATAATAAATGGCATAAGGAACTAAATCTTTTTGACCCAACACAGCTCCTAGAGCTGTATCTGAAGCATCCGTAGAAATATGAAAAGGGAGTTTCCAATTTGGTCCTCTTAAGATAGGTGCTTCAGATATTCTTGTTTTCAAAGTTTCAAAAGCTGATTGACAATCAGGATCCCATTTAAATTCACAGTCTTTTGTAAGCAATTTGAAGAGTGGAAATGCAATTTTAGTGAAGTTTTCTATAAATCTTCTATAGTAACCAGTAAATCCTAGAAAACTTCTAACATCTCTTTGACAATTTGGAATAGGCAACTAGGAGATGACTTCAACTTTTGATCTATCAACCTTAATCCCATCTCCTGAAATATGATGTCCTAAAACAATCCCTTCAGTAAACATCATAAAGCATTTTTCATGGCTTAATGAAAGGTTTGTTTCTTTACATCTTATAATAACTTTTTCCAAATTTTCTAATGCCTCTTCAAATGAATTACCATAAACTGTAAAATCATCCATATAAACCTCTACACAATCATGGATTAGATCAGAAAAAATTCCTAGTATTGCTCTTTGGAATGTTGCTGGTGCATTACATAACCCAAAAGGAAGCACTCGGTAGGCAAAAGTTCCCCATGGACAAGTAAATGTGGTCTTATCTTGATCTTCAGGTGCTACCTGAATTTTATTATAACCACTAAAACCATCCAAAAAATGAAAAGTACTTTTTACCTGCTAATGTATCTAATACCTGATCAATAAAAGGCAAAGGAAAGTGATCCTTCAAAGTTGCTTTGTTCAACTCCCTGTAATCAATGCATACTCTCCATTTACCATTCTTTTAGGTACTATAACCAAAGGAGAAACCCATCGACTATCTGAAATTGGATAAATGAAGTTTACATTGAGAAGTTTTTGGAGCTCTTCTTTCACTATCTCTCTAAGATTTGGATTCATCCTTCTTTGAGGTTGTCTGATTGGTCTATTGTTTTCCTCAATATAGATATGATGGATGCAAGTCTTAGGATCAATACCCTTCATGTCAGTATACTCCCATGCAAATGCGGTAGAATGTTTTTGCAAGATTCTGGTTAGTTCTTCTTGTTGTGACTTCTCCAGATGTTTGTTGATATTCAATGTCTTTTCTGGAAAAATCTCAATAGCAGAATTACCAAACTCTTCCATAGAGTAAAGAGACATTTTTCTTGATGATAAATATTCTATGTCAGATTCCAACTGAAATTGTGTGGGGTCATATTATGAAGATGTCTCAAAATTTTCTAATGTGTTCAGAATTTGACTATCCTCACTGATTTCAGAAATGGTAAAGACAGGTTGTATAGTGTCCTCATCATCGACCCATTCGTTGTCTCCTACTTCTGTGATTGCTTTTGCTGGAGGATACAAATTGAATTTCTTTGTCGAATTACCATTAGAAATGTACATGTCCCCAGATCTACAACTAATAAAAGCATCAGTTGTGGCTAGCCAAGGTCTTCCTAAGATAAGTGGATGCCCTCCTAGATTACTCTTGGGAGTCAAAATCATAAAATCTACTGGATATTCCCAAGAGTCTAAGGAGACTGAAATATCTTCTAATACACCATCTGGTTTAATAATTGATCGATCTGCAAGTTGCAGTAAAGTAGGTGTAAAAAGAAGGTTAGGAAGTTTTAGCTGGTCCATAGTCTGTCTACTCATAATGTTGATAGCAGCCCTAAGTCAATCAATGTGTTTGGGATTTCTATCCCATTTATATGTGTCTTGACAATTGGACTTCCTGGATCTACATACTTCTGCATGGTAATTTTTCCCATCATAATATCTGCAATCTTTCCTACCAGGTGGATTCTTCTTGTGTCTTTTAGTTTCCTTTCTGGTCTTTTGAAACTCAACTCCTTTATTGTTTTTGCTAGAATAGGAATCTCTCGAATGGCTTGTAGCAAGGGAATCTTGATACAAACATTCTTCAATTCATCTAGAAAATCATAGTTAGGCAACAAGATTTGTTTTTCCACCCCCTTGTCAATTTGTAGTCTTTTAGGAAAAGGAGGTGTAGATGAAGATGCAGGTTGCTCAACTATAGGAGTTGTGGGTGTTGACTTTTCTTTTTCTTTTTGAATGCTTGAATTTTGAAGAGATTCTTCCTCAGAACCCTTATTAACTTGAAGAGAATCCTCCTCAGAGGTATCTTGCTCTTGAATATCTATAGAAGGTTTTTCTAAAACTCTACCAGATCTGAGTTGTACATCATTGAGAGGAACAATCATATAGGTAGGAAATTGTTGTCCTTCTACCATGTAAGTATTTTGAGGATTTTTATTATTAGGATTTGGCAATGGCTGAGCTGGAAGTTGATTTGTCTTTTGTTGGTATGGGAGCATAAGTTGAGGATTTGGATTTTGTTGAGAATATTGTTGTTGTGGAAATGGCAATGAAAGTTGTGGGTTTGGGTTTGGAAGTTGTGGAGCTTGTTGATTTTGAAAAGATGGAGGATATTGATAAAATTGAGCAAATCTCCCATAAGGATTTTGCATCCCTTGTACCCAGGGTTGATATGGATTCTGATGTTGGGGCCAAGGTTGTTGCCAAGGATTCCAATTTGGTGGGGTTTGAAAATTCATAGGGTTGTTAAACCCTTGAGTTTGTTGTCCCTGCCAAGGTCTCCTTGCAACAAAACAGAGAGATTCTACTGAATTTGGGTCTTCTTGAAAAACAGCTTTGAGTCCAGGAATTGAAGGACAATCCTTGATCTCATGATTCTATGAGAAAATCATACATGTTTCTACAACTTTTGCATCCAAGGGACATTCCCTTAAAGCATGTTTCTTCCTACATTTCGGACAAAAGATGGCTAAGGCATCTGTTTCTGCTTTCTGCTTGTTTTGGATTTTAAGGGTGTCTAGTTGTTCACTAAGGCTCCCTAAGATATCAGTTTTGAACTCATCAAGCATATTACCAATCTATGCCCTACTTACTGATCCAGTTGCAGATTTGTTAGCCCTAATAAGAGAAGGATCCCTAGGCCCTTTTCCTGTTTTAGATTTTCCCCTTGAGAGATGGACACATAATTCTGTTATATCACGAAGTGGAAGTTGAGAAATGTCTCCTTTCCCCATCATGTTTAAAATATCTATCCATTCATCTCTAATGGCTTTTAATATGAGGGCTTTCAGGGTTTCATCATCTAAGTTGCTCATCTTTGCTCTTTTCAAGTTGTATTGAAATCTTTCAAGTAAGTCTTCCAAATTTTCATCTTCTTTTTGCATCATTTTGAATACCTCATCCTTGTGATTGGTGGGCATACAATAGTCAAAGTATCTATCCAAAAATGTTTGTTTCATATCATTCCAAGTCCTAATAGATTGAGTGGCTAATCCCATGAACCATTTCAAAGCAGCTCCCTTCAATGTTGAAGGAAACGGTTTGAGTTTTTGAGAGTCTTCCATATAGTCATAGGTTCGGCACACGACTTCAAACTCAAACAGAAATGTTTCAGGATCCTCACTTCGCAATCCATAAAAGTTAGGGAGAACAGATGGTGAGATATTTTTCATCGTTGTATGAGTTTTTTCATCAACTATAGGGAATCCAAAAAAATTGTCTCCTTCCCTATTTCCTCCATTATTTCCTTCACCATTGTTGTCTCCATTGTTTCCTCCTCTTCTACCTCTACCTCTACCTCCATCTATTACTTCCTCTGCCATGATAGTTTCTTTAGAGTCCTTAAAGTCCTCTAGTTCTTCTATCAAGGGAGGATGAGAGAGAATCTCTTTTTTTTCTAAATGGGATTTAGTAGATGGTATAGGAGAATCCTCTAATTAAGCTACTCCTTGAGTTCCAAAAATCTTAAGGCTAGGGGTAGATGGTGGTGAATCTGGTCTATGCCTTGAAGAAGATGGAGTTGTGAAAATCGAACTCTTGGCTTTAGCTATAAACCTTCCCCTAGAATCTCTTGCTCTATGCATGTCATTTTTTATTTTTTATTTTTAAAAGTTGGGCTAATAATTCTCTTTTTGATCTTCCAGGTCACACTAGGTGCAAGAAGAGAGCATACTTAAGAAATTACTAAACCAATAACTCTCTTTTCTGATCCTCGAGATCACACTAGGTGCAAGAGGAGAGCATACTTCATGAAGTTATCAAGTTTTCCCTTCTTTTATTATTATTATTTTTTTTTTTTAAGAATTTGGATACCTATTTACACCTCCCCAGCAACGGCGCCAAAATGTTTGGTCAATTTAGTGTGTCCTAAATTGCTACATTAATTTATCAATCCGGGATTCGTAAGCTGATGAAGTGCGGCGCACTATATGTGCAAGATAACCTATTTCTTAACTTTTTGTCGTTTTTGGTTTTCTAAGGTGAGATGGAAATTCTAAAATAAAAGTATGGTTATGTTTGTTCAAGGAAATGATATCCTCTATAATGATTTACCAACTTGAAACTTAAAAAGAATTTGAAACTTACAATGACAAAACTTGAAAGGAAATGAAAATGTGCTACTGAAATGAAAAGGTGCTGCTAGTCTAATAAATCAAAACAGTGAACTATTGAGCATGAAAACCAAACTATTCTTGTTGTTGTCTAAACACAAAAGAAACTATGCTTAAAGAAATCCAAAATTGCAACAAAGTAAATCTAAATCAGATTACATCAACTTGTCTTCTGATCCCTCATCATTAGTCCAGCTATGATTTTCGGAAGTAACCATAAAAAACTTGAGTAATTGATATCTAGCTTGCAGAAAGTAAACTAATATGAAACCATACATTCATAATTCAATCCCTCACCATTAGTCCAGCTGTGGCTTTCGGAGGTAACTGAAGATGTCATGCACAATTTAATATTTCTAACTTGCGGAAAGGAAACTAATACCAAACTACACATTTCATAATACAATCCCTCACCATCAGTCCAGCTGTGGCTTTCGGAGGCAACTGAAGATGTTATGAGCAGTTTAATATATCTAAATTTGCAGAAAGGAAACTAATACAAAACTACACATTTCATAATACAATCCCTCACCATCAGTCCAGCTGTGGCTTTCGGAGGCAACTGAAGATGTTATGAGCAGTTTAATATATCTAAATTTAACTACTGAAGCAAATAAGAAAAACTGAATTAAACAAAGCAGTACTGAAATTAAATAGAAACTAAGAAAAACAAATTAGCAGCAGAACAATGTTAATTCCATGTCATTAGTCAAAAAGTTATGCAAATGCCCGGGCTGCCTATCTATAACCTGAAACAAGAACACTGATCAGTAATCAATAACATAAAACATGAAAGACAGAAGTGAAATGGAAACCATGAAAGTTTATAAACAGAAATGAAGCATATATACCATGAAAGATGCAATGTATAAACATGTGAATGGATTATGGCACAATGAGCTTTAAAGAAATAAAACAAGAACTATAAAATAATGCACAAAACCTTGGCAAGTGCAGGGGCCCTCTACACCGGCCTTGGCAACAATCTTCAAGTACGAATTACGTTTGGAAACAGTCTTCTTATATTAATATGCAGTCATAACAGAAAGGTGATATTACGGCACAAGTGAAACGTAATTACATTATAGAGCAGAATAATAAAAGATAACAGAGACTAATCTCATATGCGTATGCAAACGCGTTATTTATAACAAAAGAAACATAATTGATTCCTAAAGTTTATGCTGATGGAGAACACATAGACCATTACGTCCACAGATCTAGGATCATGGCCGTATTGAAAAGTAAATCTATGAGGAGTGGATGTTTGAATTCGGCTATGGAGCCATGTACAGATGTTGATTTGTCCTCCGCAATTCAGAAATGGCCATATGAACCTTCACGTGACACGAAACAGAGTCCTGTCACCGTGGGACTCTACGGTTGACTTCCATTTGGACGCCTTTGACCGCAACTTCTTTAGATGAGTTTGCTCGAGCCAATAGGACACGAACCATGTCCACATCATTTCTGACTTGCCCATGTGGCTCGTTTTTCCTGTAGACACCTGTAACATAGAGTTTCACAAAATGGCTGCGGAAAGTTGCAGCAGCTACGGAAAGTGGCAAGATTCCGCAGCTAGATGAACAAAATCTAAATCAAACAGCAGACACAAAAATATAGTTAAAAACCATGTTAGATGCTCTTTTGAAATTAATATACAATGATATTGACAACTTGGGAGGTTCAGGTGGATGAAAAAGGTATAGAAAAGTGTATGGAAAAGATGTAGATTTGAGACTCAACAGGCCAATAATGAAAGCTGACAAAGAGGCGAGGAATCCACCGATAGGGTCAAATGGAAACCAAGGTATTGCATGAATCCTAGGTGTGATAATGTAAGCTGAAGTCGAACACAGGGGAAACCACTTAGTCAAAGACCCATGGTGTTTATCAAATGTTGAGCACAAGATCACCTATCAATAATGAAAATAGGGCCAGGGTGTGGCTCTAGGTTTACTCTCGGAGCAATTTGTTGAAGTCAATAAGAGACAACCCTGCCGGATGGAGGTAAATGGAGACCTTCTCAAACCAGCATGAAAAAAAGACCAAACAACTGATGTGATAGAACAAGACTTTGACAAACCAGGGATGGTTGACTAAAAGATGAATCAAGAGATACCACAGAAAGGTCGACTCAGGTTTACTTCCCTTGAACAAAATCATGACTCATTTTGACTATGGCATCATATGATAACTTTGTATAAGTTTGTCGTGCAGGAGACACAAAAAAACCCTCCATATGATTGGAAGAGATAACCAACCGGGGGAGTACTAACTTAGTAAAAAGGTTATGGAATCTCCTAAGTCAAACTAAAACCCATCCCAAAATGGAGAAAACACTTAGCTTTTTGTGCTTTGTTCAAGGGCGACACAACTGACTCTTGGCTGGGATCAAATGTGGAAGCAATGTCTCGATCCCGCTCTTTTTTGGGATATTTAATTTTTGTCTTTTTCATATTGAAAGCTTGAAAAATAATAAAAGAATACCTACAGTACAGTGGATATAATGAGTGTCGATGAAAAAATCCTCTAGTTCCTAGGATAGGAACAATCCTATGCTCAATGCAAGGTGGTGAAACTAGTAAATGACACTCAAAAGGAATGTTCCATCCACGGGCAAAGGTGTCGAGTCACAAAGGCTAAGTGATTGCAAGGTTGACTTTGTAGAAATACATGGTCAAAAATAGGGCTTATACATGAGTCCAAGTGAAGCTGTCTTAAGGCCAAGATATACAAATGGTCAATATGCAATGCAGCAAAACAACTCAACAATAAAATGGCAGCCTCTAGGGTATAAAGTGAGAAAGATAGCGATGAAGAATAAGAATGAAGCTTCATCGCATAAGTCATGGTAGGACTAAAGAGGACTCCTGAGCCTACACAATTTGCAGCATGGGCGACATATGCTAGCGAGGATCTAACTAAGAAGCCCATGTAAAGGATGGCTCTAACATCATATCATGATTTATAAGTTGACGAGTGAAAATATTTTAATAATCACAACATGATGGGATCGACCCTATGTCAAGATTTCAGTATGGAGGCTAGTATGCACAAGTGCAACGGAAAGTGAATTCCATAACCTATATTCCAGTTCTGAACACAATAATTGCCATGACAGGTCAACGATCATGGAATCAAATCAAACATGGAATCATCTCGAAATCGTCAAATGGACCTGAAAACAACCTATCCCAACACTTACAAGCCAAAAGGTCATAAAGTTTTGGACAAATTCAAAAAGTAAGCTCAAAACATTAGATAAGTGGGTTTTGAAAAAAAATTGAATTTTGGGCATAAATAGGCCTTTTGGCCTCATACTTGGTCCTTTGTGCTTTTAAGAATTTGTGAAAGAGCTCTGGAGCAAAAAACCCCCAACCTCAAACCGAACCAATTATCAGTTGAATCAGCCCAAATCTTCCAGGTATTCTTCTCAATCATCTTAGTAATCAATTTAATTGTCAATTCAAGTAATTTTTGATGAATTTCACTACAGGATTCATGTTTTTTGAGATAACCTCTACGTATACGCAGGTTCAAAATTTCGAACTCGTGTTTAAACTCGACTGTGTAAGAGGGAACACGCGTATGCGCAAAGCAAAATTTTAAAATGAAATTCTAATGGATTTTTAATGAATTGATCTAGGACGACCACTATCTGGAGAGATAGGGAGTATAGCACAATTGGAAATGAGGTCATGGAGGACCAGTTATCCTTAGATATACTCTGGGGATGTGGTTTGCTCAAGTTTTTAAAGATTCCAAATATGAAAACAAACACCAAAATGCTTAATATGCTCGTCAATTACTAGGACCCAGAGGAGGATTGCTTCATGATTGATCAAATTCCATTAAGGATCGAGATTGAAGACATATATTTTATAATTGGACTCTCTCGAAGGGGAGAACCAATAAATTTACAACGCAAGCCCAGAAGAGGGTTGAATGTGGAATATTACATTCACATATATTGTGATGAGGGTACTCAGAAGGTCAGGACACAAATCCCAATTAGAGATGTGCAAGGTCTGCACATCTCTAATCGACTTACAAATTTGTTGATCATGTGACAGATATTGGACCAGTCAGACCAGAGGGCTTCCTTAGGCACATGCGCCACAGAAGAGAGGCTGAGGAATTCATAGAGGACCCTGGGAGAGTTCTCCATGCTATTCAGAGGAACTTGGCGGGTTTAACCCACCATGTCCCTATGGCTGCAGTAGAGGACCTCCTCGAGGCAGTTCAAAGATGTGTGGTCTGTGTACCACGCGATTGCGTTCGGTTATTCTGTCATGTGGCCACAACCATAGTATTCTTCCATCACACCTATCCAGGGTAGGGCCAATAGGGGTAGAATTTTTATGATGACTGTAATATTTTTTTATGATGGACATGATCAGGCATAAGCCCTAATTTTGTAGGACATGATTGTCCGATTTTTATATATTTTTTAGCACAACTCTAATCTATATATATATATATATATATGTCAATTTTATGATGTCATTGTCTCATATGTACAATGATGATTGGTGTTTTTTTATATTTAATGTATTGAATGATTAATATGCCAATAAATTGCTTGATTAGCTAATGAATATACAAACGAATTTTCTGAACATGGAATGTGAATGTATGTAACATAATTAAATTATATTTGCAACAAACGCACTCTCAGAAATAATCGATATAAAAATAGATCTCTGACATGATAGGTGTTCTTCAATTGTGAAACCACTAGTTGTGAATCCAATTACACTACTAACAAACCAATACCAAGAGACATTGCCTCTGAAAGTAGATTGATCACCGCAGTATATTCTGCTACATTGTTCGAATAAGGACCAATACACACACCCCTTGAGACTAGAAACTGACTGGATGGATAGTATATTACCCAAGCCGCAGAAGAAAGATTACGGGTATGTTGACTAGCACTATCGACAAAGCCAAAATGACTCATTTCATCCGCAAACACCTGCCAAATCAAATACAAAAAATCAAGGTCACACCAGAATCAATAGACAAATATGCACAAAAAATACAATATATAAAATCAAAGCAAATTCTAGGCAACCGCCTAGGCATTATACTTCTTAAGATAGAGCCCATTTATGGGCTCCGCCAACTCATTTCTGTCGAAATCAACCAAGGCATAAGTTCCCTTCTTAAGGAATCTCTTTACAATGAAAGGGCCATACCACATGGATTTGAATTTACCTGCCCCAAGGCATCCTTGTCCTTATCGTAGACCAAAACGAGGTCACCTTCAGAGAAAACCCTAGTTTTGACCTCTTTATCATACTTAACCTTCACTGTTTTCTTATGGGCCTCGTTAATTGTAGATGCATCTCAGCATTGATCATTGAGACGTTCTAGATAGAAAAGGCATTCTTCGATATATGAAGTTTCGGGAAGAAGCTCAATAACCAAATTAAGGGAAGGAATCTCACACTCAACAGGAAAGATTGATTCCAAACCATAAACTAGTTGGAAAGGAGTGAACCTGGTTGCAGTCTTAACAGACATCTGGTATGCCAAAAGCACAGGATAAAACATGCCATGCCAATTGGACCTAGATTTATTGATTTTCCTTTGCAGGATAACCTTTACGGATTTATTCATGGCTTCAACCTGACCATTGGCCTGAGGATAGTATGGAAATGAATGCTCTTGTCGGAAAACTAATTTAAGAGCCAATTCAGACATCATCAAGTTCTGAAAATGACTGCCATGGTCAGTGAAAATATCTTTGGGAATACCGAAGTGAGAAATGACTTGGTTGAATAGAAACAAGGTTGATGTTTCATTGTTGTTCGAGAAAGTAGGCATAGCCTCAGCCCACTTGGCGATGTAGTCCACCACTACGATAATGTACTTGTGACCTTTTGCCAGAGGCAAGTTACAAGTAGTAAAATCAATTCCCCACTTAGTGAATGGACTGACGATGACAACAGGAAAGAGTGGAGTTGGATGAGCGTGCATCTTCCGATTATAAACTTGACAAGGATGACATTTTTTGACCGCCTCAACATAATCTTTGAAAATCGAGGGCCAAAAATATCTGGCATGCAAAATATTTTTAGTTGTAGCAAGCCCAGATAAATTACCACCACAAGCTCCACTATGGAAATCATTTAGCACAACCTCAACCTCTTCAAGATTTAAGCAAAGTCTAAGGATCGAGTCGACCCCACGATGATACAAAGTTTCACCGATAATAAGATAATTTTTTTCCAAGTGACGCAACTTTCGATGCTCATCTTTCGAAAAAGCGAGGGGAACTTCGAAGTCTGGAGAAAAAAAATGATATCCCCATACCAAGGATCTTGCAAAGAAATGAGGATAATATGTTCATCAGGGAACAACTCCTCATAAATAATCTCATCTCCACAAGGAAACTCAGATATCAGCTCCGCAAATACCAAATATTTCTTAGATTTGGAAAATAGGAATTCAATATCGAACTCTTGCAAAATGAAAATCCATTGATTGTATTTTCCCCAATCACTCGCCTACTAAGAAAAAATTGAAAAGGATTGACTACTGCCAAAAAATAAGTTTTGTGAATGAGAATGTAATGCATGAGCCGCTGGACATCATGGACAACTTCCAAAGATAACTTCTCAATAGGAGAATATCGCAGTTCGAGACCTACCAAGCCTCGACTTAGGTAATAAACAACATGCTCACAAAGAACATCATCCTCCTGAACCATAACCATATCGATAGTAGATTCTGCCACAACGAGATACAAAAGGAAATCTCTGCTATAATCAGGTGGTCTCAATAAAGGAGCAGAGGTCAATGATTTTTTCAAAGCATCGAGCGAGCGTTGAGAAAATTCATCCCACAAGAATGGAATTCCCTTCTTCAATAATCTCATAAATCCTTTCGTTACCTCAGTGTAGTTAATGATGAATCTCCTCAAGAAATTGGCTTTTCCTTGAAGACTTCGAAGTTGACGAATAGAAGACAAGGGAGGTGACTGAAGTATTGCCTCAACCTTGAAGGGATCTACTCAAATCCCTTCAGTAGATACGATGAATCCCAAAAACTGACCGAATGTGACAAATAAAATGAACTTATTAGGGTTCAACCTAATTTTATAATAACGACATCTTTCAAAAATTTGTCAAAGATGAGAGGGATGATCAATTCTCTTTCGAGAATGAGTAGCTAAATCATCTAAATAAGCTTCAATGATATGCTTGATGTCGTGGAAAGCATAGGACATGGCCCACTGGAAAGTAGCTCTAGCATTTTTAAGACCAAAAGGCATCTTTTTGTATGCAAATGTACCCTAGGTGCAAATAAAAGCAGTCTTGTGCTGATCTTCAGGATGGATGGTAATATGATTGTATCCCGAGAAACCTTCCATGAAGGAGAAAATCTTATTCCCTGCACACTCATCAATAATATGATCAATAAATGGTGTGGGTTGATTATCCTTCGGACATGCCTTATTAAAATCCCTGAAATCAATGCAGACTCTGATCATTCCTTGTTCTTGTCCACAAGCACTAGATTTGAAACCCACTCAGATAAAGGAATGAGGTATATGAAACGTGTCTTAAGCAACTTCTCAACCTTGGCCTTTATAGTTGCAGCTTTCCTAGGGTTGACCAGACGAAGCTTCTGTCGTATAGGCTTAGCATTCTCGTAAGTCTTGATCTCATGCTGGACAATAGATGGATCAATTCCAGACATTTCCTTATAATACCAAGAGAACACATCACGAAACTCTTTAAAGAGATCAGTATAAGTCTGAATCTCTTCAGGGGAATATTTAGCTTCGATGAAAAAATTCTCTATAACACTGGGATTCCTGGAAATGTTCACCGGGATAGTCTCAAAAATGACAGCCATGTTCCCTTCAACAAAAACCTGTGTTGGAGCCAAAGGGTTCAAGATTGGGTGAACAAAACCAGAAGATGAATGGCTATACTTCTTGACTCAACTTGTCATAAATTTTGTATAAAATAGGACCGATGATGCAAATCATCCCACGGTCTTTCCACACCAGTCATTGCCTTGAAGATAGCCTCTTCAGATGGTAGAACAGTATCAAGGCATTCCTGAGAAAAATATGAATTAAGTGTCCACGCCAGAGCCACATCTCCATCCAAATTCCCAAATGAAAGAGAAACTAGAACAAAATCTGTAGAGTCAACAATAGACTGATAAGCAATCTCTATTGTAGATATAGGGAATGCCATTCCACCCACTTGACCTTCTTCTAATGTGATAGTAGGAGAAGGAAAGGTCCAAGGGTCCTAAAAATAATGAGTTTGAAAGAAATCTCTTCGAGTAGGAGCCCTGAAGGATGAGATAGCATTAATATGAACAGAAGGATGTAGAAGATCAAAGGTACCCATCAATGAGGTATACATTTCAACCCCTAACTTCTCCACGGGTTTCTTCACATCATTCACCAAGGGTACAATAGAGTCAGAATATGCATTTGGATCTATCAGAGAATAGTCCATTTGATAAATAGTGAAAATCATCCCTTCATGGGGAAAACACAAGATGAAAAATAATGATGAAGTAATAGCATCCATCTCATAAATCCAATTCCACCCCAATAGAAGGTTTTATTGAAAATTTTCATCGACTATCTCAAATTCAATATTGACAACTTTACCCCCAACACAAATGGGCAAAGCTGGAACTATGCCATGTGGCCTATGAGAATGGCCATCAAATGCAGTGAGAAGAGTAGGTGAAGGAATGAATTGAGGGGTCTAATGGTTTTCCAACATGAGATAGACATGACACATGTGGAAGCGCCCACATCAACTACCTTTCGGAAAATATTGATTTTCCAATACGTAGATTTGATCTGAAAATCCATGTGATGAGGAAGTCTCTTCTTAAGACTAGACATATCGAATGTAATCATAAGAGAGTTCTTTGGATCAATTTCCCCGATCGCAGTGAGCAACACACTCCTTTGTGCTGGGCACGACTGGAGTACCTCCAATGCAGACATAGCGCCAGGAATCTGAGTGAGATCTTCTACAATGGAGTAGTTTTGGGTTGCCTTGGCATATGGGTTGATTGTCGAATGTTTAGCAAAACCTTTCGGCATGCGAGGTATAGGCTCGACTATGGGCCTCTCAATATGAAGTGGCTAGGAAGTATCAGGAGCACCCTGAGCCTTTGAATACTCAGATTCACCATAATCACGTGATCTCGTAGCGACATCAATGTGAGCACTCATCATATATAAATTTGAGGAATTTTCCTCTTCCTGGTTGCCCCCAGCGGGAGCTCCAGTATTAGCATTCACGCCAGCAAGAATTTGTTGCCCTTGGGGAAAAGGGTTAGTTAGGACAGTCTAGGAACTAAAGGAACCTTGTTGAGCTAACAAGTGCTGAGCATCCCGAGTCTTAGGGCAGAGATAGGTGAGATGGTCTCCAATGCATAAATTGCATGGAAACTTCAAAACTTTCTTATTTGCCTCTCTCTTACCCTCTCCAACATTATCGTTGGATCTATTTACATTACCCTTCTTATCCTTATCTTTCTTCTTGTTATTATTATGTCCCTTCTTCCCATCAGATAATTTATTTCCTTTAGGATTATAAGATTGAACAACGTTAATAGTTAAGGGCTGGGAAGGAGCACACACCGACGATGTACCCTGAATAGAAGGAGCATATTGTAGAGACTACTGTTGCAGTTGATTCAAAAGGTTAGTCATGCCACTATTGATTGTACCGATAAGCCCGTCAGCATGAGGAACTGGCTTTCATTTGGCTAAATCAACTTTGGAATGAGGAGCACCAGGAAAAATCTTATTAAGAATCACAGACTGAGAATAGATCAGTTCCAATTGCTAGGCTCTAAAGTTAGCCTGCTCCTCAGAAAATACCTCAGAAAGAGTTACATCCTTTGATATTTCTGGATGTAAGGATTTAAGGAACCATTCGAGAAGGAATTCATTAGGAATCTGGGATTTAATGAGCCTCTTCCTTCTCCTCCATTCTTGAATATGGTCAGAAATATGTGTTTCCTTATCCTGTTGGAAATTTTCCTGAGAAGCTCAGTTGCGGCATCATATCGAACATGCAACTGAAAATGGTTCAAAAACATGGTATCCAACTTGCCAAACAAAGAAAAAGTGCCCCCAGTAGGCTCAATGTACCATTTACCAGTGTTTCCAGTTAGGGTGCACTGAAATAGTCTCAACCTAATCGAATCATCGATGAGGGAGTTTGGCGACCACCATAAATGGATAGTGGTAGCATGGTCAGATGGATCTTCATCAGTATTCCCTTCAAATCTTGGAATATTTGACAGAAGTTTAGTAGGGACCAGAGGCAAACTCGAGCTGTATCAAATAGGATCATTAGTCAATTTTGACAAATCTGGAAAATTTAGGGTTGCCAGGAACGGTAAGCACAGAGGAGCTTGAGAATTCCATCACCAATGGAAGGATTCCCAACATTTTAAAAACAATACCTAGGATTTTTTGAGGCACCAGGATGTCATGGATTGTTCGTAGAAAAATCTGAGCCATAAGAGAAGCCTTGTGGCCCAGAAGCATTTGGAGTAGGACCCCCTCCCATCATAGTGTTACCATAAATAGGGATATTTCCCCCAATCGAAGTGTTAAATGAAGATGAAACCCCTTGGTAAGGGTTCCAAGCATTAGTGAATTGGGAGAAACCCTTAGAAGCACCTATGGAGGAGAAAGGAACATTCCCCTGCTAACCATACAAAAATTGATTCCCAGTTCCCAACCTTGTAAAAGCAGGGTTCCAAACTTGAAAAGCATTAGAGATTTATCCTCCAATAAAAGTATTAAAAGCTTGACCTTGAGCATAGAAAGGAAATGAACTTAAGGAAGGGTTCGAATGAGGGATATGATCACTTCCGAAGGGGAAAACATGGTAAGAAGCCGACCCACTAGCCATAGAATAAATGGGTGTGGATACACATACAACGATAGTGAGAGGAACTGAATGAATTGCACTAGAAGGAATTCTAAAAGAGAAGGTACCAAAATGGGAAGCAAAGGCTTGGGTGCCCCCATTCGTAGACAAAAGGGAGGTATACAAAAAATTTGCAAATCTGGGAGTGATAGTCAAAATAGCAATAGTACCTCCTCCCTCAACTGAAAGAGGAATATGCACACTCCAAGTGCTCATAGCCGAATTTTTTATCCCAGTTGTGGCCATCGAAAGAAAAGAAGGATAAATATGAGGGCTAGCCGGTCTCTAAGATGGAGGCCCAATGTATAAAAGAACATCCGGAAAACTAGCAAGAAGAGGAGAGGAAGGAGTAACTGGAGGTTCAGGAATTTCTTCCACCTCAACTTCTTCTGCCAGAAAAATGACTTAAGAGATGAGTGGAATACTACTCTCTATATCGCCACTAGTACTAGGACCACCCACAAAAACAATAGCCCCAAGTGGAGGATCACTCTCCGATGTGTTTGCAACTACTAGATGAAAATCACTAGAAGAATTTCTCCTACGCCTTCTTGAAGAAGGCTTGGCACTCACAGGAGAAAGCCCATGGAGCCTCCTCGATCGACAAACCGATTGGTCAGCCACTTTTAATAATTATGAGATTTGAGGATAGACTCAAAAATTACAAAGCTATGTTAATCTAGGAGAAAATAGCACTCTCTACAAAAATGTCCCTAAGATACAACAATCAAGCAACCTTCAGGTAATTCCGCTCTGGGTTATTAGGACCAGATGCCAAAATACAAGAAAGCAAATAAAATGACCTTTCGAGAATATTTTGGGGTAATTACACCCCAGGCCTGCTAGCGAAGGTAACAACAACAGTTACGCTGACCTCCTAACAAAATATTTTTCTGATGCAAGTACCCAAGCTTCGCAATGGCACCCTCTAGAAGTACTAATGAGAGTGATGCAATGTCTACCTCAGGTACCATGCGTATTCCCCCTCGAAGTCACCTATGTGATTCTTAGGAATAGCAACTATGGACATCAGTTCGTATCGGTAGCTGAGCGGAACAGTCTTAGGTCAGGCTCTAGCAAATAGGAGAGGGGGTATCTCTCTTCTCTGCCTTCACTAGCCCTCATGCTTAAATTTTTGGAGGTAGAGCTTTCATGGTCCACTTAACGAGGCTGGATTTCACTCATTAATCAACTCTATGTTTGAAATTTTGAGTGGACTTGGAGAGTTAACTCTCCACTCACCTATTCCAAGGCCCTATGACCTAGACTAGTTGGTGTATATTAATGACAACTCAAAAAATTCTAGTTCATTTTAATTAAGTGCTTGATTTTAATGGTTGTTATTTTCAAGTCAAGGGTAAAGAAAGAATGCAACTTGTGATTTTTTGATGCAAAAGAGAAATAAATAGAAACCTGCTACATGCATATGCAACTTTTTCTTCAATGAAAGGGATTTCTACTTTGGTTCTACGAAACAAATAAAAAGCAAGAAATTTTTAATTTCTTTTCAATATCATGCTCACACACTCAAAAACTATAAAAATACTAAATATGATTAACGGTGCAACTACACTAATGCAAAACTACCAATGACAAATAAATATTCTAGGACTACTCACAAATGGAAGAAAATGATTTTTTCAATAAGACTGGTATGATCACTTTCACACAAAAGAAGAGACAAGCCCAAACAAGAACTTGTTTGCATGAAAATTCCAAAGACAACTTGATACAAAAGAGACAAGCCCGCTACTGAACTTCTCTCAAAACCAAGATGAAAAACTATAAAATCTCTCCAAAAAGGATGAAAACCATGAAATGAAAACCAAAAGCAAAAGAAACAGAAAACACAAATGTTTTTTGAGCCTTTAACTTTTTAAGGAGACATCCAAACTCCCCGAGAAAAGCACAAACTACCGAATAATTCAAATCAAAAAACTGAGCCAACGATGTCATTTTCATGACAGGACTCAAATAAGTGGAATGAAGTAACTAACTCGAGAAAAGTATTCGAAACAACAGCATAAAATTCCAGCAAGCACAAAAATTCAAGAAACCATGAAGACAACTTCAAGATTTGCCAGAAAAGTTGATCTCAAGAATCAAGAAAATGAAACAAGCCAACAAGCCAAAAACCACAAAGTGAAGTAAAAACAAGGCCAAGCATGAATTTACCGACACAAATTCACTATTCTGAAATGTCAGAACAACCAAGAACCTCAGAAAGAAGTCTCGGTGCAACAACCACAACTGCAACTTCACCAAACAAGGAAAACCATAGGTTGACTAGGTTTTCAAGCAAGAAAGAGAGAAACTTATACACAACAATGAGAAACACTATCCAGACATATAATAGGTTCTACAGGAGTGACCAAAAGCAGGAAGAAAGGACTTACAGGCTCAAAAATATTTTTTTCATTTTTAACTGGTCATACGTGGGTAGGTTGTATGCAACCTCCGTGTATACGCGTCTGTGTCAAAGGAAAATCGTGTATACGCATGTTTCTTTGGACAAAAATAGATGTATACACGACTGTGTTTACTAAAAGCAGCATATAGAAAAGACAAGAAGGAAAAATTAAAAATCCAAGCCTGATCCAGAAGATGAGGGTTTTTTCTTGGATGGATACAAAAACAAGAAGACTGGGAAAGTTATCAGATCAGTCAGAGAACCCAAAATCTAGAAAAGGAAACCCAAAAAGGGAATTACACGAATGCAATCCCCATTGGAGTTGCCAATTTTGTTGTAGGCAAAACTACCCTAAGGTCTGGGTTGAGGGATCTAACAGAGCAAAAGGCATACAATGATAAGAAGCAATCAAATAAAGGTCCTAATGCTTAAACTAGTACTCTAGGAAGAGATGACCTTACATGTATGTCATATGTTTGAGGTCATTCCCGTAGGGTGAAAACCCTCTGCTTCTCCACGTGCTTCAATACCTACAACTCACTCAATAACAAGCACATAGACTAGTTGTACGGCATATTTATCCTAAATTTCAGTATGTTAGATCATATAAACACATAAAAGATAACATGAAATAAACATCTATAACATGTATAAGAAAAATATAAGATCATAACATCAGGAACGAGATAGATTATTTTATTGATGTATGTAAAATAAATGTGGATATTTCACCTGAAATCAGCCACGAATCCAAGAGAAACCGTCCTCTGGATCCATCCAGCCCAAGCCTCAAAATTATTCTTCCATAAAATGTGCAAAAGGATGCCACATAAAGGAGGTGAACATATCAAAGAAGGAAATAAGGGTTTATTGAACTTGGGAAGTGCAAGAGGCACAGGGATAATCAGACTTAATCTGTGCTATAACAGGCTATAGGATCAATACATTTCTCTCTCCTCCATTAGGCCTTCCCAATGAGGTGTATTTATACTTCCTCAAATTAGTTTGACAGTTGAGAAATAGTTTGGCCACGGGCTGGTGTAAGTGGGCTTCAGGTAAAACCCATAAATCCTGCCCAATTAATAGGGAGATTATATATTTTTTAATATTTCAAATTGTATACGTAGGTTAGATTTGAGTCGACCCGCATCTGCACACGTGTAAGACAGGGTAGAGTCACGTATGGAATTCAAAATAATTTTTATTAAGAAAATTATCAAGACTGAATGGAAAGGGTTGCCCAAGGCCAATACATAGATAATCAAGTATATAAAGGTGATAAATGATGTTATAACAATCTTCTCCTTCCGCCTTTGCAACTCTCCCTCTGAAATCGAATTCTATACCTTCAGAATCGATCTCCTTTGGGTTACTGAGTGTGTCCCCGGCTTATTTTCCATATAACTCTCAAGCCTTATTTTATAATCTTCTCATCCATGAATAAACGGCCCCAATTAGAAGTCTAATCAATGACTAAGATTAAAACTTGACTTGATCTTCATTCTCTAGAAGATTCACAGTTTGTCTTATTAATACCCATAATTTCCCTAAGTTTAGACTTAGGGTCTCCATTAAAATAATTAATTATTTTAATAAAACATAAACCGAGTGGAATTTCCACAAAAAATTTATGGGTTCTTTGGAATACTGATGTCCAAGCCTCCTCACAAAATTTGAGACTTAGAACACTTTCCAATGCTAAAAAAATCAACACTAGGAAGATGTCTAACACAATCAAGGGATGAAGCAAACTTGAAGGAGCCTCAAACTGTAGGTCTTGGAAGAAAATAATTGACCTCATCTTTGAAAATAATAAGGTACTAGACTTGGTCAAAGGAAATGTAAAGAAGCCTATAGAGGATTCCAGTTATGGTGACAAAGTGAAATATAGGGAACTAGAATTAGTAGCCATAACTCTAATGGTAGAATGAATAAAGGACAACCTTGTCCCATTCATATCCAACATCTACCATGCTCAGGAAATGTATGAAGCCTTGTCGAAGTTATTCACTATTAAGAGCATTGGACAAGTAGCTACTTTGAAGAATGAGCTAAGGACTACAAATATGACTAAATAAGACACAATGGCATCCTTCTTTGTGAAGATAGAAAGAATCGGGGATTAACTTTTGGCCATTGATGAAATTGTTCCAGACAAAGAACTCATGATCACTTCCCTATTTGGATTGCCTCCTACTTGAGGTGCATTTGTTGCAGGACTTACCAGTTGGAAGAAAGCTCCTACCTTTGAATAACTATGGACTGCCTGTAGTCAGGAAGAATTAAGGATGTGATTAGCTGCCAATTTTTAAGGAGTATCAAATTCCTACATTGCTCAAAGGAAAGAAATCAAAGGGAACAAGGAATAAATTTTACATGTCTAAGGTAGAATGCTATCAATGCCATAAGAAGGGTCAATATAGGAGTGATTGTCCCAAAAATCTGAGAAACAAGAAGAGAGAAAGATATCAAGCCAACGTTGTTGAAGAAGGAGACCCAAATAAATTCAAGCTCTAAGAATTTGACATTAGGGACTTACACTACTAAGTCCTTTGCTTGTAGCCTTAGATATCTTGCTTTTATATTTTTGATATTTTAGAATTTATAGGTCTTTAACATATTTTTGGAAAATAAATTTTCTTGTTTTATAAGTTTTAGGTATCCCTTAAAGCTTTGGAGGGAGCCCTCAACAACTCCTCAAGATACGTATATCGTTCCCTCATAGTTTTGTTTTCATGTACTTATTCAAGTTTCGATTATGTTAATGTTAATCACCTTTCTCCCTATATGGTCTTGATTAGGAAAACATCAGCTATATTCTCAATAAGGACCTAATATAGGGGCATTAGGCTCAAGAAAATTCCTCATATTTTATTAGACTTAGGAGTTTTATGTTTTTAAAGGAGTTGGTTCCTTATGTAATGATTTGAGTGATTTTAATGATTTTTAATTAAATATTGTGAGGAATTTGTAAATGTTCTCAAATGTTGGAGAACATGAGAGAATTCGGAGTGCATAGAGATTGAGAGATTTAGAAATTAATGTAAATCCTAAATTAGAGTTGGTTTCATTATTTTTTGGATGAAAGAGGATCCTTAGGGATTAAATAGTGATTTTAGGATTAAAGAGGATATTTAGGATTTTGTTGAGAAAATTCAGGAACTGAAAACAAAAATAGTTTTGGGACATTTTTGTATAAAATGTAAGCCTCAAAGGCATAAAAGACAAATTCGGAAGATAGGAAATAGATAGAGAAGTAGGGTTTGATTGTAAGCCTTCGGGAAAAGTAGTGGAAGAAGGCCACTGATATAGAAGATCAGGCCAGAGAAATCCTATGTGAATATTGGTTTTAATACAGTGAAAACTCAATTTATGGGTTTGTATTGAGTGTATATTGTGTGTGCAAATGAATTGCGTAGAACAGAGGATTTTTTCATTTCATATTCAAACTACATGTTTGAGAGACTGTGTGTGTTTAATTGGGATTATGGGCTTGTGTGAATCAATCACTGAATGGATCGATTCCATTAAATGATTTACTTGATGTCTAAGTTTAGACATAAACTGGTTTGGATGTATCTCACAATTGGCGTTACATCGTATAAGAGTATTCAAGTGAGAGATTTTGCACATTCTGTTGTGTGAATACATATTGCAATGAAGATCAGGTTTTGGAGTTACATTTAAAGGTTTTACTATGTGGGTGAGAACCTCAAAGGACGAGTAACCCATACGTTAGTGAATAACCAAGAGGGTTGGAATGATTGGTCGATATCATAAGCAGAAGATGTATGGTATGGCCTGTTCGAAATTATTCTTTCAAGTTAGAAATCTGGCCTATGCGAAACTTTGAAATGATATCATAGTAGACCAACAATAAGGGATTTACTTGCAAGAAGTTATGCGACTGAGAGCAAATCTTCAAATGAAGAATCAATGATTTGTTGAAGTGGATCGAAGGAACAGTAGATGAAGTGGATCTAAGGAACAACAGATGAAGTGGATCGAAGGAACAATAGAACCGTGAGTTAAATGATGGGGCGGAGATGGATTTCTGAAAACCATAAGTGGGTTTCGCGTAGCTCTGGAATGGTAAGTGGTTTCTCAGTTTTGAACGCGATAGTGTTAAATGGTTGATGTGTAGTATGGGCGGTTTTGTAATACAACTCATTTCGTGTGGATATGGAGTGATAAGGTTCGGGGGTTAAATCAGCGCGATATCCGTTGGATTGATTCGATCAAAGGATCGGACGGCATTCGCATCGTGAAAGTGTGCAGGAGTTAAACGAGCGAAAAGGTAAGGTATATTATGGGACCCAGGGTTAAAACATTAGGTTGGTGATTGATTGAATTGCTGTGGGACTGAACCAAATATTATGTTAATATTTGGGTTTTAAATGTTAAATGGGATCGGTCTTTTGAATGGTATGAATGTCATGTTATGATGGTTGATAGTGTGGGCTATTATATATGATGATGCTTTGGGTCTAATGCAAAGTATAATGTTTCTTGACATTCGGGTATTATTATATGGTGGAATGTTGGGTACATACATTAATGTATGTGTTGGCCGAGGTTTATTTTATGGGTAAATTCCAAAGTTCGAGATATTAAAACAATTTCATAAAGTGGGTTTTATTCTATGGTTTTGACCATAGGCTTTGCGAAAAAGGTAGCTTCCACATATGGAGTTGATTGTTGGGTTTATAACCATTGATTGAAAGAAAGATTCTGCATTAGAAATTATTGAGTTTGCCAATATGGGCATTAATTTTGGGTTTTAAATGGACCATGCATTTTTATATGCATATAGTGAGTGAGAATGTGGGTATTAGCAGTTTAGGCAGCTATCAAGTGGTATCAAAGCAGGAATAGCTTTGTTGACGTAAAAGATTTTTTTTATTAAATCAAAATGCATGTGTGATGGAAAAGGAAAAGGAGATCAGATTCCAAAATTTGATATGAAGCAGATACATAGAATTGAAGTGAACAGACATTTGCAGAAATGAATGAAGAACAAGATCATGCAGGGATCTTGAAGGTGAGATAATTTTAATCTGATTTTAAAATTATGATTGCAGATATGATGAAGTCAAAGATTTTGATGATGATGGTAGTGAACTTGATATTCCAGCTAAAGGTTGGATAGGGAGAACAACTCAGGTGTTCTCAAGAGAAGGTGAGTTGAGGATATAAGTCTAGAGAGAGCAAAAGAGAGTGCTCAAGAGGTTCCAGAAATAGAGAACCAATACTTGCCAAAAAACCAAGTCCAGTGAGGGGATTGGTGAGGTAAGTGGCAGCAGGAGAGCTTGTTGTTGCAGAGTCTTAGTGCAACTTAGGGTGGGTGAAGAGCTCATGAAGATGATCATGGAGGATCAGAGAAGAGGTTCTAAAGAATTCCACAGAGATAAGATGAAGGATAGAGAAAGGGAAATTGCAGTGATGAAAGTACAACTGGAGGTACTAAAGGAATGGCTACAAGAAGAGGAAAACGAGAGAGGAGGATGGATCTTTCCACTGAAGGGAAAGACAATAATTTGGCAACCATTACAAATGAAGTGGAGGCAGAAGGAGATTGCCTTATGGAAGGAAGAACTCAAATTTTTTGAGTCAAGGATGGAATTTGAGGATTCCACATGCAAATCTGTTCAAGGGGAAGTGCTTGAAGAAGCAAATGAGATTGAAAATTCTTGTGTTTTTAAAACTAACAAGTTGTGTATGATTGTAGGTACATCACAGGATGATGAGCAAGCTTTAGAGTTTGTTAAAGAGAATAAATTGAATCTGAATTTTGTTCAGATTAATGCTGAGATAGCAAGATCTCAGGAAGAGAAGGAGATAGAGGGGTCTCATGAGAATATTTAGCAGAATATTGAAGTAGAGAAAGAAGGGCCATCTAATGATTGGTCAACAACAAATGAGGGTATGGAAAGTTGTGTGAATTTTCCAAACTCTACTCCAATTGAAATTGTTGAATTGTATAGAAAATTAGATCTTCAAAGAAGAGAATTGGACAAGCAGAGGATCTATACACAGGATAAATTGCTGAAGAAGCAAGGCAGGAAAATTTTCATGAATGACAGTCAGAGTGAAATTGCAGAGAAAGAATTTCATTATGGTGAGTCAGTGTAGGGAAACATTCATGAAACAGATGATGGAAAGAAGGAGAGACTAGCTGACAGTCTCTTGGAGAATTTAAATCAGCATACTGATGTGCTGACAAAGGATTTGGAAGAAAACTCAAAGAAGCATACTGAACTGTTGCCAGAGGACGAAGAGATATTGAAATCTTGCATTTTTAATACTGATAATTCATGTGTTAATTATGTAGGCAAAGAAGGACAACAAATGGAAATTGTCAGAAAAGTTAATGAAAAGGAAACTATGTTAGCTGAAAACATAGTGGAGGATCATCATTCTAACATGGTGATTAGCACAATGGAGTTGACTTTAGAAGCTGAGAAGAAAAATAGTGAAGATTTTCTAAGTCTTGAAAGAGACTTAGAACTGCAAAAAGAGGGTTTGGTGATTGGATCATCAAATGAGCCCATTGGGTCTTGTGATTTTGAAATTGAAAATTTGACTGTGTTTATAGGTATTGCAGAAGACAATCCATCTCTTGGAATTGTATTGAATGAATATTTGCGGCAGAAGGAAACCATAGATTACTTATTTAATAAGGAGAGCATCTACAAGGAAGGTGAGACAGTCATGTCTCGTATGAAGGAACTTGTTACTGTTGATGATAAAGAGGAGCTGGATTGTTTGATTAGGCAAGAGAAGACTGTGAGACAGAATTTTAGAACTGCCACAATAATGGAGAATCAAAATTCTATTATGATAAAGGATGAAGATATAGTGTTTGAAGAAGTTGATTTGATTGCCAGAATCAATCAAGAAGGTGAAGGACAATTACTGAAGATTGTCAAGGAAGAAGAGGATTATGCTGAAACTTGTTGAAAATGCAGCAAGATGATGGAGCTTAGTGAAATGAAGTCGCCTTCACTAAGTGGG
Organism: Pinus albicaulis; assembly: GCA_034641835.2. Taxonomy (NCBI): domain Eukaryota; kingdom Viridiplantae; phylum Streptophyta; class Pinopsida; order Pinales; family Pinaceae; genus Pinus; species Pinus albicaulis. The sequence continues at coordinate 1,301,298,092 of CM076584.1, read as the reverse complement.
CCCGCAGGCGAATTCTGGCGCAAAGTCTATTTTTAGACTATGTCTATTTTTAGACATATGGAGCATGGTCCAGGGGTTGCAGTATGTTATTCTTGGAGTATTGGTCATGTTGGTAAAAATAGATGGGACTCTATTTTTGACCTATAGGTCGATAGGTCGATGTCTATTTTTAGACTGCCTATCCTAAAAATAGGGAAGTCAAATATTATTTACCCTTAATAATATTTGGACTCTAAACAGCAGTTTACTCTCTTGGAGCACTTCAGTTCGAGCTACAGAAGTGGCTCATGCATCTGACAGAGGAATTACGCTATTCCCAAGGGTTTGATGGCAACATGCATGGTTGACTTCAGTTAGGACTTCAGTGGCAGAAGTTTGGTGGAGTTAATGAGACAGCTAGTGGAGTTGTGTTCTGTTTATTTTGGTTGAACTGATTGAGATTAGTTTAACTAGCTAATCAATTAGTTATGAGTGGAGTGAATTAAATATTATTTAATTCATTAATTAGTAACTCATTATTCAACTCAAGAACACATCAATTCACTACAGTGCATGATCAGTTCAATGGAGACCAGTGAAAGAGGTAGATGAAAGGGTGGAGTTAGCTATCAGTGGCGACATCAGTTGTGCATGAGATTTGCACCACACTTGGAGGAATTTCCCATGATGATTGCGCTGTCAAGCCAAGGAGATTCGAACCTTGGATCTCTATATAGACAGGCCATGATTGCGTAATAGAGGCAAGGAAATTGGCGGTGATTTTTGAACCAGTAACCTGTTCAAAACTGAGCTAGTTTGTGTGTAACTTCATGAGTTAGTACTGAGTACTTGTGAGGAGTATTGTACTGATTTTGTTACATGTTTTCTCCATTATAATATACAAAATATCTGCGGGGTTTTCAGCTATAAGCTTTCCCCATACATATTGTGTTAATGTGTATGATGATTTGATGTGTTATCGCTTGTTTTATTTTCCGCATGTTTGATGATCTGAGTGGAAGAGATTATGTGTTGCATATAAATTCGAATTGTATGTGATCAGGATAGTCTCGGTGGATAATTAATCATTATTCAGCAAATTTCTACAAAACTGAATTGCAGCATATTGATGATGTATTTGAGGTGAAACAAGTACAAAGGAAATGGCTGAAATGTTTGCTGGAAACATTTGAACAAAATAAAGGAATTGCAGACACTAAAGAAAAGATGCCTGAAGTTGTAGAAGAAATAGGAGTAGATACTAGTTTTCAAAATTTGATTATGCTTACTAGTACATAAAGAATACTGAATGAATATGTTACAGTAGATAAATAATCAAATGATAATTCATTTTTTGAAAGTGAATTTGCAGGTAATGATCAGAAGAAGAATGTTGCAGAGGGAGATATCTTAAGAGATATTTAGGAAGTTTGGGAGGAGGCATTTTCGGTAGCAGTTATAGCAACAAGGGTGACATATGCAACAACATGTACAACAACAAAAAGCAGCTACAACAACTGAAACTGAAAGCAGCAAAGAAAGGCAGAGTAATTTACAGACAGAAGATAAACTGGACATAGAGATTGAAAAGATAATAATATTAATGATGAAGGTGTCTCAGAAAAATACAGCAGCAAGAAGGCAAAGAAATTTCAGCAAAATAAAAACAAGAACATAATATGAAAGCATAGCTAGTGGTAAGATGCAGAACAAGATATGGAAACCTGGAAAAGTGCAATTGAAGAATAATGCAGCTTATGGACAACAACAAAACAAAATATGGGATCCAGGAGGCAAAGAATTAAAGCACATGATCATGAGATCATGATTATTTTTGACCTTAGGAGTCTGATGCAGGGGCATTAGGCTCAAGAAAATTCCTCATATTTTATTAGACTTAGGAGTTTTATGTTTTTAAAGGAGTTGGTTCCTTATGTAATGATTTGAGTGATTTTAATGATTTTTAATTAAATATTGTGAGGAATTTGTAAATGTTCTCGAATGTTGGAGAACATGAGAGAATTAGGAGTGCATAAAGATTGAGAGATTTAGGAATTAATGTAAATCCTAAATTATAATTGGTTTCATTATTTTTGGGATGAAAGAGGATCCTTAGGGATTAAATAGTGATTTTAGGATTAAAGAGGATATTTAGGATTTTGTTGAGAAAATGCAGGAACTGAAAACAAAAATAGTTTCAGGACATTTTTGTATAAAATGTAATCCTCAAAGGTATACAAGACAGATTTGGAAGATAGGAAATTAGATAAGTAGGGTTTGATTGTAAGCCTTCGGGAAAAGTAGTGGAAGAAGGCCACTGATATAGGAGATCAGGCCAGAGAAATCCTATGTGAATATTGGTTTTAATACAGTGAAAACTCAATTTCTAGGTTTGTATTGAGTATATATTGTGTGTGCAAATGAATTGAGTAGAACAGAGGATTCTATCATTTCATGTTCTAACTACATGTTTGAGAGACTGTGTGTTTAATTGGGATTACGGACTTATGTGAATCAATCACTGAATGGATCGATTCCATTAAAATATTTACTTGGATGTCCAAGTTTAGACATAAACTGTTTTGGATGTATCTCACAATTTGGGTTACATCATATAAGAGTATTCAAGTGAGAGAGTTTGCACGTTCTGTTGTGCGAATACATATTGCAGTGAAGATCAGGTTTTGGAGTTACATTTAAAGGTTTTACTGTGTGGGTGAGAACCTAAAAGGACGAGTAACCCATGCGTTAGTGAATAACCGAGAGGGTTGGAAGGACTAGTCGATATCATAAGTAGAAGATGTATGGTATGGCCTGTTCGAAATTATTCTTTCAAGTTAGAAACCTGACCTGTGCGAAACTTTGAAATGATATCATAGTAGACCAACAGTAAGGGATTTACTTGCAAGCAGTTATGCGACGGAGAGTAGATCTTCAAATGAAGAATCAATGATTTTTTGAAGTGGATCGAAGGAACAGTAAATGAAGTGGATTGAAGGAACAACAGATGAATTGGATCGAAAGAACAACAGAACCGTGAGTTAAATGATGGGGTGAAGATGGGTTTCCGAAAACCATAAGTGGGTTTCGCGTAGCTCTGGAATGGTAAGTGGTTTTATCAGTTTTGAACGCGATAGTGTTAAATGGTTGACACGTAGTATGTTAGGTTTTATAATACAACTCATTTCGCGTGGATATGGAGTGATAGGGTTTGGGGTTTAAATCAGTGTGATATCCGTTGGATTGATCTGATCAAAGGATCAGATGGTGTTCGCATTGTGAAAGTGTACAGGAGTTAAACGAGCGAAAAGGTAAGGTATGTTGTGGGACTCAGGGTCAAAACATTAGGTTGGTGATTGATTGAATTGTTGTGGGACCGAACCAAATATTATGTTAATATTTGGGTTTTAAATGTTAAATGGGATCGGTCTTTTGAATGGCGTGAATGTCATGTTATGATGGTTGATAGTGTGGGCTATTATATATGATGATGCTTTAGGTCTAATGCAAAGTATAATGTTTCTTGACATTCGGGTATTATTATATGGTGGAACGTTGGGTACATACATTAATGTATGTGTTGCCCGAGGCTTATTTTATGGGTAAATTCCAAAGTTTGAGATATTAAAACAATTTCATAAAGTGGGTTTTATTACATGGTTTTAACCATAGGCTTTGGGAAAAAGGTAGCTTCCACATATGGAGTTGATTGTTGGGTTTATAGCCATTGATTGAAAGAAAGCTTCCGCATTAGAAATTATTGAGTTTGCTAATATGGGCATTAATTTTGGGTTTTAAATGGACCATGCATTTTTATATGCATATAGTGAGTGAGAATGTGGGTATTAGCAGTTTAGGTAGCTATCAGGACCTCTCAAGACAAGGTTTGTTAAGAAACAAAGGTATGCTTTAAAACATTGATTTATTTATATTAACGGTTTATTCATTTTACAATCTATTACTAACATTGTTATGTCTAGCTATATTGAATCATAATGATTCTTGTTCTGGGTGATTCATCACTTGATAAATCTACCCACCTCACTCATATTCTTAACTGATTTTGTAGAACCCTAGATAGGTTCTAGAAAACCCTAACCAAAGGGTATGCTAATGTGAATGTTTGAAACCCTAAACGTCTTAGGGATATTGTATTTGAAGTTTTAATGATGATGTCATATTTGGGATTCTTGGTATGATCAGTAAAACCTAACTGTTAAGGTTGAATGATAAGGTATAAAATCCCAAACCTTTGAAGTTCTGGTAATGTTTGTTTTGCTATGTTTCTACATTGAAACCCTAACTCATTAGGGTTTGGTGGAATGTGTAGTAAATACCCTTATAATGTCTTAGAAATGATTTTCTTGATATGCGTGTGTTTTCTAATCAAACCCCAGTCTAATAAAAATTGTTGTTGTTATGTTATGAAGTTGGGTTTGTCTATGATATGAAATACCTTTGCATGAAACCATAGGTATATGAATGTATGTCCTTTTTGTTTGAAACCCTAGCTTGGGCTAGGTCAGTGTATGTCCATTGTATTTAAGTTGTCAGACATATGATATGCCTTTGCATGATAATGAATTCCAAGATGCATTTGTTGACCTAGATATTGATGGCCATAAGTCTTAGGATTTAATATAAATCCTTGTCTAAGATTCTAGGATGATGATATCTAGAAATCTAGGTTTTTGTAGCTAAACCCTAGTAGTAATTAAATTCTCTAGTATGTGTGATATAACATTCTGAGGTCTATTTATATAATGAATTTTTTGGTTGTGAGAATGAAATTCTATGGTTTTGAAGTTGAACCTTGATATAAGTGAAAATATATAATGGATAATGACAATATGATGATTTGAGATTTTGTGTAAGATTGATGAAATCTAAGTTTTGATTGGATTTGATGATTGATTGAAAATCTAGGGTTTGCATCACTCTAGTATAAGTTGTTCGTATTGATTACTAGGTTGTGATTGACTTTGATTGGTTCTCTTGTATGAAATCTAGGATTTATATACATCTCTAGTGGAAAGTATAACATATAAATTCTGAAATTTTTCTTGTAGATCGATATTTAATTGTTTCTAGGGTTTGTTATATGTTGTAGTAGGGTGTGCTTCACCTTTGAAAGAAACATTGAAACCCTAGATAGAATGAAATTTGTTGTGAAGTAGCTTAGGGTTTATGAAAAAATCCCTAGAAAAATGTTGGAGAGTATATGTCTCTTGTTTGTTATTAAGTTTGGTTATCTAATATAAAGTTGAAATGATTATGTGATTTTGATATGGCTAACTTCATGCTTCTATAGATTTGGTTATACTTGCTATCTAAGTTGTGCTCGTACACAATCTTCAGTATGGTGAATATTTTTGTTTATGTGATAAGCATGATGAGGATGATGATAACTCTGATGAAATGGTCGAAAGCCACGAAATATTCTCCGATGAAGAAGTTATCTCCCTGAAGAAACTTGAATATAAGAGATATCCCTAATATTGAGAGGGAGTCTGGATAAAGGGATGCTCCCTAGTTAAGAGGGAGGGCATAACTTATTTTTAATTGAAGAATGAAGTTCATAGGATATGTTGCTACATGAAAAGTAGGAAAGAAAGCGTATGATGAAGGAATCTTTTGTCAAAGATTCGGTTAATAGTCCTACTATGAAAAGTTGAGAAGAAAAATCGAGTTGTCTAAAAAACCTTAGAGGTTTGTATTTTTTTATGTACATGTGAAAGCATATTATTGATTGGAATTGTGTTTGTATAGGTGAATCTCTTGAAGGTTTTCATAGCATGTTGGTTACCAATCAATTTGATTGGGAGAGATTGGAAATCCATGATCTGTTATGGATCAAGGAGTGTTGAGGCTTTGTGATTGAAGCATTTCTTAGGAGGACATCTGGCTCGAACTTTGTGTTAATGTACAGGTCCCGAAGTTGGAAAGGTTTTGTTGATTAAAGAGCTCTGTTTTTTTTTTTTTGATACACACCTGGATCTTTGGGTTGATTGTTATAAAGTAAGCCTGATGGTACCTAGAGAGGTTGTGTTAATTTTAGACAACCATGGTATGTTCTATTCTTAATGCAGCTTACTTCAATATTTCTTATAGGCCCAATTCAAATTAGAAATCACATAAAAATGAAGGTAAATGCTGATAGAACATAATAATAGATCAATAGAATACAAGCCAAAATAATATATCAGAATCTGTAATTCTTTTTTTCTAGCAAATGTAGAGAGAAAGGTGTGTTACAGCAGTCAACAAGATGCCCTAGCCAAAAAATAATTTTGTTGGTCAAACCCGCTCTTCCAACCTCCTGGAGGTTCAATCAAACACATACAATATTAGCCTTCCTTCAGTGTCACACACACCTCAAATTTCATCTCCCAAAACAGTCAATGCAAGTCAAACTTCAATCAACATTGCGGTCAAGGGGTTGCAGTAAAAGTCAATGTTTAGCCTCGATTTTTGTGCCCTCTAATGCGGCCTCCAAAAATTGAAATTTTTGAATTCAAATCAGAGTCAAAGATTGAGGGTTGACCCAAAATCAACGTTGGTCAACGTTGTCCAAAAAGCCCTAAAAATAGTCCGCAGATTTCCGACATCAAGATTCACACGTGGGAGGGAGAGAAGCCTCTTCTAGGATTTACGAACCAATTAGATGATAAGGAATGTGTGATGAAATGATGATGAAATGAGTATCATCACTCTCCAATTTATATCCTTCAATGAGGGCGTGTGACACATATTTTGGGGCTTGCAAGCCTACATTACAATTCTGGTCGACCTTGACAATTTGCACGTGTCGAAAATAATTCAAAATATAAGTTATGCTCATCCAAAAAAGATGATATTTAGATAAATATTTCACCTCTCCGAAAGAGGAATCCAAAAAAAATATCATCATCATCATATGAGCAATTCAACATGGAGTTTTGTCCTAGTTTCCCAAAATTAACACTCCCTCTCAACTAGGGAGAACTCCATCTGTCCACCTGTGTCATTCTGTCATATAGTACCATAGTGTACTATCATATATCATCCTACAATCTAGTGTCATCCTATTGTAGTTGCTTTGTTAGCTCTTCTCTGCAAACGAATGAGAGTGAGTCACAAAGACATCACTCTCCACTAACCCGAAGTCATTCTAGAGGTAAAAACATCAACCAGACTCAAGAGTGAGTCATATACTGACCCAAAGTCAGTTTAGAGGTAATAACCTCATCCAGACTTGATCTGATATCAAGGTGTTGGACACATCCCATCCTAAACATAGCGATTATGACAATCCCCGATGTGTCTATCATTCATGCTATTGGGCTCTATCCACATTTCCCACCTCATTAGCCAAATGAAAGGTACTTCCCATGATTCTAAAGCTCCATGGGTAGGATGCATGCGGGGCATAGATCAAAGAGAGGGTGAAGAAGCTCAATATCATAATGGTGGGGAAGAAGCACACCAAAAAGGTTCAGTGAACCTATCCCTATGGTTTCTTATAGCTCTAAGAAGATATACCCAAGCCCCCTGCAGCTCCTAGAGCTCATAGTCCAACTCAAGTAGGACCCTCACAATAGGTTCTGTCTATGATTCCAAGCTTCTCACAGAAGGTTAAGAATTTTACCTTCCCCAGGGTCTTCATGATAATATATGCAACCTACTCATCAGTCCCAATATGATGGAGCCTTACGGAACCTCATTGTACCATGTCCCGGACAAAGTGGTACCTAATATCAATATGCTTGGATCGGTCATGGAACATGGGATTCTTAGATAGATGAATCCCACTCTGGTTATCACAAATGATAACGGTGGTATATATCACATGTCCAAATAGATCACTGAATATATTTCTCAACCAAACATCTTCACAACAGGACATACACGCTGCAATGTATTCGGCCTGAGCGGTGCTCAAAGAAATTGATTTATGCTTCCTGCTCATCCAAGATATCGAAGCAGAACTAAGAGTGAAGCAACATCCATATGTTCTCTTACTATCCAACACACTTCCTCCCCAATCAACATCAGTATATCCATGGAGCATCATACTCCCAGCAATGTATCTCAACCCATGGTTGATTGTGCCTCGAAGATATATCAAGAGATTCTTGGCAACAATCCAGTGAATGTGATGAGGCTCGACCATGTATACTCAATGTGTTCACTGCAAAACATATTTCTGGACGTGAGTTCACTAATAACATCAAGGCCCCCACAAGTTGACGATACTCGGTGGGATTTCCCAACTAAGGCCCAACAACACTTCCACACAACTTCTTAAATTTGAGTTCCATCGGAATAGTCACGGACTTGCAGTCCACCACCCAAAATCTCTCCAGAAGCTTCACTACATATTTTCCTTGAGAAAGCAAAATCTCACCTGGATTTTTCCAGACCTCCAAGCCTAGGAAATAGTGCATCAGTCCTCCGTCCTTCATCTCGAACTCAAAATCGAGCTCCCTCTTACATTGATGAATGAGAAGGTTAGAACCTGTTAGGAAGAGATCATCCACATAGAGAACCAGAATGAGAGGCCTTTCTTTATCAACCTTAGAATAAAGGTTTGGATCAGCATCACTTCGAGTGAAGCCCAACTTCATCAAGTAGCTATCAATCCTCTCTTACCAAGCCCTAAGGGGTTGCTTCAACCCATAAATGGATTTCTTCAACCTGCATACATATGTGTCTCTATCTTGGACTTCGAACCCCAGAGGTTGCTCCACATAAACCTATTCCTTGATTGAACCATGTAAAAAGGCAGTATTTAAATCCATTTGATGGAGACTCCATCCTTGCATTGCAGCAAGATCAATGATTGATTGGATGGTGTTATAATGGGAAACAGATGAAAATATATCATCATAATCTATGCCTTCCTTCTGAGAGAAGCCTAGGGCAACAAATCTTGCCTTGTACTTTTCAGCACTTCCATTGTCTCCATGCTTGATCTTATAGATCCATTTTGAGATGACAACATATTTTTCCTCTGGTCTCGAAACCACATCCGAGACATCGTTATTCATAATGGACTCATATTCTTCGTGCTTATAATCCTTCCAAATTTTATGCTTTACGGCTTCTTCAAATGTTCCATGCTCATATTGTACAATAGTACTCATGGCTGCTAGGTACCCTTGGTACCTATTCATCTTCTTACTTTCCCGGAATGTTCCCCTAGGAGCAATATGTCTCTTGGAATCTTTGAGAGTGTCTCTTAGCCATGAAGGTATTCTTTTATTTGAAGAGGGTTGATCTATAGGATCCATTAGACCTTTAACATTGGGCATCGATTCAACCTTCGGTTCTTCCTGCCTGTTAGCTTCTTATTCTTCTTCTTCTTTGTCTTCCTTTAAGATAGGAAGATTTCTAACCTTCCTGAGGGCAGCATCTTCATCGAATGTGACATCATTGAATATCTCCACTTCTCTTTTACTAGGCACATAGATTCTATATACCTTCGAGGTTTCAATGTAGCCCACAAACATTCCCTTCTTCCCAGAAGCATCCAACTTGCTCCTCTTTTCTTTCGGCACATGAAAATAAACGGGACTTCCAAAAACTCTAAAATGAGAGACATCGGGAATCTTGCCAGAAAATACTTCTTTGGGAGTTTTTAAGTCGAATTTGGAATGTGGGCATCTATTTTGAACGTACATAATGGTGTTGGTAGCTTCTCCCCATAGGAACTTTGAAAGACCTTGGTCATAAAGCATGGCATGGGCAGCTTCCAAAATGGTTCTATTCTTTCTTTCATCAACACCATTTTGTGTTGATTTTTGTAGCATCGGAAAGTGTTCCAAGTCTCAAAGTTTGTAAATCTTGGACATAGTGTTCCAAAGAACCCAGAAACTATTTGTGGAAATTCCACTCGGTTCATGACTTATTAAAATAATTAATTTTTTTAATGGAGACCCTAAGTCTAAACTTAGGGAAATAAAATAGTTAAAGGGTATTAATAATTCAAAGTGTGAATCTTCTACAAAACAAGGATCAAGTCAATTTTTAATCTTATCCATTTATTAGACTTATAATCTGGGTCATTGATTCATCAAAAAGAATATTATAAGAGAAGGCTTAAGGGTCATTTTCAAAATAATTCGGGCATACACTCAGTAACCGAAGGAGATAAATTCTGAAGGAATAGAATTCAATCTAAGTGGGAGAGTTGTAGGGCAGAGAGTTGCAGAATCAAAAGGAGGAGGGATTCAACAGTGACTGAGGTCAGGGACAAAGGGATGTAGTGGGTCATCGGAGGCATCACAGTGAACCCATGCAGAGCCTGCACAGACTTGTCCAACGCAGGGACTGCGCAAATAAATATGCAGACAAGCACAGAGAGAAGTAGAGGTTGATCAGGGTGTCAGGGATTTGTTGGGAGGAACCGAGAATTATGTATCAGGTGTTTTCAGATTTTATCTGCCAATATCTTCCTTGTATAGAATCACTTGTTGAATAATTTAATAAAACCCTCATCTATTGCACCGGTTTTCCCGAATTGGGTTTTTCCGGGGACAATTGTCCAAAAAAAAATATGTATATGTGATTGATTCTTTTTCTTATGTCCTTTACTGTTTACTTCTCTGCATATATATTTTTGAATGTTTTAGTAGTATTTTTTTTTATATTTACCGATAGATTTATGTAAGTAACGTACTTAAATAATAAGTAGGAGGAATAAATCTATCACTGCAACTATAGACTTTTCAGATTGAAAATTTCATATGGTATGAGAGCCAGAGATGAGTAATAGGAACAAAGAATAGACTAGTGGAAAAAATTCTAGCATTGCAGCAGCAGCTTAGAAGGGTTCACGCAGTTCTCCAGGGATGGAAACAAGCATGATAGAACAGATGGATCACGATGTTTCTGTTCTAGCATCCAGACTTGAAGAATAATTTGCTTGTGTATCAAGCATTGCTTCTTCTGATGTCTAGTACATTGACAGTGGAGCTTATGCTCACATGACAGAAGTACGGGAATGTTTTTCCAAATACCGAGAGGATCATATGAGTTTTAAAATAACCATGGGTAATAAAGAAAAATGTACCCCTATTGGGAGGGGTATTGTATTATTTTAGATCGAGGCTGGAAATAAGATCCAGACCACTAACATACTGCATGTTCCCGGGTTGGGGATGAACTTTCTATTAGTGTCTCAACTTCAAAACCGAGGTTATGACGTTTAATTTATTGGCAATAGGGTCTATGCTAAACACCCCATTTGGAATAAGAAGGCACATATCATAGTAAGAAGCAACAAACTTTACAAGTTGTAACTTGAATCTCCAATGGCACTAGTTGGCAGCACTAATGAAACGGACCTGAATGAGCTATGGCACAGAATAATGGGACATTTTCATCATGGGGTGTTAAAAATTCTCAATAAGACCATCAAAGGAGTTCCATAACTAAGCACTAAATGGGATGATGTCTGCAAAGCATGTGTATTGGGAAAATATGCCAAGGCAACGTATCAGAGAAGCAACAATAGGGCCAAAGGTGTATTGGAATTGATACACTTAGATATCTATGGGCCAATGTAAACTAGAGCTCTTAGTGGTGCCAAGTACTTCATCACATTTATTGATGAACATTCCATGAAAACCTAGATATAATTTTTGAAGACCAAGGACGAAGTCTTCAATCAATTTAAAGAGTTTAAAGCTCTAGTAGAAATCTGACTGGAAAGCGGATCAAGGTGCTGCGTTTAGAAAATGGTGGTGAATACATAGACAAGGAATTCATTGGGTTCTGCACAAGGGAAGGTATCAGAAGAGAGTGGACATCTCCATACAATCCGGAGCAGAATGGTGTGGCATAAAGGAAAAATAGGACTATTATCGAAGTGACAAGGGCGATGTTGTATGATTAAGACATGCCCAAATATCTGTGAACTAAAGCTTGTAATATAGTTGTCTATGTTCAGAACAAGACTCCTCACATTGTATTGGGAAAGATCACACCAGAAAGTGTCTTCATTGGTAGTAAGCCTAAAGTGAGTCACTTTAGGATATTCAACAATATAGCTTACTATCATGTTCCCAATGAGAAGAGGAAGAAGTTGGAAATGAATGCGGAAAAGGGGTATTTGGTAGGATACAGTGAGAATGCAAAGCCATATCACATCTACATTACTGAGAGCAGGAAATTCGTAGCGCGAAGGGATGTGAAATTCATGGAGGATAAGGCCTTCAGAAGATCCTGCGAGTTTCCTTCTGATACGTAGCCTGAGGAGGGTCCACTAGTTCAGCCTCAACAACCAGTGGCAGAGAATTCAATTGCCTCTCCAAGGCATGGGGATCCAAGGGATGTGTCTCCCAAGGAATTGGAAGAGGGAGAGACGGTAAATCTACCCACCACCAGTGGGTGAACGAGCAAGGAGCTACAAAAAATTCTGAAATATGCATAAGACTTTTTTGGAGTCCCCTGAAATGAGAAGAGACAGTGTAAGAATCTTGAGATGTATCAAGCCTTGGTTGCTCAAGTCATAGAACCTTCCAATTTTTGGGAAGCAGCTCAACACCAGTTGTGGGTAGATGCAATGGTGGAAGAGTACAACTCCATCATGACGAATGATGTATGGGAAGTGGTCCCCAAACCTCAAGAGAGATCAGTTGTAGGATCAAGATGGATATGCAAGGTCAAGTATGCTGCAAATGGCAGCATCGAGAAATTTAAAGCCAGGTTTGTGGCTAAGGGGTATGCTCACAAGGAAGGGATCGACTATGAAGAAAACTTCGCCCCAGTAGCCAGATACACCTCTATTAGATCCGTGATATCCCTTGATGCACAGATGGGATGGGAGATTCACCAGATGGACGTCAAGACAACATTCCTGAATGGGGTGATAGAGGAATAGGTGTATATAGAACAATCAAAAGGCTTCGAGACACATGATCAGAAGACATATGCGTGCAAGCTAAAGAAAGCCTTGTATGGACTGAAGCAATCTTTTAGAGCATGGAATGGTCGAATTGACAGTTACTTGCAAAAAATGGGATTTGTCAAGAGTGACGCATATCCCAATCTCTAATATCTGAGGGTAGGGAGTGAGCCCATGATACCGATTTTGTATGTAGATGATCTATTCTTGAAAGGATCATCAAGGCTCATCATAGACTGCAAGAAGAATTTGGTTGTGGAATTTGACATTAAGGATCTAGGGTTGATGCATTATTTTCTGGGGTTGGAAGTTTGGCAGCAGAAGGGGGAGATATTTCTTGGTCAAGGAATATATACTACAGAGATTCTGAAGAGATTTCAGATGGAGGATTGTAGACCCATGACGACTCCAATGATCACCAACTTGAATAAAATTGACACGTCCAAAGATGATGAAGTTGATCCTACGTTGTATAGGCAGCCTATAGGATCATTGATGTATCTGGTAAACACAAGGCCAAACATACGTTATGTTGTAAATACCCTCATTCAATTTATGGTAGAACCTAAGAGGGCTCATTAGGCAGTAGCCAAGCATGCTCTCAAGTACCTTCAAGGAATAGTCAAGCTTGGATTGAAGTACACCCGTAGCATTGATGTCAAGTTAAGTGGGTTCACCAACGCAGATTGGGCTGGGAGTCCAGTAGATCAGAAGATTACTAGTGGGTATTTTTTTCGTCTAGGATTAGGAATGACTTCTTGGTGCAGTAGGAAATATAAATCTGTGGCACTGAGTTCAGCATAGGCATAATATATGGCAGGTAGCACAGCTTCATGTGAGTCCATATGGCTTCGAAAGCTTCTTGTGAACCTACTAAAGGAGAAAATGGAACCGACCAGTATCTTATCCGATAATCAGAGTTGCATCAAGATCTCTAAAAATCATGTGTTTCATGATTAGTCGAAGCACATTGACATCGAATTTGTACAATGTGTATTTGTTTAGCTGCAGTACACTTCAACAGGAGAACAGGTAGCCGAAATTCTCATGAAAGCTCAGGGGAAGACTAAGTTTTCCTACTTCAGAGAAAATATGGGGATGATCAAGAATCCATTCCAGCAGAAGGAGTGGATAGGATTAGGATTCAGAGGGAGTTGTAGCACAGATGCAGCAGTGACAGTGGTAGTGTCATGGGCAGCAGTACAGAAGGAAATTAAGCGTAGAGGGTGCTTCAAACGCAAAGCAACATGCAGCAAGCATATTGTTGGAACACCTTCCTCGCTAAGAGGGAGTGTTGATTTTTGTAGCATCGGAAAGTGTTCCAAGCCTCAAACTTTGTAAGGAGGCTTGGACATCAGTGTTCCAAAGAACCCAGAAACCGTTTGTGGAAATTCTACTCGGTTCATGACTTATTAAAATAATTAATTAATTTAATAGAGACCCTAAGTCTAAACTTAGGGAAATTAAATAATTAAAGGGTATTAATAAGTCAGTGTGAATCTTCTAAAAAAACAAATATCAAGCCAAGTTTTAATCTTAGCCATTGCTTAGACTTCTAATATTGGTCGTTGATTCATCAACGAGAATATTATAAAAATTATTGAGGGTCATTTGGAAAATAAGTTGGGCCTACACTCAGTACTTGAAGGAGATAAATTATGCAGGAATATAATTTGATCTCTATGGGAGAGTTGCAAGGCAGAGATTTGAAAAAACAGAAGGAGGAGGGAGTCAGCACTGACTGAGTTCAGGGATAGAGGGATCTAATGGGTCAAAGTAGGTAGCACATGGTTGCAGCACAGTGAACTCACGCAGAGCCTACGTAGACTTACGCAGTCTAGTGCAGGGATTGCGCAGAGAAACACGCAGACAGGCACAAAGAGAAGCAAAGGTTGATCAGGGTGTCAGGGATTTGTCAGGAGGATATGAGAATTTTGTATCAGGTGTTTTCAAATTTTATTTCTAGTATATTCCTTGTAAAGAATCACTTGCTGAATAATTTAATAAAACCCTCATCTGTTGCACCGGTTTTCCTGCATTGGGTTTTTCCGGGGACAATTATCCAAAAACAATTGTGTATATGTGATTGATTCTTGTGCTTATGTCCTTTATTGTTTACTTCTCTGCATATAAATTTGTGAATGTTGCAGTAGTATATATTTTGATATTTACCGATATATTTCAATAAATAACTTACTGAACTAATAAGTAGGAGGAATAAATATATCATTGCAACTATAGACTTTTCATATTGAAAATTTCACATTTTTTTTGGGAGTGTACACAGTGGTGGTCTCCCTCTTAATGCCAACTTCCCTGCAATAGTCATTGAATTCATTTGACTCATACTTGGTCCCATTACCAGTCCTCAAAATTTTAATCTTATTCCCTGTTTGATTTTCAACCAAGGCCTTGAAGGTACAAAACCACTTGAATGCTTCATCCTTCTTCTTCAAGAAATATATCCAATTCTTGTGGGAGAATTAATCTATAAAAGTGATATAATATAAGCATCCTGCCAAGGATGTTGCAAATAGCATACTAGATAGATCAGAATGTATCAATTGCAAAATATCATATGTCTTCGTGACACTTGAGGGGAATGGTCCCCCTGTATGCTTTCCTTCGACACAACCTTGACATACACCTTCATGGTCATCTTTGAAATCAAGCATCCATGTCGCCACCTTCCTTTCTTCAGGAAGGGCTTTGAAATGAAGGTGTGTAAACCTCCGGTGCCATAGCTTGAATTGAAGGATTGTGTCACATGTCATGGCCCCCAATAGACTTCCTCCAACTTCATGGAGTGTATCAACTCTAAAACAAAGAGTGAATACTTATTTGAATTTCCTCTTTCAAAAACGTACCTTTCCATCGATGAATGCCAACTTGAATCCTTTGTCTTCCATTTCCGAGAGAGACACTAGATTCTTGTTTAATTCAAGTACATACAACACATCTTGCAAGTGAAGGACTTGACCTTGATTTAGATGAAGGGACATGGTCCCTGTCCCTTTCACGAGATAGGTGGCATTGTCTCCAAGGATAATTTCCATATTATTATCCTTTTCAATCAAATAAGAGAGGGATTTGTTTTATCCTGTGAAGTGACTTGAGGCACCACTATCAATCAACCAATTACCTAGTGTATTGGAAGGAGATGAAGCCGAGAGGGAAGATATAAGAATATATTCATTTCTCCTATCAACAAAATTAGATTCATCATACCTGAAATTCCTTGACCTCTTGAAAGATTGACCATTTCCACTTAGATCAGAGTGAGCCTTCCTCTTTCCTTTGAACCTGTTGTTCCTTTGATTTACATTCCCCCCGAAGTTGTTGTTGTCATCGTCTCTAGGAGAGTCCCTTCTATTGGGGCACTCTCTTGCATAGTGACCAAACTTGTTACAAGTGTATAATATTCCTTTTCTTCCTTTGGGACCTACTCCTCCATGGTTTTGATTTCTTAGACCATGATTGTTCTTCTTCTTTGCATGATCCATGTGGCTCTGGACACTCTTAGGAGACCAAGAGGGCTCAGAAATGGTCAAAATTTAAATTGGTTGGATTGCCCTCGAACTAGGTTCATACTGAATTACTCGTCGCCATGATTCCAACAGTGTGAATGGATCTCCAATCCGAGCCCGTATGGAGAAGATAGAGCGAGTCAAAATTTTGGTCAAAGTTGGGCAGTGGGCCACGTTAAAGTGTCCCACAAATTCACCGTCAACTAGCAAGGAACCCAGCACCCAAAAACGGGCAAAATTGTCGCCTCTTTAATTTTCCCAATGGCCCTTTTTTTTGTTAAAATAAAAAATGAACAATTATTGTTATAAAAACAAAAAAATATATTAAAAAATAGTAGTGGCGGGTCATGACCCTCGCCACCCTCGTCAGACTCATATTACAAACAAATATCAAAAAATTCGTTGCGGGGCGGGCTGTCAACCCCACCACCCCCGCCGAAACCCCACGATATAACAATTATGTACACGTTAAAACTCAAGTGGGTCGCGTCAGGGCTACGTGGAGCGAACCACACCCACCCAAACCTTTACAAACTGACCATACCTCGTAATATATTAACTCCACTACCACATAATGTATGCCGACACCGGCGAGGCTCGAACCCATCCGGCCCACATGGCCGACCCCCACTGGGCAGTCTCACAACCACCCACAGTGTATGCAAACCATTACAATGGTTAAACATAACCGTGCCCCAATTTAAAATGTGATGGTGCTAAATTTAAAACACGCCATGCAAAAAAAAAATATGTGGTTAATACTATTTTGAAGTGGGTAGGGTTTGAAGCCGACCCACCTCTGCACTATTTTCCTCCACCACCAATAGACCATGAATGGAGCTTTGATAGATCTAACCACCCGCTAGTGTTTAAAACTCTCATAATTGTCATTCGACCCATGGACGAGGAGAGCACCAAGAAAACAGAGGAAACACGAAAACCGAGTTTTATTTTCAAGGGCAGAACAATGGAGACAGACTTGCAAAACAGTAAGGCAGAACAATATGTGGGCATGCTTTTTCAAGACATAGAATCTTTTGTAGAGAATATTCTTTAATTCTTGAAAGATTCCATGGGGAGGTAAGTTTTAATTTTGTCAGAATCATATGAAGTTTACAGTCATTTTAACCATAATTTCGCAAGGAACACGATGGTAATGTCAGAATGTCCATCTGAGCAGTATATTTGCAGATTTCCTGCAGAATATAATCCTAGGGAATCTTAAGGGCATCAAAAAGATTCCTTGAGACCCAAAACTTGCTGGAATCCATTTTCGACAAATTTTATGTCGATTTTACAACTCTCGGAGATAGGAACTCAATGTCGATGTTTGTTTCAGTAGCAGAGCTTCCCATATTTCGGCCATTTTCCATATTGGAGTGATGGTGTCTTATTCTCAAGTGTGGACAGTCGATTATATGCCCCTCGACGCCACGAGTTCGACGGTACAACCAGATTCAGCAGTTGAGCATCCGCTTCTTCAGCCAACTCCAGGGGTTGAGGTATATGCATTTTGATCATGTGCCTCTTTTTTTTGTGGGATGTATTATGATTTCTAGATCCTTGCTTGATGCATGTTGCAGGATCTTGTTTTTCTTCATGTGATATTATATCATGTTGATAGGAGGTCCATTCTGAGTGAGAGTTCCTGTAGCGGAACGTCTCGTGGAGAGACAAACCACTCATGTCGAGGGTACATTCTTGTATGACAGAGAACATCATCCATGTAAATATTCCCATTTCCAGCACTATATGAAGCGCCCTACCCCATTTTGACACCAGGCCTGGAGACGTAGCCCACACTAGGTGAATTATGTTATCAACATCTAGTGTTTTTATGTTGCCGATGGTTGTCTTGTTTCCTCTTGATTAAGCATTCATATGTGTTCTTATTTTCTCTTTTAAAATGAAATTATAAAAACATCACAGAAGTAAAATATCATGGGTAAATCCGGTAGCTGACAGACCTAGATCAAGCGGTATCAAAGCGGTCTTCTCGCTCATGTGAATTGTGAGCGTGAACAACGATTGAACGTGCAGTAGTGGAGGATGACAAAGAAATGTATGAGGCCATGCTTAGGATTTCCAAAATGGTGGACATGATGTATGAAGCTCATGAAATAGAGGAGAAAGAAGAAGAAGAAATAGATGCTTCATCCACATCTTGTAGTGAATATTCATCGCCCTCATCGTATTATCATCATTCGAATGAGGAGCTCAACCATAGCCTTCAAGCAAATAACGTTGAATTGAAAGTGATTCTATGAGAGGAGAAAGACGATAAGAAGAGAGTGCAGCTTCAGTTGCAAGTCACAGAGACAACCTTGGAATAACTGAAGTGCAACGATCAGAGCCTTCAAACAAAGGATGTTGAATTAAGGAAGCTTCTACAAGAATAGAAAGAGGAGAAACAGAGACTGCAGCTTCAGTTGTGAGTCGCGGAAGAGGCCTTGGAGAAGTTGAAGCGTAGCAGAGGCTTAAAGAAGCCATCATAACCTATGTCTGAATCGACATCTGAGGTAAAAAATGTTGATTTTTATTCAATTTCATCTTCACATGTTATCATTTCTATGGGAAATGTGGAGATACCCATTACAGGAACTGGCATGCGACTCCTCACTAATATGGGATACAAAGGAGGAGGACTTGGTGTTAATGAACAAGGCATAACTCATCCATTGGAGGTTGTGTAGAGACCTAGATTAGTAGGTCTAGGGTACACTGAAGGACAGTTCTCAAAGGTTTCAAAAGCTTCCAATGCATGGTTGAAACCATTGGGGACAGAGAATGATGGGAATAGTTCATTGTCATCCTATGACAATGCACATTGCAAAGAAAGAGTTGACGCAACCTCTCGTCACCATGATTGCACAAAGACCAACAAGAAAGGTATAATAAGTCTCAGTATTCTAATGTTCATTTTTATTGCAAACATGTTGCTAACAATGAACATAGATCATGGCACCGAAAAACATGTAGTTTTTTGTGGATTACATAACCATGTGTGTGCTAAGTGTTGGAAAATAATGGCAGCATGAAATAGGATGAGCTATGAAAGGCCTTCTCCACCGCTGGAAAAGAAGAAGGTAAAGCAGGTATGGAGGAAGAAGACTCATTACAGTCATTGCGCAAGAAGTGTTCATCAAATATCCACGTGTTGGAGGCTCCATCCAAAGAAATGTCTCAAGGAAAAAGTGTTCGTGCATGAACCGTTTGAAACAATTGTTTGACAAGAAAATGCGCCACAGAGAGATGACCCATTCAATTTGATAAGTGAGAGATGGTTTTTCTAGATGTGTTAGCTTTTTTTGGCCTTAATCTGTAAATTATGTGTTGATATTTAAAATGTAAAAGTGATGATGTTTTTTCCCTCACTTCTGAAGCAGCAATGATGTTTTGGCCTTGTATTGATAGCTAGGGTATTGATTCCATTTTGATGTAAACTTGACCACAGAGTATGGTTATAAACACATGGAAAGTTTGGGGAATGCTTGGGTCATAGATTGGTCACTTATTTAAGCATGTAATTTGAAAATATTGTATTACAGTTTTGCAGAGGATGCAGGTGTCGGTGCATCGCTTATGGCTCTGAAGGAAAAAGGTGAAGGAGAATGAAGGGTGACCTTTCAGGAAACTTGTGGTGTAGAAGAGGTACAAAGCAGTCGTAGATTATGTTCATGATTTTAGTGGAACAAAAGCTCCTTAGTGGGGAGGATTGATCCAGGTGGCTTCAGACACTCTCAGGAGACCAAGAGGGCTCAGAAATGGTCAAAATTAAAAGTGGTCAGATTTCCCTCAAGCTAGGTTCATACTGAAGTACTCGTCGCCCTGATTCCAATGGTGCGAACGAATTTCCAATTCGATCCCATATGGAGAAGTTAGAGCGAGTCAAATTTTTGGTCAAAGTTGGGCAGTGGGCCAGGTTTAAGTGTCCGACAACTTCACCGTCAACCGGCAGGGAACCCGACACTCGAAAATGGGTGAAATTGTGGCCTCTTTAATTTTCCCAATGACCTTTATTTTGGTTTTTAAAAAAAATTAACAATTATTGTTATAAAAACAAAAAAAATATTAAAAAATAGGGGTGGCGGGCCATGAGCCTCGCCACCCCCGTCGAACCCTTATTACAAAAAAATATCAAAAATTTCGTTAGGGAGCAGGTTGTCAACCACGCCACCCCCACCAGAACCCCATAGTATAACAACTATGTACACGTTAAAACTCAAGTGGGTCGAGTCGAGGTCGCGTGGAGCGGACCCCCCCCCCCCTACCCAAACCTTTACAAATTGACCATACCCCAAAATATATTTACTCCGCTACCACATAACATATGTTGAGACCGGTGGGGCTCGGACTCGCCCAACCCATGTGGTCGGCCCCCACTGGGTGGTCTCACAACCACCCACAATGGATCCAAACCATTACAAAGGTTAACCATAGTTGTGCCCCAATTTAAAATGTGACAGTGCTAAATTTAAAACGCGTCATGCAAAAAAAAAAAAATACGGTTAATACTATTTTGGAGTGGGAGGGGTTTGAACTCGACCCACCTCCACACTATTTTCCTTCGCCACCAACAGTCCGTGGGTGGAGCTTTGATAGCTCCACCCACCCACTAGTATTTAAAACTCTCATAATTGTCATTCGACCCATGGACGGGGAGAGCGCCAAGAAAACAGAGGTAGCACGAAAACTGAGTTTTATTTGCAAGGGTGGACCAGTGGAGACATACCTGCAGAACAACAAGGCGAAACCATGTGCAGGCATGATTTTCGAGATAGAGTATCTTTTGTAGAGAATATTCTTTGATTCCTGAAAGATTCCATGGGAAGGTAAATTTTTATTTTGTCAGAATGATATGAATTTTACAGTCATTTTAACCAGGATTTCGCAGGGAACACAATGGTAAAGTCGGAATGGCCATTTGAGCAGCAGATTTCCATATTCCTTGCAGAACAGAATCTTAGGGAATCTTGAGGGCATCAAAAATATTTCTTAAGGCCCAAAACTTGTCAGAGTTCATTTTCGACAAAATTTATGTCAATTTTGCACCTCTCGGCAACAACAACTCAATGACGATGTTTGTTTTAGTAGTAGAGCTTCCCATATTTTATAAATTTTCTAGATTGGAGTGACGATGTCTAATTCTCAAGTGTGGACAATCGATTCTATGCCCCTCGATGCCACGAGTTTGACGGTATAGCTAGGTTCAGCAGCTGAGCATCCACTTCTTCAATCAAATCCAGGGGTTGAGGTATATGTAGTTTGATCATGTGCCTCTTTTTTCTGTGGAATGTATTATGATTTCTAGATCCTTGCTTGATGCATGTTGCAAGATCTTGTTTTTGCTTCATGTGAGATTATGTCATGCTGATAGGAGTTCCATTGTGAGTGAGAGTTCGTGTAGCGGAACGTCTCATGGAGAGACAAACCACTCATGTCGAGGGTACATTATTGTATGACAGAGAACATCATCCATGTAAATCTTCCCATTTCCAGCACTATATGAAGTGCCCTACCCCATTTTGACACCAGGCCCGGAGACGTAGCCCACCCTAGGTGAACTCTGTTATCAACATCTCGTGTTTTTATGTTGCTGATGGTTGTCTTGTTTCCTCTTGCTTAAGAATGCATATGTGTTCTTCTTTGCTCTTTTAAAATGAAATTCTAACATCACAGAAGTAAAATATCATGGGTAAATCTGGTAGCTGACAGACCTAGATCAAGTGGTATCAGAGCAGTCTTCTCACTGATGTGAATTGCAAGCATGAACAACGATTGAACGTGCAATAGTGGAGGATGACAAAGAAATGTACGAGGCCATGCTTAGGATTTACAAAATGGTGGACATGATGTATGAAGCTCATGAAATACAGGAGAAAGAAGAAGAAGAAAGATACGATTCATCCACATCTTACAGTGAATATTCATCGCCCTCATCGTATTCTCATCATTCAAATGAGGAGATCAACCATAGCCTTCAAGCAAATAACGTTGAATTGAAAGTGATACTATGAGAGGAGAAAGTGGATAAGAAGAGAGTGCAGCTTCAGTTGCAAGTAGCAGAGACAGCCTTGGAATAATTGAAGTGCAATGGTCAGAGCCTTCAAACAAAGGATGTTGAATTAAGGAAGCTTCTACAAGAAGAGAAAGAGGAGAAATAGAGACTGCAGCTTCAGTTGTGAGCCGCGGAAGAGGCCTTGGAGAAGTTGAATCGTAGCAAAGGCTTAAAGAAGCCATCATAACCTATGTCTGAATCGACATCTGAGGTAAACAATGTTGATTTTTCTTCAATTTCATCTTCACGTGTTATCATTTCTATGGGAAATGTGGAGATACCCATTACAGGAACTGGCATGAGACTCCTCACCAATATGGGATACAAAGGAGGAGGACTTGGTGTTAATGAACAAGGCATAACTCATCCATTGGAGGTTGTGTAGAGACCTAGATTAGAAGGTCTGGGGTACACTGAAGGACAGTGCTCAAAGGTTTCAGAAGCTTCCAATGCATGGTTGAAACCATTGGGGACAGAGAATGATGTGAATACTTCACCGTCATCCTATGACAATGCACATTGCAAATAAAGAGTTGAGACAAGCTCTCATCACCATGATTGCACAAAGACCAACAAGAAAGGTATAATAAGTCTCAGTATTCTAATGTTCATTTTGATTACAAAAATGTTGCTAACAATGAACATAGATCATGGCATCGAAAAACATGTAGTTTTTGTGGATTACATAACCATGTATTTGCTAAGTGTTGGAAAATAATGGTAGCACGAAAGAGGATCACTTGTGAAAGGCCTTCTCCATCGCAGGAAAAGAAGAAGGTAAAGCAGGTATGGAGGAAGAAGACTCATTACAGTCATTGCAAAAGAAGTGTTCATCAAATATCATGTGTTGGAGGCTCCATCCAAAGTAATGTCTCAAGGACAAAGTGTTCGTGCATGAACCGTTTGAAACAATTGTTTGACAAGCAAATGCACCACATAGAGATGACCCATTCACTTTGATAAGTGAGAGATGGTTTTTCTAGATGTGTTAGCTTTTTTTGGCCTTAATTTGTAAATTATGTGTTGATATTTAAAATGTAAAAGTGATGATGTTTTTTCCCTCACTTCTGAAGCAGCAATGATGTTTTGGCCTTGTATTGATAGCTAGGGTATTGATTCCATTTTGATGTAAACTTGACCACAGAGTATGGTTATAAACTCGTGGCAAGTTTAAGGAATGCTTGGGTCATAGATTGGTCACTTATTTAACCATGTAATTTGAAAATATTGTATTACAATTTTGCAGAGGATGCAGGTGTCGGTGCATCACTTATGGCTTCAAAGGACAAAGGTGAAGGAGAATGAAGGGTGACCTTTTAGGAAACTTGTGGTGCAGAAGAGGTACAAAGCAATCGTAGATTATGTTCATGCTTTTAGTGGAACAAAAGATCCTTAGTGGGGAGGATTGATCCAGGTGGCTCCAGACACTCTTAGGAGACCAAGAGGGCTCAGAAATGGTCAAAATTAAAAGTGCTCAGATTTCCCTCAAGCTAGGTTCATACAGAATTACTCATCGCCCTAATTCCAATGGTGCGAACGAATTTCCAATTTGATCCCATATGGAGAAGTTAGAGCGAGTCAATTTTTTGGTCAAAGTTAGGCAATGGGCCAGGTTTAAGTGTCCCACAACTTCACCGTCAACCGGCAGGGAACCTGGTACCCAAAAATGGGTGAAAAATTGGCCTCTTTAATTTTCCCAATGACCCTTATTTTCGTTTTTTTTTTTTTTTAAATTAGCAATTATTGTTATAAAAACAAAAAAAAAATATTAAAAAATAGGGGTGTCGGGCCATGAGCCCCGCCACCCCCGTCGAACCCATATTACAAAAAAATATCAAAAAATTCGTTGGGGGACAGGTTGTCAACCACGCAACCCCTACCGGAACCCCATGGTATAACAACTATGTACACGTTAAAACTCAAGTGGGTCGGGTCGAGGTCGCGTGGAGCGGACCCCCCCCCCCCCCCACCCACCCAAACCTTTAAAAATTGACCATACCCCAAAATATATTTACTCCGCTACCACATAACATATGTTGAGACCGGTGGGGCTCGAACTCGCCCGAACCACATTGTCGGTTCCCACTGGGTGGTCTCACAACCACCCATAATGGATCCAAACCATTACAAAGGTTAAACATAGTTGTGCCCCAATTTAAAATGCAACGGTGCTAAATTTAAAACGCGCCAAGCAAATATATATATATATACGGTTAATACTCTTTTGGAGTGGGAGGGGTTTGAACTCGACCCACCTCCACACTATTTTCCTCCGCCACCAACAGACCACGGGTGGAGCTTTGATAGCTCCACCCACCCACTAGTATTTAAAACTCTCATAATTGTCATTCGACCCATGGACGGGGAGAGCGCCATGAAAACAGAGGCAGCACGAAAACCGAGTTTTATTTACAAGGGCGAACCAGCAGAGACAGACCTGTGGAAAAACAAGGCAAAACCATGTGTGGGCACGCTTTTCGAGATAGAGAATCTTTTGTAGAGAATATTCTTTGATTCCTGAAAGATTCCATGTGGAGGTAAATTTTTATTTTGTCATAATGATATGAAGTTTACAGTCATTTTAACCAGGATTTCACAGGGAACGCGATGGTAAAGTTGAAATGACCATCTGAGCAGTAGATTTCCATATTTCTTGCAGAACAGAATCTTATGGAATCTTGAGGGCATCAAAAATATTTCTTAAGGCCCAAAAATTGTCGAAGTCCATTTTCGACAAAATTTATGTCAATTTTACACCTCTCGGTGACAGGAACTCAATGACAATGTTTGTTTCAGTAGTAGAGCTTCCCATATTTTAGAAATTTTCTAGATTGGAGTGACAGTGTCTGATTCTCAAGTGTGGACAATCGATTCTATGCCCCTCGACTCCACGAGTTCGACGGTATAGCCAGATTCAGCAGCTGAGCATCCGCTCCTTCAGTCAAATATAGGGGTTGAGGTATATGTAGTTTGATCATGTGCCTCTTTTTTCTGTGGGATGTATTATGATTTCTAGATCATTTCTTGATGCAATTTGCAAGATCTTGTTTTTGCTTCATGTGAGATTATGTCATGCTGATAGGAGTTCCATTGTGAGTGAGAGTTCCTGTAGTGGAACATCTCGTGGAGAGACAAGCCATTCATGTCGAGGGCACATCCTTGTATGACAAATAACATCATCCATGTACATATTCCCATTTCCAACACTATATGAAGTGACCTACCCCATTTTGACATCGGGCCTGGAGACGTATCCCACACTGGGTGAACTTTGTTATCAACATCTCGTGTTTTTTTGTTGTTGATGGTTGTCTTGTTTACTCTTGCTTAAGCATGCATATGTGTTATTCTATGTTTTTTTAAAATTAAATTCTAACAACATAACAAAAGTAAAATATCATGGGTAAATGCGGTAGCTGACAGACCCAGATCATTACATGAGCGGTAAAGGCAGTAGGGTCACCTCCATTCCCATTAGAGGGATGGTCTCTCTCCATCATCCTTGTTTCCTCTTGAGTGCATCTCATCAACGATTCATCAAAATCGGGAACCACATTATTATTAAGAATCATAGTATTAAATGCATACCGATCTCGGGGGAGTCCTCCAAGAGCAATGAGAACAAGCACTCGGTCAACTACTTCTACCCCAATAGATAAGATATCATTCTTGATTTCCATGAGCCTCATAAAATAGGATTGAATGGATTATTATTTTCCCTTCTTGACATTCTTCAACTTGTTCTTGAAAAAGAGAACTTGATTAGCATTTCTAGCCTTGAACATGCTAACCAACTTATCATACATCTCTTTAGATGTGCCCAGCTCTGAGATATAAGCAACCAAGTGCTTATGTATAGAATCCTTGATAATCATCTTCGCCTTGATTTCTCCTTTTCTATACTTCGTCTTTGTGGTAGCCGGTGCATTTTTTGGAGGCTCATTTATCTTCCCCTGCACATAATCCATGACTTCTTGATCTTCCAATACCAAATATAAAGGCATTTATCTTCCAAGCATGATAATCAGACTTATCAGTCAACTTATCATCATTCTTGAAACCCTTGTAGGTTGAGGAAGCCATTGGTCCTTGATAAGACAACTTCTTCGGCGATTTATTTTCACACTATCTTGGGCTTTTTCTTCACCTTAGCTTTAATACCATGTTAATTTTAGATAACCATGGTATTTTCTATGCTTAATGCAGTATACTTCAATCTTTCTTGTAGGTCAAATTCAAATTAGCAATCACATAAACATGAAAGTAAATGTTCATAGAACGTAATAATAGATAAATAGAATACAAGCCAAAATAATATATCAGAATTTGTAATACTTATTGTCCAGCAAATGTAGAGAGAATTTTTTGTTACAATAGTTAATAGGATGCCCTAGCTAGCAAAGACTTTTGTTGGTCAAACAAGCTCTTCCATCCTCTCGACGGTTCAATCAAACACATACAATATTAGCCTTCCTTCAGTGTCACACACACCTCAAAAGTCATCTCCCAAAAGAGTCAACGCAAGTCAAACTTTAGTCAACTCTACGGTCAACGATGGTCAACAATGCAGTCAACGGTGGTCAACGCTGCAGTCAAGGGGCTACAATAAAAGTCAATGCTAAGCCTTGATTTTTTTCCCCTCTAATGCGGCCTCCAAAAATAAAAAAATATATAGTCAAATCGAAGTCAAAGCTTGAGGGTTGACCCAAATTCATCACTGGTCAACGTTGTCCTGAAAGCCCTAAAAAACCGTCTGCAGATTTCTGGCATCCAGATATACACGGGAGAGAGAGAAGACTCTTCTAGGCTGTACGAACCAATCAGATGATCAGGAATGTGTGTGATGAGATGATGATGAAATGAGCATCATCACTCTCCAATTTATATCCATGAATGAGGGTGTGTGACACATATTTTGGGGCTTGTGAACCTACATTACAATTCTGGCCGACCTTGAAAATTTGCACATGTGTGGAAAATAAATTCAAAATATAATTAATTTTCATCTAAACAAGATGATCTTTAGATCAATCTTGCACCTCTCTGAAAGAGGAATCCAACAAAAATATCATCATCATCATATGATCAATGTAACATGGATTTTGGACCTAGTTTCCCAAAATTAATAGGTTGAAAGCTTGAGTCCATCTTAGTCCCACCCAGATAGATTTCCCTAGTCAGGAATCTAGTCCATGGCATTTCGGTGCCTAAATTATTGAGAGACCAATGGATATATTTCCCTAGTCCTGAATCTAGTTCGTGGTATTTGGTGCCTAAAGTTCGTCATTTTTCATATAGTGTGAGATCTTCCATTGTACTTGTATATGATGAATACTTCCCTAGTTAAGAGGGAGTGTTGGAAATTGTAACTAGGTTCAATCTTAATTTAATGTATTGAATTCATCCTATAATGTACTTTTCAAATGAATAAAAATAATTATTATAATTATGACTTATTAAAGCATGGGTTTCATGCTTGGGTCACCTTGTTATAGGTCAAATTCCCCATTGAGGACTTCTAGGATTTATTCTTAGTCAATAGAGTTATTGTACTAAGAGACCATTCTTGGTCTTTTGAATCATGTAAAAAGGTTTAATATTGAGTCAAATTTTATTTATATGTCCTCCACATCAAGTCGGACTAGAAGAGATTAAGTTGGCATAAGGACCCTGATTTGACCTCACATGGAGCCTATAAATATAAGAAATTTGAATTCATTTGGAGGACTCACTCTCACAAGAAGTTTGATATCTCTTGTAGCTGGGAAGAAGTTCGAAGTTTTTTTTCGGGACACCTAAATAAGTGTGATTTTGTGGAAGTTTAAGGAGAAGAATAAGAACAAAATTTTGTTGTCTCTCTCTCTTTGTTTCGTGCCCTTGATTGGAAGATCGAAGTCTTCTAATTTTTGTTGTTGTCGAAAGTCGTTTGCTGCTAGAAGTTGCTACCTAGTTGAAGTTGTTGGAAAGGGGTCTAAGATCTGGGAGGCTGACTTGGTGTGGAGGGAAGGTCTGGTATATGTCTAGGGTGAAGATTCGCAAAGAATGCTATTGAAGGGAAGAATTATCTTGAATGGGTTTTCCCCTCGAGGGGGGTTTTGCCCTAAAATAGTGCCTACATCTGGTGTATATTGTTTTGTGTGCCACTTCTTTGGTAATTTCTTGATGAAATAAAAGAAATAAGATATAAAGAATCATAATAACATGAAACATCACAAGTAATTATCAGAATAAAAAAAAAATCCGCCTTTCTGATTTTCTAACATATATGACTACATGTTCATAACAATTCACAACTTTAGTAAGATGTGCATTCTCATTCCTTATAAAGAGACCATCAAGGGGAAAGAAACAACAATTTTTTTTTTTGAACAGGTCTAGGTGTTTTTTATGATACCAAGGAACATCATTTCACACAAAGACACCATATTTATTAGTGCATTTTGGACTACATTGTGGGAGAAGATGGACACAAAATTGAAGAGGTATAAAATATTCCATCCACGAATAGATGGGAAAGAATAAGTATTGAATAGGAATTTGGTATATATTTTGAGGGGATATAACTAGAAGCATCTAGACTTAGGATAAAAATTTGATCTTTATATAGTACTTCTACAACAAAGGATTTTTCACTCCAACTGATAAGTCACCATTCGAGACTTGTCTTCATCTTTGGATGTAGGAGTGAGGGAGGATCTTGCAGGGGATGTTTTAAAAACATGAAAATATTTTGAGAATATCAGGAAGAGATATTTACAAGTACAAGAGGTGTTGAATAAGTCAAGGGAAATTTACAATGCCATACTTGATCAGTACAAGTCAGAGAGGTCATTTAGAGTTGGAAATAGAGTATGGTTATAATTAAACATTGAGAGGTTACATGGTCATAGTAAGAAAATCAAGGTTACGCAAGATGGTCTTTTTGAGATATTGGAAAATGTGGAAGATAATGCCTATATACTTAGTTTATCCCCATACATGTACATTTACTCAATGGTGAATGTAGAAAATATTAAACTCTAAGCCTTCCATGTTATATCAAGAAGAGGAGCAAGTCCTACCTACCACAGAGGAATTAGCCCCAGATTCTCATGCAAGTTTGATAGAGGATATATTTTTGCAGGAGAGGTCCATAACTGCAAGATAGGGGCAACATGACCTTTGGCAGATTGAGTGGAAAGTATGGCTTCCAAATAGGGTTATATGGCACTCCAAGGAGAAGGTAGAGGGAAATTTTCCTCACCTCATTCAATATAAAGTTCTTACGTATCTCCATAAATAGTTCCTTCTCCTTTATATTTGCATGATTTATGTTCCAGACAAAAGAGATCAACACAATTGGGATTTTTCCTCAGAAATGGTTTCCCATGGCATATATTAGCATTCATTGTGGTTTATGTGTGCTTGTATTTCATTATTCTCTATTTTCCACATTTTATCTATCGCATGCATAAACAACAAAAAATAAATAATAACATATCTAGAATATAAAGGAATTAATCCTTTATAATATAGATTCTAGTATATTTTAATAGATATATTGTGACAAATTTCCCAGTGGAATATCCACGATGTTTATAGATCACTTCCTCACTAGCCCAAGAAATGTCCCATGTACATGAAAAGAAATACAATAGAGTAAGAGATGCAGTGAAGGTGTTTATCAAGGAATCCTTACACAACAAAGGAACAAGAAGATGGATAATATCACCCAAATCCTTAAATGACTCTTAACAACGATGGAGTTGACACCTTTTACAGGAAATCATTTTGTAGGTATAAGGCCCTTCAAGGTACAAGTTAACTTTGAAATTCCTTTTTTTGAAGGAAATATGGACACAAATTCTTTAATGAAATATGGACATTGACATGAATGCTTTGAAGGAAAAATTGACACAGAATGGATGGTTAAGCTTTCTAGAGGGCCATTACTATGTTCAATATTTTTGCAATAGTGAGAGGTCACTAATATAGCTTTGCAACTTATTGGGCATAGACAAATGTTATAGGTTTATGTTTAGGTTCTCCCATATTGTTTGGCCCCTAAGCCAAGTGACCAAGGGTGGATCCAGATCAAATTTTATTAGGGTTGAGGAACAACTAAAATCATTCAAGGATCTAAAACACAACCTCGTATTGGCACCATTTCTCATTCTACTAGTCCTACAATAGTTATTAAAGATAGATATGGATGCTTTCTAGTATGTTGTTGACATGGTCCTAACTTAACGTAGACATATAGTGGCCTATAACAACAAGTCACTCATGATTCATGATTTGCAAGTACCCAATCTACAATAACTAAATGAAATCCATTGTACAATCATGTCAATAGACATGATCATCCACATTGACCACAAGCCCCTATAATTCATGCAAACACAAAAAAAAACTTGCAAAGTGACTACCATAAGAAGTTGTTTGTGCACCTTCAATAATTTAATTTTAACATCAAGTACAATAAGGGAAACATAACCAAGTTGCATAATTCCTCATCCAACCTCCAGTTGTGGCAGTAACAACAATGCTTAGGTTTTTTTGACATGAGATTTTCAAGTTGCCTCAATCATATAGCAACGATATTGACTTCACTACCACATATAAAACATGGGACACAATTAAAAATTTTGATACTTTCACCTCCATGATGACCCTCCATGCAATCTAGGCCATCTTTTTGTTCCTTCAAGCAAGCATGAGAAACTCTTTGGAATTTGCATTATAAGAATGTGGTAGGGCACTTTGGTATGGAGAAAATATTCACTAGTACTACAAAAGTACTTATATTGGCCAAAGCTCAAATATGACATCGACAAGTATATAATATAATTCACTCTTTGTGAAATTTTATGCATCCCATCAAGAAGCAAAGGCTATACACTCATCTACCTACTATATTCTAAGCTTTGGAATTCAATATCCATGTATTATATTTCAGGCATGCTCTCAACTAAACACGGTAATGATTATCTATTTGTGGTTGGTGATCAGTTCTCTAAGATGGCCATATTTACACCCTTAAAGAAGAGCATCACAATGGAAGTCATTTATAAGCTTCCCTTTAAGCATGTTTGGGTTCATTTGGGCTACCATGGACCATTGTTTCAAATGGGCATAACAATTTCCTCGATAGTTTCCAATTTTTCTTGTGGTTAATGATGGACACAAAGCTAACCAAATTGATTTCCTTCAACCCCCCAAACTAATGGGAAAATAGATATGGTAAATAGGATGATTTCTCATATCCTCATAATTTACACTTCCAAGCATCCACAATACATAGTTTGAACATATGTCTTATATATATGATAGATACAATTGAGCCCTTCACAATTTTATTACCCAATACTTTTCAAGTGTGCTTGGGGTTCCAACCACTTGCTCCAATTTATGTAGCTCTACCTATTGAAACTACAAAAAAAGAGTCCTCCCATGTTCTAATATAAAGAGAGTAGAAATTTTTTTGAATGGATCTAACATATCTACCACAAGTTCATGATATTTTAAAAAGTCAGTCCTGAGTGCAAGCAATGACATGATCAGTAACAAGTTCCACACAAATTTTAGTTTGGTGATAAGGCATGTTTGTAGTTGTAAAAAAATTAGCTCACAAACCCCCATAGGAATCTCAAGAAACTCTATTAAGGAATTTATACCATCATCTAGGTTGTGGGTGAGATTTTTTTTTAATTGATTATTTTAACTTTACTTGGCTTACACCATGTATATAGTGTGAAGTTGTTTTAACCATATTTTCCACCTATATTTAATACCTTGAAGGTGGAAATGCATTCCCCACCCTAAAAAACACAACCTTAACTACATTTATCATCCTACAATTGAATAGGTCATGTATATCAATACAAAGAACACATGCCAAAAGATCATATCACTCTATTAGGTTTTCAAAGTAGGGTAGCTTATGCACTAAGATCAGTAGTTCACTATGAATTAGATTCAACAAAATTGTCCCATCTAATGGAGGAACTTGACACAATGGGGACCATTGCTTCTTTAAGGGGGATGAAAAATTCAAATGCATATAGAGGGGTGCCCACATTTTCCACTGACTTAGAAATAATCCTAAGAATTTATTGTTCTATAGAAATTGTGTAGGTCTTAAACTTGTGTTGTATTTTTTGGGCATTTCTCATTGTTTTTTACAACTAACACAACTTGGAAGTCTATGATTTATAATCCATCCAAACACACAAATTTCAAGATAAAAAAATTAATGGTCCAAGAAACACCCCAAACAAAGTTCATATGTGAATTTCATATCCCTAAGAAGTTAGCATACCAACTATTCTCTATAGGGCTTGTGTTCTTTCTACCACCTCATACCCTAGGGTCAAGGGTTTCAATCTTAGGAATTTTTCCACTTTTGGTTTTAGAATTTATGTTAAAAGTAAATTTCAACCTCTTATAATGGACTCTTTTTTATTAGTATATCTAACACCTCTTTTCATAGATAAGGTATACCAATATAACATTTTGTATTACTTTGCATATTACAATGTTTTCACTATTTTACTCATTAATGATATTCTTGGATTGATGGATATTTAAAGAGTATGGTATTCAATAAAAGCGAAGTAGATCCTAACCTATATTATACATTTTTTAGATTTGATCTATTTATTTTGGTGTTATATATGGATGACTTGTTTCTTATAGGTACAAAATTTCATTGCAAGTTGCAAAGCAAACATGTTAGTTAAGTTTGAGATGAATGAGATCACCACGATGGATTAATTTTTGGGTTTAGAGGTTTGGTAGCGACCAGAAGGATTTTTCTTGGGTAAGATAAGCATGTAGTGGGGATCCTTAAATAAGTTCAAATGGGGGACTAAAAACCTATATCCATACCCATGGTCACAAATATAATGAAGGTGATAGTTTCAAATTTAGAGTTGATGGATCCCATGTTGTATAGGAAATTGATAGGCACCTTGGTTTATTTGGTCCGCACTATACCAGAAATATGCGTTGTCGAGAATGCCTTGAGCCAATTCATGGTGGAGTCAAGGAAATATCATTGGGTAACAACAAAATATGTGCTCATAAACTTGATAGGTTACAATAAAATCTATAATCCTATTATGGAATAAATTCATAAGCATCAAGGAGATGGTATTGTGCACTTAGGAAGCCTACCCATAGTTGCCACAATAGATTTTCTTCACACCTTTTGTTGGATTTTCTCCAACTCATGGTGGGATTCCCTAAATATTATATTTATAAGGATATAGAGTTGAGGCTCAAGATGATTTTGTGAATAATTAACCTAATAAAAACGAATGGTTGTAGTAAAATTGGAATAAATCACTAGTATAGGAAATAAATATGAGCATAGAAACCCCTAGAACATGTGTCTAATGAAAGGCAACATGGAAGATTTGAAGAATTTTTTAAAAGTAGACATAGAAGGCTTGAAGGAAGGTTTTACAAAGTTGCTACAAGAAATTCTTCCTAATGGTGAAAAGGTGTTAGATGAAACTCATGATGAGAACAAAAGAAATTTTAATCATGATTTCATAGACTCTAACTTTGGATTGAAAAGCCACCATATTCCAATTATCAATATGAGGAATTTTGATGGCAAGGATCTAGTAACATGGATACTACATATGGAGCAATATTTTGATCTCCATAATGTGCAACACACACAAAAGGTACACATTGAAGCTTTATATTTAGAACCCAATCAGTTTGTATAGTATTGAAGGCTTTGTTCTCGTAAACCACTTGTCACTTAGTAAATTTTTACGGAGGAAATGATAGTGCATTATGAATATACAAAGAGAAACACTTTCTTTAGCCAATTAATAAATCTCAAAAAAATGGTTCAATGGCAGAGCACATTGAGGAATTCCAAAAATTGAATATAAGGGTAAATGATATTCCAGATGAGCATAGGATTGATTTATTCATATGGAATTCAGAGGATAACATCCAACATGAGGTTCACCTTTAGGAACCAGATTCATTAGAGAATACATTCAGGTTTGCAAGAAAAATTAGGGCAACAAGGAAGCCTACCACTCACAACTATAAAGATGGAAGTTTTCTTGCCTCTAGCCATCCACAACCTACAATATTGACACCACAAAAATTGGAAGAAAAAAGAGCAAAAGGGCTTTGTTATAGTTGTGATAGTAAATACACTAAAGGTAATAAGTGTGGTGAGAATAAATTAGTTTACATAGATTGTGAAGAGGAGGAAGAAAAGGAATAAGAAAATTCAAAAGAATAGGATACACACTAAAAACCGACCTTAGAGAAAGAAGAAATAAATATGACCATATCTTGTAATGCATTGGCAAGAATTACCACTCCTCAAACTATAAAGATATAAGGAAATATCAAGAAGAAAAAGGCAATAGTGATGATTGATTCAGGTAGTACCTATAATTTTATTCATTGTAAGATAGCCAAGGAATTGAATTGCTTCCTATATCCAACACCAGAGTGTCAAGTGATCGTTGAAAATGGAGGAACTATAAATTGCTCTAGAAAGTGTCATAATATCAAGATAACCATGGGGGAATATGTATGGAATAGCCCAATTCTTTCCATTCCAATGGGTGGTGTTGATGTTGTACTAGGAGTTCAATGGTTACAATCTTTGGGTACGATAGCTTTTAATTTTCAAAAAATTTTCTTGAATTTTTTTGGTGAAGGAAAAGAATTTGAATTAAGGGGTATCATAGGGAAACCATGAAAGATAATCAGCTCTAATGGCATGAAAAAAATTCTAAAGAAATAATAAAGAGGTGTAATTTCACAATTATGCTCACTAGAGTTTCAAACATCGAAATCATCTTTAAGAGTAAATTCTAAGGTTCAAGTAGTGGAAGATCACATCGAACATCAACAATAAGTTCTCCAACTCTTAAAGGATAACCTAACTTTGGCGCATAATCGAATGAAACAACAGGAAGATCGACATTGTAGAAAAAGAAGTTTTGAGGTAGGAAACTGGGTATTTTTACGACTACAACCATACAAACAAATATCCCTCAAGCAAGCTAAGAAGGATAATAAATTGTCACCAAATTAATATGGTCCTTAAAAGGTGTTGCAAAATATTGGTACTATGGAATAAAAATTGGAGATTCCTACATCTTCTTGAGTACACCCTGTTTTCCATGTTTCATGATTAAAGAAGGTTATAGGTGACAAACTCCCAGTTCAAAAAATATTTCCAGAACTTGATGAGGAAGGAAAAATCATCAGCAGTACTCAAAACTCCATCCAAACCATCAATTTTTTAAGCCTAATAGTTGTTGCGTTTATATGCCAATTGTTGAGTTTCTGCTACAGTTGATGTGATTCTGTGTATGAGATATTTTTACTGCATGTAAAGGGTTAAATGTGAAATGGTTGAATTTAAATATTTATTTCATGATTTTATATAATTTCAATAGGTTTTTTAATGATTACTATTCTAAAATAATCTTGTAATTAATGCTTTGAGAGATAAGGTCAATCAGTTTAGATAAAAGGGGAAAGTTGTTTCTAACTTCCCTAAGATTTGGCAGAGATAAGATAGGTTCATGAATCAATTGCTATGGAGTAGGATTCAACCCCTTAGAGGGGAAATATTTTTTTCTTCCATAAGAAAAGGGTTGGATACTAGTGTTAGATACATTTTGGAACTGGTGTACTTGATTTTTGGCATAATTAAAATATAGTTGCAGCTATTTTTCTAGGATTCATGTGTTATGGTCAGTGGCATATTATTGTTAGATGATTCTAGTAGCTATTCATATTTCTTCGTATGTCTAATCTCTTAAGTGTTAAACATAAATCATTGTCAGAAATGTTTTTTTTTTCCTGAGATTATCATATAAGTGTTTCTCTTCCAAACAATTGAATTCATGCATGTATGCTCACTTAGTTTCCTTTATTTGATTTCCTCATCACCATACTACTATGAAAAATCCATTTGTTTCTCTGATTACATCTATCTTCCCTCAATTAATGACTCTAACTGATCTTTTGACCTATTTTTCCTAGTTCCTTAACCTATTGCTTCACATCCAGCATAACTTAAATCAAAATCCTATTGTGAAAAATACCTAGCCTAAAACCCTAATAATTCCAATCATATTTTGGTTGATTTTGGAGAGAGACATATTTGATTTGGTAGGGCTATCTACCAAGTCAAAATTTGGTATGTAACCTGTTACCTCTTTGGTTTCTTTTCTCAGCCTTGATAAACTAAGGAGTGCTAACAGAAGGAGATTTGAAGGATGGCTGGCTTGGGGCTTTTGTGGCAGTCTTTGTCTTGGTCTTAGGTCTTGGACATCTCACTTAGCTTTGATTCTGTAAGAATAGGATTTGTTTGGGTTTTCCCCCTTGTGGGGTTTTGAGTTGGCTTGGAGCCTACATCTTTATGTTCTTTGTCTCTTGTGATCTTCATGTTTTACATGTTTTGGTAATTGTTTGATAAAGAGAACATAATAATAGTAATAAGAATCCAAAAAATATTCACAAGAAATTATCAAGTAAGAGAAATCAACCCTAGTTTTCTATCATATTGGCTTCTTAACATGGTATCAGAGCTAAGGTGAGAAGAGCTTGAAGATCATTTTTTTTGGCATATTTTAAGGAAACTCTACGACAATCATCTCATTCTTAAGACACATTGCGTTAGCTACATTGGAGGACACAATTTGCAGCAAATACACTTAAAATAAATTCTTACAACAGGAAAAAGGAGGAGACCCAAGGATCATCATATTCCTAGCAATCATCATTCACTATTGAAGAATACATTTGAAACAACTATATCTCTCTTCTTACATTATTGAAGGTTCCTAGAAATCCTACTCACTCATCATCCGTCATTGAAGGATTCATCATAGTAGCTTGAAGATATTATTGTACCATCCATTCTAGAATACATCTATATTGCAACCATCATTCAAGAACACATTTGAAGACTCTTAGAAGCATCATAATCACATCAACATATTCTCATTTGACAAGTAATTACTCTAAGTGTATTCTAGGTCTCAAGCTCCTAATCAAATGGAATTTATTTGTAAGGAAGGAAACAAACTTGATGGAGCCTCTAATTTCAAGGCTTGGAAGAAAAGAATTGATTTTTTTCTCAAAGAAAATGATGTCTTGGATTTTGTTGAGGGTAAGGCCCTAGCACTATGAGCAATGCTACAAAATTTTCCAAGTATAATAAGGGAGAAATGAGGGCTCAAATCATTCTCTTTGACTCCATCAAAGATCGCCTTATCTTGTTTTTTGCAAATTTGGCCACATCAAAAGAAGTCTATGACAAATTAGTAAAATTATACTCTGTCAATAGTACATGTCAAAAAATATTCTTAAGGACTTAAATTTATAGAAAAATATTATCAAAAGATGAAGATTTGGCCTCATACCTTATGAAAATCTAAAAATTGAAGGATCGACTTCAAGGGCTTGGAGAAGTCATATCTGATTTTGAATTAACTACTTGCATACTCAATGCTCTATCTCTAGATTGGAGTAGTTTTGTGACCAAAATCTAGTCAAGAAAATAAAATCCAACATTCGATGAATTATGGTCTTTATGTGTTCTATAAGAAACAAAATTAAAATCCAAGGATGAGACTGAACCCAATAATGAGCAGTCTCAAGCTTTTTCTGCTAGATCGAGGAAGAATTTTGGAAGATTTGGAAGATTTGAACCTTGTCGAAAATACAACACAACAACAATCAGCCACGTCGAGATCGAGACATTTCCACAGTGCAATGTTTTGGTTGAAATGAGTATGGAAATTATAAAAGAGAGTGTCCCAAGTATTCTAAGAATAAAAAGAACAACGAGAGGAAAGAGAGACGTGGATCACACATTGTAGAAGATGAAGAACCCTAGAAGAAACCAAAGACTGAAGTCAACAAATATCTCTACTATTGATGATGTTAACCAATACCATGATTAAAAGTAATTTATTTTTATTAATAGAAGGTAGTTAGAGTTGCAATTACATTATAAGGTTGAAAGTCTCTCTTCAAATCTTAAAAGTCATGCATATAGCTTGAGTCATCAAAAAAAGTCACCATAGAAGTTATAATTAAATTGGAATTACAAGAAGATTTTGGAATTCGTAAAATATAGCATCATGGAAAAAAGAACACTCTATTACAATGTTTTACTACCACTTCAGAAATTTTCATCATGATGATCTAGAACTAGTCATATAGCAGATAAGGACGACAAGGATCTACTATAGAAACAAAGCTTTTAGTAGATTCAAGGTCATTATGCGTCATTATAGAAGTCTCTAAAATATAATATATTTTTTCAAGCATTAATCTAGCATAGTCTAACATATGGATGGGAGAATTAAAGAAACATAGTAGAGTCTATTCTATGAGAGAAGCAGGCAACCTATCAATATACATTGAAGAACCGTCAAGGAGAAGCATGGAAGGAGTTACTCTTATCACCAAAAATAATCTCATCATCCTATATTTTATGGACATCATCTTCAAAGAAGAAGTAGGTTAGTGACAACATAAAAGAAAGAAGCATACTCTAGAATTTTTTGTGATTAGTTATATCATACAAAGACTCATATCTTCAGAGGGAGATGGAGGAAGAACATGATCAATGATATACTTGGGCAAAATTTTAATATAAAAATGCATAATATGTCTTCGTCAGATAGTTGAAAAGGATAGCCAAGATGATTGTTTGATATATGGTAGTAGAGCAGATTATTGACATAACTTATTGATTTTATGTGAAGAAAAGTGATGCGTAAAAAATAAATATTGACCTCATAGGGATCTCGCAGCAAAAGAAGACACGAAGAATCTAACTTGATATTATATATAGATTGGAAATGAGGAATATAAACAATATTGTTTGAGATCTAGTATGATTTCTTGGAAAAAGTATGGAGGAAAGAAAACGGAGACAAGCTTATACAAGATATCATGAGACAGTTTGTTGATCACTCAATGATATCCTGGATTCAATATTGATTGAGAAGAAGTTCATCCACCTCGGCTAGGAAGAGGTAGTTATGATTGGTTCTATTTAAAAAATGCATCGGTTGGATTTATAGTAATGATGCTACTTCTGATGATTGGAAGCTGATATAATTCCTAGGAAAAGCATGAAAGTAGAATTCTATTATGGAGGAAGAAGAAGTGAATAGTTTTGCAATCACTTGTGAATAATTTTGGCTCCAAAAGGTGTTGGAATAACTACTTAATGACATGTTGAAGCTACATGAGGATTTACAAAGAACCAAGAAGGTTGGAGCTCGTTATGATGTGTTAAAATTTTCTTAGGGCTATATTATTCATTGCTTTGATAATTTCATTTCATTATTTACATATTAAATTCACCCCAAAACATTATGACATTATTAATTTTTACAACATTATTCAACAAAATATGGAACTATATAGAAATAATAATATCACCATCAATGAAATAGAACATAAAGGATAAATAGAATAAAATCATTCACACATAGAGACACCAGGATTGACGGAGACCAAGGAAAAACTCACTATGGGGAAAACCCTTTCAAATTATTCTTCTTATTAGATTGTCATAAAATGTTCAACAAAGAGAGAGTATAATAATACATATCTTCAACTACAAAACTATCCAACAAAATCATCTAATCAACATCTATATATTAACACAACAATGCTAATAATCATAACCATAATTTGAAGCTTGTGGTTAACTATCATTGTCTAAAGTCAAATGTCGAATTATGCGGTCAACTGCAGTCAACTAAAAAATAAACCCTAGTTTCCAAATGCACGCAGAGATTGTATGTGAATTTAGATGAAACCCTCCAACAGCATTCATGAGCTTGTGTGCATATGGTTTCAACCGAAAAATTCCTGCCATCCCTGCGGCTGGAAACCAAAACCCTAGATATCACGTGCAAGCTTTAGACCCTACAAATTTGGACATGTAAAAACCAATATTCACCAACCACCTCAGACCTGTGTGATCCAAACCAAAGAAAGAAGAATGATTATGAAAATTTGGGTATACTCTGCTAGACCAAGATAGGGGAGCAACATATTCAACCCTATGGGAAATAGATAGGGATGATACCCTATTGTCCAGAGATCCATCAACCCCAGGAGCCATGCATCTCAATTTCTCACCCTGGGAGCTTAGGAAGGGGGGAAGAGTTGGCTCAGTGTCCTCGATCATTCGTGCACTTTGTATATCATAAACATATCAATGTGCTCATATTCGATAGTTTCTTAAAAATCATATTGTAGTGGTCCTTTTTCTTCTTGTTCATGCAGATCATCAAATTAGATATTATATTAGACTAAATATATGTCACAAAAGGATACCTTATTCATCCTCCCTCTCACGAAGGCAGCAACCACAAGCCTAAGCTTGTCTTATATAGAAGCATTGTCTCAACATATGAAAATATCTCAATCCTGGAAATATATGGGATTTTATACCAATCAGATTCCACTTTTTATTGTTGCAATGTATCATTGTCATATCCAGATTGTTGAGAATGGCACCAAGAAAGATTATAATTAATTTTCCCTTGAATTA
The DNA here is from genome assembly GCA_034641835.2 of Pinus albicaulis. Lineage (NCBI taxonomy): Eukaryota > Viridiplantae > Streptophyta > Pinopsida > Pinales > Pinaceae > Pinus > Pinus albicaulis. Next base: position 1,301,257,071 of record CM076584.1, on the reverse strand, counting down.
AATTAGAATAAAATTGTAATTCCACATCACATGAAAAATTGTACGAGTTAACTAAGTTAGTATGACTTAGTTGATTCAGTTAATTCGACTTGAGGGTCTAATTTGAGTCATGTAGAGTGTCTCCTGCAAAATAGGAGCCCTGGTTGAGTGTATTTTGAGTTGTAATTAATTAACTTATTTTATCCAAGTTAAAACAAGTTAACTAGTTCTAACTGATGGAGGACCTAGTGAGATGTCAAAGAGTGGAACTTGGACTTGAACCACATCTAGTGATCAATCAGATAATTGATGATTCACTCATAAATAACTCATGCATGTCAGTTCTGAGAAAGACCCATATCATATTGGATATCAAGGGAAGTGTACTATCAGTTGTATAATCATCCAAATTGTACAGGTGGTGCATTTAGTCAGAGGAAGTCCATAGATGTATTGTGCAATTCATATTGGGAATTTCCCTACTTAATTTGGGCTAATTTCCCAAGGAAATAGGGATCATAGAGGGCATAAAATTGGTTAATTATTGGTTAAGGCTTCTTTAGGAAGCAGTGAGACAAATAGAGATAGTGCATAGGTTTCTCTGGTTGGAGAAAATAATTTTAATATTCTCATATTTTCTTAGTTATGAAATATACAGATAGCGGGGTTTTTAGTTGAGGATTTCCCCATGAAATATTTGGGTAATGTGTGATTGAAATTATATCTCTTTCATTTTTGTGATTTCGTGATCGTAATTGGTAGAGTAGATTCAAGTATATTGTTTTAGCATATTACAATAATCATTTTGAATCTACATGGTACCAGAGTAGGAATCATTATAGAATAGAAGAATATGAGTTTGTACTTGCAGGAGCAACAAGTTTTGCAGAGCTAATATTCAAGAGCTAGCAACGAGATCAATATGGCATTCTATAGTATGAGGCTCGAGTATGCCCTTGAGGGTAGCTCAAATTAAATTTCCTGGAGAGACCAGATGGAATCACTCTTCCAATACAATGGGTTTAAGGATTTAATTGACAAGGACATCTCAAAACCAACTCCAGCTTGATGCACAGGCTCTAGCAGAGTGGAAGAAGTGCATAGAAAAGGCCATAATAATTATACTAGAAGTAGTTTGAGATGATATTGTCTCGAACATCCATGGAAAGGAAACTCCATATGTAATGTGGAAGGCCTTAACATATTTTTTTCAGAACAAAAGTGACCACATGAAGTTGGAACTTAAGGACAAGCTCAGGAAAATCAAGATGGATAAGGGTGACACAATACCAAAGTACCTGACCATGTTCACCCAATGTCGGGATGAGCTTGGAAGTGTTGGTGTTACAATTTCCTAAGATGATCTGGTGAGCCTAACACTTCTAGGTCTTCCCAAATACTGACACAACTACCAATATTCTATAAATGGGAGGAAGAAGCTACCATAGTGGTGTGAAAATTCCACGATTGGAATCCTTCTACAACAACTGGTTAAGTTTCTTATATTTTTTTATATAGCTAAACAAAATTATTTATTGTTTGCTATGGTAAATAAAGAAACTAACACACTGCAGTATTCACAAATATACAAATGTTGTGGAAACAAAATACAATGCAGGAAAGAAATAACACACACATACGACACCATTATTTTTGGACAATGTCCCCAGAAAAACCCAATGCGGGAAAATCGGTGCAAAAGATGAGAGTTTGTATTATTATGTAGTAGTTTCTAAAAACAATCTTGGATGCCTTCCTGGATATTTGATACAGAGAAAATAACTGGCAGAAAGATAATGATAAATAACCTAACACTATCATTGGCGAACCGACACTGATCTAGCCTCTAAATGGCTAGCCCCAAGTTGCCTTTGCGTAATCAATGTGATTCCTTTGCATCACAACTCATAGGGACTACATCACTCCCTTGGTTGATCAATCTACTAGCTGGATTCTCCGATATCTGACCCTCCAGTCTCACACCTCAGCTCCTGGTACTAGATAGGGACTGCTCCTCAACAGAATTGTGGATCTCCTCACATTATCTACGTTACCTCAGCTTGGCTCTACGCTATCAAACATGGCTTTGCATTGCCTCTCGGTATCTCTCTTTACCTCCTCTACGTTGTATTCACTGAATCAGGAGAACTTCCACCGATCACTATCCCTAACCCTCACTACAAAAAATCTCCTCTATCTTCCTCCGACAACTGTTGCATTGCTCTCTTGATAAATTGATCTCTAGATCTCTAATTCGATGTGTCTTCCAAATTCCCATCGAGATCCTTCTTATAATCTTCCCATTGAAAAATCAATGACATAGATTAATTCCTAATCAATGGCTTAGATCATCTTGACTCGATCTCCATCTTTTTCTAGAATATGCACACCCAGTTTAATTAATACCCTTCAATTATTTTAATTTCCTAAGTTTATAGTTAGGCATCCATTAAAAATAATTAATTATTTTAATTAAATTTCCTTTGGGTGGAATTTCCCAAAACGATTCTTGGGTATTGTGGAATGCACATGTCCTAGCCTCCCTAAAAATTATTGAGTCTAGAGAACATCTGATGCTACCAGAAAACAACACTCCCTCTTAGCGAGGAATGTGCTCTAGTAATGCAACTTTCTGAAGCATCACCCTGACTATGTATCATCTCCCTCTGCATTTTTGATGTCTAACATCACTACCCACCAACTAATGCACAAATGTTGAATCTATGTTGTTGTTGCAACAAAAAAAAATCCAAAATATTGAACCAAATGCATTCAGCATGATGAATCTATAACTGGATTTCTGATTGACCCTCTGAATCTATCACTGAATCTATCAATGCATTGACCCTCTCAATCCTCTGTACTATTGCTGACTCAGAATTGTGACAACGACACTTCTGCCAACTCTGCTTTACTTTGCTTATTCTTTGGAACTCCTATCCACTGCAACTGTCACTCTGACACTCTGCACCAATTAACATTGGTCCATCCTGCTACTTCTGCTATGGGCTCCCGTAGTAAGGTATTGATCCAAGAGGTGGACTCCTCAAGGATCTTGCCCACCTATAACTCTCTAGAACTATAGTACTAGATCACCCCACCTATCCCCTGGAGGTATGTGGGTAATCATGGAAATCTCATCCTCCTTGATCTCTTTTGGTGCATCTTGTTGATCATGTTTCTCTTCCTTGTCCTTATTTCTGAGAGGACACTGTGTAGCATAGTGACCAAGCTCACCACACCTGAAACATTTGATCTTCGAGACATCCTTCTTCTACCTTTGCTGCTCCTGTTGCCCCTTTGATGCAAGGGTTGCATTCTCCTCTTCCTCTTTTGGCTTCGTCCCATTGTTTTTTTTGCCATCCAGTTTTCACTTTTCTAAGTCATGCCTCATCTCTTCTTTTTGAAGAGAAACCTAGATCCCTTCTCAATCCAATAATATTTCTCTCTCGAGAATACTTTGGATGAATACTTGTAATTATTCTGAGATGGAATTTAGGGCCAATCTCACCATCTCTGTAGCCTGAGGCAATGACCCTACAACTTCCAGTTGATCTCAGCTTTCCTGAAGCTTCGTAAGTATGGGATCTATGCACTCCCCCTTCTACCTCCTTGTGGATATCATATTCTCCTCCAAGTACATCTTCTGCTACTCTGAAGACCCTTGATAAAACATAGCCAAATCATCCCACATCTCTTTGGTTGTCCCTCTTTAAGATATCTGATAAACAATGTGATATCGAACTATGTCGAGTATCAACCTCTTGACCTTTGCCATATCCTTCATGTAGGCTTTCAATGGATCCGGATCTACACGGACAACTACCACATTATCGATGAAGGCTTTGAGATCATGCTCATCCAGAAGGAAGGAGATCATTGCCTTCTAGATCACATAGTTGGTGGAACCCTACAATCAATCTTGATCTCTCAGCCCAGTTTTTGCCATCACTCCCAATAAATGTCTAATTTTGCCTCTAAGCCTCTAGACAGTTGCTAATTGGATTTACGCACTCCCTGCTGGAGTGAGAAAAATTTCTTCTGCGTGGAAATTAGAATTTTTGGGCAAGAAATTCTCTAAGTTTAAAATTCCCTCTGTGGATATTCTTCCTTTATGACGTTTTTCTGCACTAGTAACTACGGCAGAAAATCTTCGTCCCAGTTGAAGATTTTCTTTGCACTAAAGATGTTGCACTTCTCCCTCTACAGATGACAAATCTCGATCTAGAAAATCTTCCTCTTCGTCGACTCACTCAGAGAGAGATTTTTCCTTGAGAATATTGCCCTCCTGGAACTGGAATACGCAAGCCTCATGGGGATTTGATCTGCTACTTATGCAGCTCTTCGATATCCTTCTTTAGCTCTAATTTTGATCTCTTCTATGCTTCACCTGCGCTTTAATACCATTTGCAAAATTCTACGATTGGAATCCTTCTACAGCAAATGGTTAAGTTTCTTCTATTTTTTATATAACTGAACAAAATTAATTTACTGTTTTTTACGGTAAATAACAAAAATAACACTGCAATCTTTACAAATATAAATAATTTGCAGAAACAAAATACAATGCAGGAAATAAATAACACACACATACGACATAGTTATTTTTTGACAATATCCCCGAAAAAACCTAATGCGGGAAAACCGGTGCAGCATTTGAGGGTTTGTATTATAATGCAGTAGTTTATTAATACAATATTGCATTCTTTACTGGATATATAATACAAAGAAAATAACTGGCAAAAATTTAGTGAGAAATAACCTCACACTATCACTGGTGAACCAACATTGATCCAAACTTTGAATGGCTAGCCCCAAGCTACCTCTACGCAGTCACTCTGTTGCCTCTGTTCAATCATTGTGTTGCCTCTGTGTCACAACTTGTAGGGACTGCGTCACTCCCTTGGCTAATTGATCTACTGGTCAGGATGGTTCATCATTTTGCTATCATGTTTCCAAGGATGCACAAAAAAATATAGAACCAACAATTGATTTGGGCATATTTTTGGGGTACTATGATACACCTCACAACTATCGAGTGTACCTATCATTTCACAGGATGATAGTGGTCCTTAAAGATATAAAATTCAATGAAGGAAATGCCATGTGAATTTCCCTTGAGAGAGAGCTTTAGATACATGCAGATGAGGAGCTCTTAGCTCTAAAATAATCTCAAGAAGTGGAGCAGCCAAAATCAGAGGAGCAGAGATTCGAAGTACCCACTCATGCAAACACATCTAGAGATGGAAGGAAGCACACCAAAGAGGCCAACAGGTTGATGCATGATGATAGAGAGAATGTGGGAGCACCCACATCATAGCGCAAGAAGAGAAGGTCCCCATATAGGTACACTGGCTACATGGCTCTCATGAGCGAGTGTGTAGAGATTGAGTCATCCTCATTCGAGGAAGTAGTGCAGAAACTAGTATGGGTTGATGCCATGGTAGAGGAGTGTGACTCTGTTATCAGGAAAAATGCATGGTAAGTTGACCCAAGACCGAAGGACAAGTCAGTTGTAAGATCCAAGTGGATCTATAAGGTGAAACAAGCAGCAGATGGGAGTGTTGAGAAACACAAGATCAGATTTATGGCCAAGGGGTTCTCTCGAGTGGAGGGAGTAGATTATGAGGAGACATTTGCTTCAGTATCAAGGTACTTTTTAATCAAATATATTCTAGCACTTTCAGTGCAAATGGGATGGAAAATACATCAAATGCATGCAAATATATATCTCCTCAGGAAAAAGGATTTGAGACCTTTTACAAATATTCGCATGTGTGCAAACTCAAGCAAGCGATGTATGGACTAAAATAAGCACCTCGTGCTTGGTACACCAGGATTGACAGCTATTTCAACAAGTTGGGCTTCACCAAAATTGAAGCAGATGCAAACCTTTACCATATTGTGGTTAAAGGTAAATTATATATTATAGTATATTATATGTCGATGATTTGATTCTAACAGGTGATGATAAGCTAATAAATTCTTGCAAAGAATATTTGAAAAGATAATTTGAGATGAAATACATGGGGCTCTTGCATTATTTCCTTGGTTTTGAAATTTGGAAAATAGATGGGGAATTAATAGTCTCTCACGGAAAGTATGCCAATGAGATACTAAAGAATTTTCACATGCAATGCAACAAACTCATGGAGACTCCTCTAGCATGGAATTGGAGGAAGGAAGATGCCACTTCAGGCGAAGTGGTAGAAGATGCCATTTATAGGTAGATTTTGGGTTCACTTAAGTACTTGTTGAACACATGACCGTACATGTGTTATGTGGTTAACCATCTTAGTCAAGCAATGGTTAAGCCAACCAAGATCTATTGGAAGGCAGCCAAACATGTGTTGAGATACCTCAACGGCACCACTCAATTTGGTCTTTGGTATAGGTGGACAGAGGGAGTGAAGCTTCAAGGCTTCACAGATACAGATTCGATAGGCAGAGCACATTAGGACAAATTTTCAATATCGGGTCAGCAGCAGTTTCCTAGTACAGCAGGAAATGAATATTAGTTCAGCAGAAGCATAGTACATGGTTGCTAGTCAAGTAGCTTGTGAGGCTATTTGTATGAGGAAGATCCTTGTTGAGTTTTTTGGTCAATATATGAATCCTAAGGTGATTTACTATGACAACTAGAGTTGCATCAAAGTCTCGGTTAAACCAGTTTTTCATGATAGGTCCAAGCATATCGACATCTGGTACCACCATCTAAGAGATTATGTGTAGAGGCAAATCATGATACTAGAGTACATTCCTATAGAGGAACATGATGCCTGCATCTTGAAGAACACACTATCAAGAGGCAAGTTTGATTTCCATAGAAGAAAAATCGGGGTATCATATAATCCCTTTCTTGCTGAGAAGGAGCGTTGAGAATGGCACCAAAAAATATTCTAATTTAATTTTCCCTTGAATTAAATTAGAATAAAATTTTAATTCCACATCACATGACAACTTGTATGATTTAACAAAGTTAGTATGACTTATTTGGTTCAATCAGTTCATGTTGAGGGTCTAACTTGAGTCATGTAGAGTGTATCCTACAAAATAAGATCCTAGGTCAAGTCTATTTTGAGTTAGAATTAATTAACTCACTTTATCTGAGTTAAAATCAGTTCAACTAGTTCTAACTGATGGAGTAACTAGCGAGAGGTCAAAGAGTGGAACTTAGACTTGAACCACATATAGTGATCAATCATATAACTAATTATTCACTCATAAATAACTCATGCATGTCAGTTTTGAGAAATACCCAGTTGAGAATGGAGTTCAACGGTAGTGTACTATCAGTTGTATAATCATCCAATTTGTACAAATGGTGCATGAAGTCAGAGGAAGGACCTAGATTTATTTTTTAATTCATATTGGGAATTTCCCTAATTAATAGGGACTAATTACCCAAGGAAACAACGCAAGGAAATAGGGATCCTAGAGGGTAGAAAATTGGTTAAGTATTGACTAAGGCTTGTCCATGAAGCAGTGAGATAGATAGAGATAGTGAAGAGGTTTCTCTAGTTGGAGAAAACAATTGTAATCTTCTCATATTTGTTGACTTATGCAATATGAAAATAACGGGGTTTTTAGCTGAGGCTTTCCCTGGGAAATATTTTTGTAATGTGTGATTGAAATTCTTTCATTCATGTTCTGTGATTTCACGATCGCAATTGGTTTCCGCAATTGGTAGAGTAGATTCAAGTATATTGTTTTATCATATTACAATTATCAATTTGAATCGACATGGATTTTCTATGTAGAACTTGCTCAAACAATTCTCCAAAGAGCTTCCTCAACCAAAATTCTCCACAACTACCCATACTAGCAATAATGTATTCAACCTTGGTCATGCTTAAAGCTACTAACTTATATTTCCTACTTATCAAAATGTCATGGCACATCTAAATATAAAACAATACCCATATGTACTATTCCTGTCATCATTTGTATATCCATTCAATCATACATCTCTTGTAGTATATCTCTGACCAAGATTGACCGTCCCATGCTATTATCTCAAAGTGTTCTTGGTGTAAATCCAATGTGTATAAAGCGGCTCAATTATGAATTGACTGATTTTTTTCCCTGCAAAACATATTTCTAGATATATGTTCAAAAGGAACATCAATTTCTTACTCAAATATTGGTTTCCAAGTCAGGTTCAACAATATCATTTGCATAACTTCTTGAAAGGATTTTCATTTCCACTTTCCAAAAACTCTTTAATAGCTTCACGATATATATATATATATATATATATATATATATATATATATATATATATATATATTATTTTCCAAACTTTAGAAAGTAATTCATCATGCCAAGCTTCTTAATTTTGAACTTTAGAGGCCAACTCCCTCTTAATTTGATCATCAGAGGCTCATTACTTTTCAAGAATAGACCATCAACATTTAAAACCAAAATCAAATTCATACAATTTACCACTTTGAAGTAGATGTTTGGATCAGTACATCATCCTGGCTTCGCCAAGTAATTTTCAATGTGGACATACCAGGCTCAGGAAGCTTGCTTCAAACCACACAATGCTATCTACAAACATTATACTGATCAAACCAATATACTCGGCCTTACACAAATAAATATTGTGCAATCAAATCAACTAATTCACCTTATCAAGCCTTATATGTCAAATAAAAACTAATATCAAATCCATAAAAAAAAAAATCCAATATCATTGCGACAAACTCTTCAGACCAGGTGTCAGGTAGAGCTCACATCCAAATACCAAGTTACAACCTCATCTATTCTCATTTCAACAATTTTATTTACTAAGAAATACCAAGCAAAACTTTATCAATCCATCATCATGATCATAATATAAATCATTTATGTCACTAGTTTAAAATGCATACATTCATTGTGAGATCACTGCATATTGAATAACAAATTTTTACACTTCAACCAATGTGCCAATACCAAATTTAATCATTTAGATTCACTATTCCCATATTTTCATGTAACATCAAGGTAAATCGGAATTTTCACGTACCAAACCAGATTAAAACTCTAACTTGTTATCATTATGAATTCCATAAGACAAAACATATCTATCAAGCATCATGTCAAAGTTCTAAGGCATCCTTAATTATCCAAGTCAATATTTCTCATTTATGCTAAGTCAGGCCAATAAGACAAATCTTGTCAAGTCCTTCCAATTGTTACTAATTACTATCTTAAATGATCAAGTCAAGGCAAACAACATATTTATATGAATATTTAAATCTCCTACAAATACAATATTATCCAAGACATTTTATAGTAAGTCAAACATTCAAAGTGCCCTTCTCATAGGGCTTTCTATTTTCTTCTCCATATTTGTAGGACTGTCATATTCCTGGTGCACTCCTAATCTCATGCATAAGGATTCATTTGTTGTGTCCTACAGGCACAAATGCACCCATAGGCCTTCTTTCGTTTGGTTGGGAGGCTTATAACAACACCCTTAATCCTTCTTTAGTGAGGTTAGTGCTTAGACTAGGAGAACCCTTCTCTGCTAAAATAAGAACTTGTCAAAAACTTTTTCCACAACATTAGATTTTTATTCATGTCTAGAATCCTTCCTCCAACAATCAAATGTCATATTTTCAAATAATAATAGGTGTTAAAACCTCATGAAAGGTTTATCCCTCCAAATGGGAAGCCTCTTCAATCATCATCATTCAAAACATCAACCTGACTATCATAATATTGACATGCATCAACAAAATTGTTAGATCATCAAACTATTTCACATTCTTATACATATATACATCATATTCATAACATATTAGCATAAACTACTTCATTATCACATATGAACATGACATCAAACTTTGATCAACGGTTAGTGTCATATAATTAGGGACGTTGAAAAGTGTATCATCATACTTCAAGGTTCTATATCAAGTCAAGGCATCCATTCATATTTTCTAGGATTTATCAAAAACAAGGTCAACAAGAAGATCCTGAGTATCGATCTTATTGTTACAGTTTTATCATTAAGGTTACGATGCTTATCATAAACATTATCAATAGTATCAAGCTACCATATATAAAAATCAATCTGCTAGCCTACTTTATGAGATCATGAAGCCATCATGTCTAAAATGAAATATGCTTGCCAAATATCAAGATTTGTTCCAATATATATAACATGCACCATAAATAAAACTTACTTTCATATTCATATATGTGCCAACACGAAGGTGATATTCCCATCATACTTTAGGGCTTGCCTTGTCATCCAATATTGTAGCTGAAAGAATATACTATACATACCTTACAACATTCAGATACCTTTGCACTTTGTATCATTTATGGGAAATTGTAGCTCTTATCTTCCTGCACTAGCTATATTTTCCTACACCTTAGATGATCCTCAAGAAGGATCCACTTATCACATCTCATCAGGAGGTTAGAAGTATCCAAATACTCAAATATGCATGCAGGAAGTATAATCAATGATCAAATCAATAAATCTAAACAAAAGTAAAAACATAAATAAGTAACAGAAATCGAATAGGTGATTATCTTCAATGAGAGGTGATCATATCCCTCTTGAACAAGCCTTCAAAATTCATGATTATTCATTTTCCATATAACATTTTTTCCTTCATTATATTTCAACCAACTTCATCAGCAACCAGACCTAATTGAGACTATCACATCTAGTGCTACATAAAACATGTCAAGAGTGCTATAACATCTTCACACTAGTCATGGAAGGGTTTCTAGATTGCATATCTCAAATATTTTTCATAATCCAGGGTTTCTTCCAAACTCTAACCTCATAATATCAATCAAACCCTAATAACTAGATTTCCTAGGGTTTCCTTCAAACCCTAGCTCTCTTTAGGTTGCCTCCATCTTCTCTTGCTTCCATCAAAGGTGTCTTCATGGGTGCTAATATTAATGAATTTTCTTCAACCCATCTCTGATACCATGTTAAATTTTCCTTAGGGCTATATTGTTCTTTTATTTGATAATTTCATTTCATTATTTACATATTAAATTCACCCCACATCATCATGACATTATTCAATTTTACAACATTATTCAACAACATATGCTACTATATAGAAAGAGAAATATCTTCATCAATGTAGTGGAACATAAAGGAATAGAAAATCATTCACACATAGAGACACCAGGATTGGTTGGAGACCAAGGCAAAACCCACTACGGGTAAAACCATTTCAAATTCTTCTTCTTATTAGATTTTCATAAAATTTTCAACAAAGAGAGAGTGTAACAATCCATATATTCAACCAAAACATTATCTAGAAAAATAAACTAATAAAAATCCAAGAGATGAACCCAACAATGCTAATAATCAAAACCATGATTCATAATCTTGTGGTCAACTATCATTGTCTATAGTCAACTGCTGAATTTTGTGGTCAAATATGATCAACTGAAAAATAAAACCCTAGTTTCCATTTTCACATAGAGAGTGTACATGTGTGTGGTTGAAACCCTCTAATCACATTCATGAGCCTGTGTTCCTACGGTTCCAGCTTAAAAATACATGTTTCATCCCTGCAGCTGGAAAACAAAACCCTGGATCTCACGTGCGAGCTTCATACCCTGCAATTTCGGACATGTACGAACTAATCTTCGCGGACCACCTTAGACTTATGTGAGCCAAAAAAATTAATAATAATGATCATGATGATGTCCAAATTACGTTCACTTGACTTGTATTTATAGCCATACAAGTGTTCCCAATTTCTCTTTTGGGTCGACCTGTCCTTTTTTGCACATGTGGGATTCATTTCAAAAATACACTTTCCCTTGTCCAAATCAAGTGCTTCAAAATTCAAAATTGTTCCTCTCAAAAAGAGGAATATATTACCATGATTGGAATTTTTCACTAACCTTCCAAATTAGCATGATGTGATGCATATAGGAGCCTAGCAGCTACAATAGATCTCCATGGAATAACATGTATTTGATGCTTTGTTGGATATTTTCTCCTTGGTTGAGAGGGATTGAGGATGGACATTATATTCTCAATGTTTCATGCACTATGGCTAGGAATAACAAGTGTTAGCCTAGTGAAGGCACTAGCATAGAGAATGGTGGATTTGATAAGAATTTGGGGTCGATACTTCTTAAGGAAATATATCCAATATAGAAGTAGTCTAGAGGATCAATACTCCTTGAATATGGGTGATATACAAGATAATAATAGCCTTTTAAGGACATACCTAGTGAACCTTTGAATGGGGTATGTGCCCTGAGAGGTGGTAGTGGTGTCAAAATATGTCTCCCATCATTATGCTCTGATGTAGTGGAAATATAAAGCATGTTAGTCAAGTTCTTTCTATGTTTAACAAATTTTGTTATGATGATGATGATGATGCTTATCAATCTGAACCCTTCTTATGAGAATATTTCAATTTGATATTAATTTGTTGTGTCATTATGAATACCTCCCTAGTTATTAGAGGGAGTGTTGAAAAATGTAACTAGTGTCAGTCTTCACAGTGTAACCCAAATGTGCTGTTGAAATATTTGTTTATTACATTTATTATTATTATTATTATTATTATATTCTAGTTAAAGCATGCTCTTCATGCTTCTAGGGTTTATTGGCTCAAAAATAAAATTTGTCATGAGTCAATCAAATGTACCTGAGTTAAATTTCCATTTGGACTATTTGTAAGAAAAATAAAAATCATTTTATTTGAGTAAAATGTTCAAGTTTTGTCACCACAAGACCAAATCAGCCCTCCTAGACAAGTCAGCCCAGAAATACACCTATTTGACCTCCTGGACTACTATAAATATAGTGCAATTCAACCTAATTTGGACATAAATTCATCATATCAATTTATGTGCCTATAAAGAGAAAATAATTCCAACGAAATTCAAAAGGAAGAGAATTAAAGTCAAAGGAGAGAGATTATTATGTTTTTATACCCTAATTTTGTCACACTTGCGAAATTTCAGAACTACTACAAAGCTGAAAATTCCAGAGTTTGACTAGATTTGAAGAGTGTTGACCTTGATGACTTTGACTTGGTTGAAGTATATTTGGAGGTATGACTTCAACCTTTTGTGGCAGTATTTGACTTGGTATCAGGTCTTGGATATCTCACTTTGATTTGATTCTATAAGAAGAAGAGTTGTTTTGGTTGCCCCTTTGTGGCTTTTTTCCCTAGATTGAATCCTAAATCTTTTTGTTCTTTGTCTCTTATGATATTCATGTTTTATATGTTTTGGTAATTGGTACTTGATGAAGAGAACATAAAAAAAGAAATAAGAAGCCAACAAATATTCACAAACAATTATCCAGTAAGATAAAACAACCCTAATTTGTTATCCTATTGGTTTCTCAACACACGTTACCCTTATCAAGGTCCCCTAGTATTAATTGTTTCCTCATGAGTGGAAAAACTTGACTAGGAAGTTTATGATGATCACCAATGTGAAACAAGGCAAAAATCATAACTTCCAAGCAACATGATTCATTATTTGATTCAATCCATGATCCCTACTTTCAATAAAAATACATTGAACATAAACACTTAGTACAAAGCAATGGAAAAATGCATTGCATGTGTTTCAAGGAACCATATTCATTAATGAGTGAGATAAGCATGATATAATAGACATATGTGGCCTAATATATGTGTAGAATGTTGAATTTCATCATCAAGACCATTGTCCATAGTGTGGATCCTTAAAGAAAATTATCCTCTAGTTATCCCTAAGAGTGAGGGGGTAAAATCTTGCTCCAACATTGGGACATATAATCACCATAGAGTGCTTTTGAACCTCAACGTCCTTGGAATTCAAAGACTTTCATTTTACACCATTCTAAAAAATCATGTTAAATTCTAACATAAAACTATTAGTGAAGATGAGCAAGGGGATATGATCCCCTTGATATAGGAAAGTATATAGTAAATGAAAAATAATAATTTTATCGTATATAATTTTTTGTTTATATAAGAAAGTAATTTATATGAATTCATAATATCAATCAATAACTAGAATCAATCAAACAAAATTTCAATCAAGATACATACACTCAAAATGACCTACAACTATCCTAATCTAACCTTCTTAACACGAAAGTCTTAAATATAATCAGACAACCATTGAAGCTACCTTAGCATCTTATTAAGGTCAATAGTTCTACCCTTGTACTTAGTTACGAACCAAAACATGGAAATATCAAGAAAAAGTAATCATGAATTGTTTCATAAATTACATAATGTATAAAAATTGAATTCAAGTCATGAATATGGACAAGAGTAACAAAATGATTTCAAGATTGGTATGTGCATATACAAGCTTGCTCTATCCATACTTGAATAGAGATACAATATAACAATGGGGGCTCATCCTTGCTCTCAACAAGGTCTTCATGATGCAACCCTTGACAATGTCGTAGAAGATTCTTCCATACACTTCAAGCAATGGCTTTCTTGGCTTCCATGTATAAGATCACTACGCTAAGATATATATGGAATCATTAAAAATATAAAAAAGACATAATGGTTGCTTAAAAAAAGTGTGGATAATATTTGGGGTATAACTTCATATCTAAAAGAAGAAAAAAATAGCTCCATACTTAGTGCTTACTTGTATATGTGGCTAGAAATCCTTACAAAATACTATAAGTTGAAATAATTATTCTACAAAGATACCTTAGCACCAAGCACATCATTCTTAGTTATATCGCCAATGAAATATTAAGGAAAAGATGAAGGAAAATTAGAAAATTTATTCTCTATAAAACTTCTTGTTGTATGTGAATCACAACCCCATAAGAGTACTCAAATGTTGATTTGACACATGTTCACAAAAGTATGTGCATAGGGGTGGCTAAAATTTTTCCTAATGTTTACCTTCACAAAACGTCAACACCAAGTGCTCAAAAGAATGTGTGTCATACCCCATAGAATATTGTTGGAATTATCATGAAAGTGTTATAATAAATGAGTGCTAGGTGGTTGAAACAAATATGTCAAATTATCCTCTTCATGTTTCAAAAAATCCACATCACTAGTGTATATATGTGTTCGTTCCAAATGAAACAATTTACTAATATTGAATATATAATCTCGATGTGGAGGAGATATGGAAACTTCCTCCATCTTCGTGGTCTTTATGTTCTAGGACATGATAGGGAATTCAAATATTTGATATTCAAATTCCTCATCAAAAATTTCATGTATGGAATGATGAAACTCTTAGTCAAGAAGCTCAAAATTTCAATGTGATCTTCATCAATGTGCTTCTCATGTGCTTGATCTTAGATTGTATCAAAAGTAGCTTCTTATTTATTTTTATTGATCTTCAATGATGTTAAGAAGGGATTCTTCTTGATAATAAAACAGCTTGACATTGGTGATTTGAGGGGGCGGGGTGTGAAGTGGTTGAACCATAGCCACCCTTGCTCCCTATCTCATGCCTCATTGTCCATGGGGTCGTTGGTTTGTTTCTATTCCTTGGAGGGTATCTCATTTTTCCTATAGGTCCTCTTCTGCGCGGTGCTTCACTATGTGCTTCGAGTTTTATCTTGGGTTTCCATTGTCCCTTCTCGTTGTCAATGTTAGGCCTCATCTAATGCTCTTCCATCCATTTTCTAAAGTCTACGTCAACTTCATTTTGGGCTTTGTGGCCCATCTCTTTCCGCCTGGAGTTTTTCTTTCCCTTTGCAGTGAATTTATAGGGTTATGTGGGTTTTCAGTGGTGTTTTGTAGTTATTCTCTATGGTGGGTAATCCCTTGTTCTTGGGCCATGGTCGCTTGTTGCGGTGTCTCTATCTTCCATCATCTAGTATTTCACTACCTATGGGATTCCTTGACATCATCTTTTGTGGTTCCAGCCATTGTTTGGATGGATTTATTTAGTCGTTTCCTCTCTTGGTTTTGACCCTTGATTGTATGTCCCTTTGGGGTTTGGGTTTTGGGTCTTTAAGCTCTATTGGGGGTTTTAGCCCTGATGTATGGTTTTGATGTGGACCTCTAGTTTTTTGGGGATTGTTCTTGGAGCCTTGTGCTTGATTCCTTGTAGGCCTTACGACTCTTTTCTGAATGTGTTTCATACAACATTTACAAAATGTAGGTTTATTTTTAGTAACAAAAATTCAGTTTTTTTTCTAGGAAAAAAAAGAAGTGCTTCTTCTTGTTGGGTTGTCATGAGATACTAAAAAATATCTTGATATCTTGGAAATATAGGGCCCCAATACTTCAGAAAATTTTCAATGAAACCTACAATAGATTATATATTTTTTGGACTACAAAAATATAACCCCTTTGTTTTAACCCTATAAAGTAATTAAATAATCTCATTAGCACATATTCATGTATTTCTTTGACTTCTGAGGCGTATTCCAAAAATTTCACAATATGTGGAATAGTTAAAGAGGGATTAACATCAATTTTTGCACAATATTCCAACCAATATCAAGGATAGTCACTTGGGTATCCAAAGACACTCTTGAAATTATTATTCTCATATATCTCATTAAATTCCCAAAGACATATATTTCTTTACTTAACATGTAACTCGATCGGAGATGATACCTCATACCAAACATGTGTGTGTAGAGTATAAATGCCTACACAATGGTATGTAGAAATTTACTGAATAATAATTAATTATCCACCGAGACTATCCTGATCACATACAATTCGAATTTATATGCAACACATAATCTCTTCCACTCAACTCAGATCATCACACATGCGGAAATAAAATCAAGTGATAACACATCAAATCATCATACACATTAACACAGTATGTATGGGGAAAGCTTATAGCTGAAAACCCCGCAGCTATTGTGTATATTATAATGGAGAAATCATGTAACAAACTCAGTACAATACTCCTCACAAGTACTCAGTACTATCTCATGAAGTTACTCACAATCTAGCTCAGTTTTGAACAGGTTACTGGTTCAAAACTCACCGCCAATTGCCTTGCCTCTATTGCGCAATCCAGGCCTGTCTATATAGAGATCCAAGGTTCGAATCTCCTTGGCTTGACTGCGTAATTGTCATGGAAAAATCCTCCAAGTGTGGTGCAAATCTCATGCACAACTGATGTCGCCACTGATAGCTAACTCCACCCTTTCATCTACCTCTTTCACTGGTCTCTACTGAACTGATCATGCACTGTAGTGAACTGATGTGTTCTTGAGTTGAATAATGAGTTACTAATTAATTAATTAAATAATATTTAATTCACTCCACTCATAACTAATTGATTAGCTAGTTAAACTAATCTCAACTAGTTCAACTAAAATAAACAGAACACAACTCCACTATCTATCTCATTAACTCCACCAAACTTCTGCCACTGAAGTCCTAACTGAAGTCAACCATGCATGAGCTCAATACCCCATAAGAAAAGCATATTTCCATCTGGCAGTTGCATGTGCCACATCCGTAGCTCAAACTGAAGTGCTCCAAGAGAGTAAATTGCTGTTTAGAGTCCAAATATTATTAAGGGTAAATAATATTTGACTTCCCTATTTTTAGGAGAGGCAGTCTAAAAATAGACTTCGACCTCTTCGACCTAAAAAATAGAGTCTCATCTATTTTTACCAACATGACCAATGCTCCAAGAATCTCAAACTGGAATCCCCGAACCATGCTCCATATGTCTAAAAATAGACATAGTCTAAAAATAGACTTAGCGCCAGAATTTGCCTGCGGGCCCACTTGGTGAAGGCGACTTCATTTCACCAAGCTCCATCATCTTGCTGCATTCTCAACATGGTACTCATTTCACCTTATAAGCACATATTCTTCAAAATTTGCATAAAGAAAGGGATTTTTCCATCAATCCAGTCACCAAATGAGTAAACTTGGATAAGTATTTGGTTTTTACTCATAAAAAATTTGAAGCGTAGAATTCAAATATCCAAGGCGAAAGACTCAAATCTGTATAGAAATAGTGCCAAAATGTTATCATAACATATAGCACCTTGTCACCAAATCTTGTACAAGGTGTTAAGACTAGTGTAACATGGAAATTTTACCTTTTCACCCTGGTAACAACTTTCGTCTCTTTAGTCAAGGTTGGATCCTACACAAGGGATAATTCTCTAGTAGCTTCTAGGGTTCTTAAGGAAAGAAGGGATCAAGTCTAAGGACACCTATCTAACTAATAATATCACCAATAATATTTAATGTATAATTTAAGAACAAGGTGGTTTTTTAACGTAAATTTCAAATTTGAATGGATGTGGATCTAGCATTGTTTATAATTCTTATAGAGTCAATATATGATGCAAGATGGCCCCTAAACAAGGAAAACATTATTAGTTGTTTCAAAAATTGAAATAAAATAATAAACTACAATAATAAAACAAGTTATGGCTGCAGCAATAATTCAACTCTTTATACAAGTAATAAATTAGTAAAAATAGAGCTTAGATGATGGTTAAAATTAGTGTTTTGAGTAAACAACAATTGTAAAAGATTTAAATGCATGTAATATCCAAGAAACCCTAAATTTATAGCCTTAACTGGGCTAAAAATAAGATCAACGAATGAAATTTAGGGTTTTAATACAATTTTCAAGTCAAACATATGCATAAATACCAAAATTTCCTAGTCTTTTATGACTGAAAATGAAGGTATTGTTGATATAAACCCTATATTTACCCTAAAACAATAAAACAAAAGCAAAAAATTTGGCTAGTGCCTATTATTTCTAGTGGGTGTATGAGGTCAACTAAGGATTCCTTTAATAAATATAAGTATATCTAAGGTGATGACTAGGGTTTTCATCCACAAACCCTAAACAATCCACCTAGTACTTTACAAGCTTCAAAATAAATTCATGGGAATATACTCCACTAGAAATATTCATAGGGTTTAAAAGAGACAATTTATTCAAGAACACTATAATAGAGTACACCCTCACCACTCGATAAGTCCATTTGCACTTAATTATCATTCATAAATATATCGAATAAAAATTATAGAGACTGCTTACTCAATAAGTCATGTGCATCCATAAATTGTAGCCATGAAAGAAAAAAATCATATAAATTGCAAATTCATCCATAAAATCATCTCAATGAGGCATATTTAGTCATCCATCCATAGCTAAGAAAAATATTAAAGTAGAAAAATAGCGATATATCTCCACAAGTAGCAATTATTACAATTAAGGAGTACTTTTCTCATTTATATGAGAGATTTGGCATTGCCTTATCCACTAAAATCCCAAAAAAACATAAATAATGTATATATCACCTCAAAACCCTATATATAAGGCAATATCATAAAAATATTTGAGATATAAGAGTGTATAGGTCTCAAAACCTCTAACAATGCCTCATAAATGAAGAATAATGCTCAAAATATCAAGTCGTCCCTCATAAATGTGTGCTACACGGCCATACATGTGGCATAAATACTTTCCAAAGTGGACACCTCACTCTAAATAATGAGTAGGGGCTCCAAAACATGAAATTTTTCCTTCTGGGATTGTAATGTTTCATCACCAAGATTCATAACATGCCCCCAAAATGTGTGACATCATCATTATCAAGCACCCAATTGAGGAAAGTGGAATGTTCATCATCCAATTAGAAGGTTGCAACATCTCATCTCTGAAGGGTGGTAATACATCTCCTCAAGGTTACCAAGTTATCATAAGGTAAATGTTATCCAAGGAAGCAAAATAATCTTAATCAAGTGTGGAAACAAGATATCATCAACATCCTCAAGAGGGTCTGGCACATTTATGTAATCATCATCATCAAGCAGGGGCTCCGAGCATCCAAGTATGACAATCCTACATATGCACAAGATTCAATGCAACATATAAAGTGATTCATTTCCAATGTAAAATCCATTAGTTATATCATATTAGGTATCTTCTTCAAACTTCACACTAGCTTATGGCTTTATGGAATTTTCCAATTTTAGGTATGGGAGGATCATTATAAAACCATATTAGGTTTTCTAATACCCTAAAAAATCCATCAAGGTTAATTGTTAATGACAATGTTTGAATTTTTTTTTCACTTCATGGGAATGTTGTCCATCTTCATGAAAGCCTTTATAGAGGGATAAATTATGCATTGAGTTACCCTTTCCTCAGCACCATGTCATACTACCCTTTTCTTTCCTTTTTAATATTTTTTTTTTATTATTTATAAGGCACCTTTTATTGTATATGCATTTCATTGCATAATGGATCAAAATAATTTGACTTAGTCTATCTATTTATGTTTTCATCACATAAGGATTTGGCATAATTTAACTCAGACCTTCTTTAGTTATGTAATTCATTGCATAGGAGTTGGGAAAATGTCCTCATAGCGAGGGGGTAGAGCCCAAGCTTAATTTAGATTTAGATTTATCATTTATATCCCTTAATTTTTCTTTGCATTTTAAAATTCATATCATAATCTCTTTCTATTTATACAACTGCATCAACCCTAGGCATCCAATCCCCTTCTTCTCATGGGATTATGAAGCATGAACCTTTTATGGGTACATGTAATATCCAAACCAAAAGAAAGGATAATAGAAAGGGGAATAGATGGAGTATTTTTAAGTATGAAAAGGCATGGGCATGTTATGCTTATCAAGGTCTCCTAGTATTACCCTTTCCTCAAGAGTGGTAACACTTTACTATGAAATTGATGATGACTTATGAAACAAGGAAAAAGGCATAACTTACAAGCATCATGATTCATTATCTAATTTAGCCATGATCCTTAATTTCATGCCAAATTATTTGAACGTAAACACTTAATATGAAGCAATGGAAAAATGTACCTCATGTGTATCGAAGCACCATAGTCATCAATGAGTGAGATCAACAAGATATGATATGGATTTATGGGTTCCTGTCTATGGAGAATTTTGAATGTCATCATTGGGACCACTATTTATAGTGTGGATCATCGAAGAAAATTCTCCTCTAGTTACCCCTAGGAATGAGGTGTAACACATCATATAGGTCAAAAGGATTCAAAGTGACGACCCAACTTAATGCAATAACATAGATTGAAGGTAAGGAAACTTCATTCAATGATTCATGTAATAAATAAAAAATTCATGGTCTCCATGTGAAGGATGATCCTTTATATAAACCATTGAATAGAACTTGCCCAAACATATGATGTCACCTCCCTATTATATATCTAATATAAAGTGCCCATGGCCTTGTAAAATATTAAACCCGTGGCTTCATACAGACCCATCCCATGCATGACATCACCCAACATGTGTTAGAAAACCCCATAAATAAAAATTCTTCGACCCATTCTAAGCCTAAGTCCTCATAGCCAAAGTATCTCTTTTGATTAATTAGGGACCACATCCATTAAGACAATGCACGATTTCATCCCGCAAATCAATGGAATTGATCATGCAAATGGCTAATATATGTGAACTAAATTATTCTATGAATCAATTGAGTAGGTGACCCCATATAATGTACTAAAATATGAATGTTTCCCATTATGGTATCATCTCCACATGATACATCAATGGAAAGTGTTAGTGATGAAATGATCTACAACTTGAGGACCCATAGCTTCATGGAATTAAGTGACTAGAAGATGCTAGGTAGCTATGTGTTTTTCCCCATCCATGGATTCATATAACAATTTATTAATTCCTTTTAACAATTTCATCCCCCTCCCTTCCCACTCGCCACTAAACACCACTATGTATGTTCTCTTAATTTGGTGTATGGTTATATAGGGGTGGGCCATCTGTGATATCATACAACAACTTGAACTCATAAGGAAAATGACTCTATCATGAATAAAATGGTCCATAATAAAATAATATAAAGTAACATTCACATATGTTTCAAAATGGAGTGCTCCATAAAGGTTTTGTACCATGGTAATAGAAATAGTACTTCCTAGTACAACCCACCATAGGTTGAATCCATAATAAAAAAATACCATGATACATAGGAGTGTTAGGCTATGCTAACCATGAAAAAAATTTAAATTAATATAATAAAATACCAAAGAGTATCTCATAACCATTAACCAATACATCAATTAAAACCATAAACTTATAACCCCAAATATCCATCAACCAAACTTTTACAACCATGAAGAGAGAACCAAGAACTAATAAAAACCACCACATAAGTCACATCTCTTCCCACACTACTAGCATCCAACACTAGGTAAGGTAGAACCATCATATACAAACCAACATGTATACCAATATAACACAACAATTATATACCAAGCTCCATAATCATCAAAAATTATACCAAGAGGGTTATCAACAAGGCAACTGCATGTAAGAAAACCACCATGAAATGAACACAATATTCATCCATACAAGAAGAATTGGTACTCCCTCAACCAAATATTTTCATAAAATGATATAATTCTATGAATAGAAGGGAATTTGGGATGATATATCCCCCCAAGTTGATCCAAAAACTTCAAGAAACCAACATCAAATCTCCATCTTTGTAATGAAAATCACAAGATATAACCTCATACATATGATTTGTAACAAGGGAAATAATGGAGAATAGTTTTTGATATCTTGAAGATGATGAAGTGAAATTGCAAGGCTATATAAACTGTTGCAATGTTATAAAAACTCAAATTAGGTAGGCAATGCAATAAATATAAAAAGCGACTTAGGGTATTGCTTTAGGTTGGGATCGGTGATTCCTAGTTGAGCAGGAAATTTTGTATTTTTCACTTAGCTAAATAGAGGTAGAATACATGGAAAATCAATACTATTAGTTGTGAGGTCATCTATATTTTCAAGTTACTTGCAAGATTTTTTGATCAGGATTTTGATCCCATAATATTTACTATGATAATTAGAGTTGTATCAAACTCTGAAATCAATTATTCCATGATATACCTAAGTACATAGAGAATAGATATTAGTTCATACAAGACAGGATTCCGAAGTGAGAAGAGAAACTCTAGTATATTCTAACAAATCAGAAAGCAATTGATACTCTAACAAAGCCCTTAGAAAAAGGGAGGTTCCAAGCATTCAGAGCCAAACTTTGATTTATACAAAATACCTTCATTGTTAAGAGGGAGATTAGATGAATATATCTCAAACAAGAACTTATTACATATATTTAAACATGAACATGTAATAATAATTTTGAGACATTTCATTGAAGACCAGCTTGGAAAATTGGCCACAATTTCCATCTTGTAATTTCACTTGGAAAAAGTGAAAGTCTAATGCTTTAAAGTCAATTTGGTGTTAGGGATATAAACGAATTGTTCTAGAACATTAGTGACTTAGATCAATGTTTAATATTATTTGTACATTTAAAAACTGAGATATGTAGGAATTTACAGGGTAAGTTCCTTAGATCAAAAACTAAATGTCACTGCTCATAAACAGATCACAAATCAGTACACCAGTACATCACGTGGTTGAAACCCTCGAAGAGGGAAACATTCCACAGCCTGATCCAATGTGACCACTTCAGGAAATTTATTAATATAAAAAGAAAGATTACATATGTTTCTCTCATAAATAGTTACCGATCAAATGACCCTCCATGCTCTTTAAATATAGACATGGACCAATCGGGTGTTAAGCCATGGATCAAGTGTGGTTAATACCGAGGAGAGATTGAACCGTCAGATCACTACAAATCATAACCGTTGGATTATAAGTTACAAATGTGCATAGTAAAGAAACACACTTTACCAAACTCTACACTAGACTAAGTTATACTTAAATATTTCCTATGTGTCAGAATATCCTAACATCCCCCCTTAAGAACAACTTGGGATAGGATTGAAGTATTTACAAAGGTGACACAAAAGGAGCCTATTTCCTATGTGTCGAAATATCCTAACATCCCCCCTTAAGAACAACTTGGGATAGGATTGAAGGATTACAAAGGTGAAACAATAGGAAGGAAGGAGGCATTAGAGCCTATCACCCCTTAATGATAACTTTCCTGAACTCCAAGCATGGATCGAAGTTTGGTAAACTTCACTTCTGTGAGAGCCTTTGTAAAGATATTGGCTACTTGATCATTGGTTGGACAATACTACACTTAAAGAACATGATCATGAATACGATTTCTGATGAACTGTATGTGGAGCTCAATGTGTTTCATACGTTGATGTTGAACTAGATTTTTACATAGTTGAATGGCCCTCTGATTATCACACCAAAGTGTAGTTGGATGTTGTTGATGAAGACCAAATTCAGACAGGATCTGACGAAGCCACATGGCTTCCCTGCTGGCTTCAACTGCACCAAGATACTCTACTTCTGCTGAAGAAAGAGAGATGGCACTTTGTTTCTTACAATACCATGTAATAGGTCCTAAACCAAGAGTGAATACATATCCTACAGTAGACTTTCGATCATCAGGGTCACCAGCCCAATCAGAATCAATGAAACCAATCAACAATGGAGATGCTTCTACGTTGTAATGAATCCTAAACTAAATTGTAGCTCGAATATATCAAAGTATTATTTTAGCTTCTTTCCAGTGACTTTCATGAGGTTGGTGCATAAACCGAGCAACAAGACCAACGACAAAAGAGAGGTCAGGACGGGTATGGGTTAGATACAGAATTTTACCAACAAGTTGATGGTATAAGGTAGCATCAACTTCAGGAGTAGTACAAGTGACTGGAATCTTGACTCCAGATTGAAAGGGAGAAGGGGTTGGCTTATAGTCTTCCACGTGAAAGTGGTGTAGAAGATCACAGGCATACTTGGACTAAGAGATGGGAATACCTTCTTTGGATTGCAAGACTTGAAGACCAAGGAAATAATGCAAGTGTCATAAGCATGTCATTTCAAACTTCTTTTTGAGGCTAGAATTCACATGGTTTATATGGTTGGGATCACTACCAATAAGGATAAGATCCGCTCACAAACAGATCACAAATCAGTACATTGGTATATCACGTGGTTAAAACCCTTGAAAAGGGAAACAGTCCACAACCTAAACCAACGCGGCCACTTCATGCAATTTATTAATATAAAAATAAATATTACATATGTTTCTCTCATAAATGGTTACTGGAAAAATGACACTCCATGCTCTTTAAATAGAGATCATGGACCAATCGGGTGTTAAACCACGGATCAAGTGTCATTAATACCGAGGAGAGATTGAACCGTCATATTATAAGTTATAAATGTACATAGTAAAGAAACACACTTTACCTAACTCTACACTAGACCAAGTTATACTTAACTATTTCCTATGTGTCAGAATATCCTAACATCCCCCCTTAAAAACAACTTGGGATAGGATTGAAGTATTTACTGAGGTGACACAAAAGGAGCCTATTTCCTATGTGTCAAAATATCCTAACAAGATAGGTATCAGTGAAGTATGAGGAGATTAATTTTTCTCTTAAAGCATAAAGAGGACAAGAGAAGAGAGGTCAATATTATGAGAAATGAGAAATGGATTTGGAACATGGAAGAGTGCATCAAGAATAAAAGGAGTGAATCTGCTTTAGAGATCAGCAAGATATTGGTGGGTGGTATAGACCATACCACTATTATAGTGATCCTTTCTTTATGCATAGGCCACAGACCTTCAAAATAGGTTGTGCACTATCTTCTATCAATTATTGGAGTATACTTTAATCTTAAGAGGAGAGGAATAGTGATATATTGTTTGGAACGGGAAACATAACAGCATGTCGTACTATTGTTGTTTCTCCCTTTCTTATAGAAGTTGTACACTTTTGTTTGAGACAATTTTATTGGCCATATAGCTGTTGGTTCAAGTAAGATACAAAGGTCACATTGTAAGCTTTGGTTAAAAGAATGAGACGTTGGTTTAAAGGAGAAATCCATGTGAATGTATGTGTTTGGTTTTATAGCTTCCATTTTTACCTTTCATCTATTATGTTATTAATAGCAATTTAAAAAAAAAAAAAATCTATTAAATAAATTTTGTTTTTAGTTATATAATCGGAGAAAATTAGGACAAAAGTGACCTAATATTAGGAAAATGTACACATTTATCATTCTCAAGGTAAGAGGTAAATCCAACAAGCCAAAAAGAAGTCTCGAGTCTAGTATCCCTTAGAGTGGACAAAGCCCTATTGGAATGTACCTCATGTTTGTTATGATATTTAACATCTGGGTCACAATATTTCCAATCATTCAACCTATGTCATACTTCCTACATTCATGGGATGTTAAATAATACCTCTAATCTCACTAGATATTGATAAAATCCTCCCAAATCCTTCTATTAGAACCCCCTCCCAATACATATCTCTAGTAAAAATGACCCTTATTTTTAATAAGCTACCCCTAGTTTTAACCAAAAACCCCTTTTTATATCCCCTAATATCTATAAACCCCTCTACCCATACAATTTTAAAACCCCCTTTATATGATAAGATATTTGTCAACAAGATGAAGCCCCTATGATTCGGGTCTTGGGAAACTCGTCAAAAATCAATCCTTTAGGATACCAATGGATATCCACAATCCCAATGTGATATTAATTTGATAAATTATGGGATAAGGCAATAAAATTATAAGGAAGTTATAAAAATATTAGAGGGAGCGGTGTTTTCTATTAATCAACTCCATAGGTAGGTGTGGGGGTTTGTTAGCTAGCTAGAGAATATTTCAACGAATCTAACTAATTCTATGATGCTTTCATAAATTATAGGAGTTGCATTTGTTTGTTTCTATATACATAGGGGAAGAATTTCCATTTGTTTACATATATTGTCCCTATGATGAGAGAATGAACATTTTATATGGTCTTTTTATAGAATATATTTAAGGAAGGAGAATGTATTTTTTTGTGGGGATTTGTTCTTTACTTTGAGACAAGTAAAGATTTGGGGATCTACTCGACCAAACCCTCTCAAAGAACACTTTTTAAAAATTTAGAGTATATGATGGACATTGAGCCTATTGTAATAATTACCACATGGATTAAGATGCAAGTAGATGATGCGAAGGTGGAAAATCAACTCAATAATTTTTTAATATCAAAATCACTTACAAACACCCATGCACAAATTAAGACTTGGGTTGATATAAGGGGAGATTCAAACCATATGCTAGTATCCTTTTTTTTTCAATTTTAAAGGAATGAATTCAATCTTCCAAGTCCATTTAAGTTTAAATTTGGTTAGTTATAATATGTTGTATTTATTAGCTTGGTGAAAGTTGTTTGAAAGCCTTTTTATGTTTTCCATAGAGAACCAGAAATAATAAAATTCACATCCAACCATAAGATAGTGAAGAAATCAATGGGTGAATGGGAGCATGGGAAACGAATGAAGGATGAATAGGATTTAGTTGAAATTGAAGGACAAATCATAGAGTTCTAAATGGATTATCCAATGAATCTGCTAGGAATTTGTTATGGAATTGGAACTAAAAAAGAGGAGAATTTTTAGCAAACAAATAAGAAAATGGAGACTTAAGATTCATCCATTATAGAAAAATAATATGAGAAGATGAAATAATTCCCTAACTTTACAGATTATAGGAGGAACATTAATAAAATATAGGGGATTCAAAGAGAGGATAGTTCAGTGGGTAATAGTTTCAAGGACATAGTTATGCTTGAAGTAAACCATGTTGGAAATAGCTACAACAAGGAGAAGTGTGTTATTATAGTGAATTTGGTCAAAATAACCTCTTTTACCAACTTTGAACTAAGGAACACAACAAGATGTTTATGGAATCAATCCCTAAAGAGGAACTTCGAGTTGGATCTACATAGTTTTCGAAAGTTCAAGAATCTAAGTCCTCATAGGTGGATAGTCAAGTTTTTTCCTAGGATGTTGTGAGTTAATAGAAGATGATCTATTAAGGGTAATGGAGTTGAGGATATTTGGGAAGGTCCAGTAGATTCTGATTCTACATTTACAACATTAATTCTTTGGAAAAACAACCTTGTATTTTCATGACTTTAGCCCCATCTCCTTGTGTAACTTATCTATAAAATAATTAATTTGAGGGTTAGAATGTTGCTCTTAGAAAAAAATTTCAATGATCAATTTGGGTACTACATGGTAGAAAAATTCATGATGCATTCGGAGTTGCTCAAGAAGTTGAGCATACTAGAAAAACAAATAAACTAACAACCATAGTGTTTAAACTCAAATTAGCCAAAGTATATGGTCAAGCAAGTTCGATGTATTCAATATTTATGCTAATTCACATGGGTTTAGTGTTCATTTTGCAAATTGGATAATGCATTGCTTGACCTCAATGTGTTTTGAAGTTGTTAGTCATCAGTATTTTTCACCTGTTGATGATGACTAGTTTTTAAAGCCAAGTTTTCCAGCAGCTGATCTCCAATTTGTCAAATTTGCCAGCTAGAAAACACCCATAAACATTTTTGCCCTCCTACCTTTTAAAATCAGCCCCTAATGAGATAAAACCTAATTTTCAAGCCCTATCTAGTCTCAGTCATACAAACTTGTCCATCAGCTCCAAAGAGAATACTCCAAATCCGTCCAAAAAGTCTCCCCTAAGTTAAGTAGTGGCGCTTTAGGTGATCCTCCCTTGGAAAACTATCCTAAAGCCAAAAGAACCTCTGTCTAATATCAACCAGTCATAGATAACCTTCCTATTCTAAAAATAAAGCTTGATACACCCTTAATTCGCGCCACTAACAAACCTTGATGTCTCAGCAGTGCATATGCCTCAGGTCAAATTGATATTAGGTAGATTTACAGTGTTTCAATGTCTTTTTCAAGAGCAGAAGTGTACCAGTGTTCCAGAAGACATTATTAGACTTAACACGAGAAGATAGCTACTTCTCATGTGGTTTTGAGCCTGGGATGCAAGTACACGACAGAGAGTTATTTCAATAAGCTCCTGCAAACACAGTCAAAAGGTTAGTGACTTATGAATAACAAGTAATACTCTGCAGATACTGGTCAGGTTGCTTCTGATGTCTAAAGATGCATAAAGGTATTTTAATAGCAGGATTACATGGCTCAGAGTAATGCCCCTCATGGCATATTGTCAATTTGTCACTTTTATTTTCTTAACTATGAATAGGCAATGAAAGGAAAGATGGCACTGCTTGAAAGCAGATGAGATGGCATCACTGTGTAAAACCTCCTCCAAGCATGAGCAGAGGGTTGAATGACTGTGTAAAACCTCCTCCAAATATGAGCAGATGGTCAAATCATTGGTTGAAGGCCTCCTTCATTTAACAAGCAGAGGGCCAGGAACAAAGATGTAACCTCATTTAAAAGCAGAAAGTTAAGGTGTTTTTAGATGACTACAGAAATGATGAGTCGCCTTCCTTCCAAAGGATGAGAAAAATATACATCCGCAAATTTAAAATGGTGTTTAAGAAAAAAGATGGTCAATACAATGGTGCTAAAAACCTTTGTTCTTATGTTTATAAGAGTCTCCTTCAAAGAAGAATCCGGAGGTGGAGTTTTGACTAAAGACAACCTCATCTAAATGGCCAAGGAAGTAAAACAATCTTGGTTTTAAACTGACTTCTGCTAATAAATACAAAGAGAACCACTAACATTTTGTTCATGTACATTCTTAATTTGGTTGAAACAGGGGTTGAAAAGAGCCCAGGCAGTTGTCAAACATAGGCCTCCTTCATAAACAAGTAGAAGGCTCACCATTGTTTGAGGATGAAGAGCATTTATTTCAGTGTGGCAAAGATTTCAAAAGGGACTGCTATCAAAAAAGGTAAAATGAATGAAAAATCACTATTCTTACAGACCTCCTTCACAGAGGAACAAAGGGACAGCTTTCCAATGTTTACAATTCAACTTCAGCTCATCATCCCCTACTATATCTTCGTAAAATTTGAAGACTAGATTACTTTGGCAATCCAAGGTTAGTCATTTGCCTTGATGATTGGAGACTATTTATAGTAGATCTTTTCACTTGGAGTTTCAAATGGGGTTTCAAATAAAAGAGATTAATTACCCATTCTAAATACCAGCCTTGCAAGTTATTGATATGGACCAAGAATAGTTTTATTACTGCACTTGTGAAATTTAGGATGGGTAGGTTCTTAAGATTGAAATTTGTGTAGTTGGCACACATAAGCCTCTGTGGATGTTTTTGTTTTTGATGCCTGAAGAGAAATTTTATAAGCCCTTGTTGTTGAGCCTATACAGTGGGCATAATCAACCATCGAAAACCATAACAGTTGGTTTGTCAACTTGAAAATGGCCTCCCTCACAAAAGGCAGAGGGTCAATTCTCCTGAGGTTTTCACCATACAAATCACTTCATAAAAATGGTTAAAGAGATGCTCAAACAAGTTTTATATTCATATCAAAGGGCCTTCATCAGCTGATAAAGATAAATATCTGTAAATATGTCTGAAGGGATGTTTTGAAGGAGCTGCAAGGTTGTTTTGTTAATAGACTCCTCTATAAACAACAATCCAAGTTTGAAGTTTTAACACTCCTTCCATTTCATGTCAACAGAGTTTTTACAGATAGTTTCAAAGGTTAAGCATCAGCCTTATGTTAATGAGTATTATCAGGTGAAAGGTCTTTTATGAAGTTTCAAAGGAAATTTTCGTTTTAATGGAGAAAAAGATCTTCACAAGCATAAAGACAATGATTTATGTTGTTTTAAGACAAAAAGGGCCTTCGTAGCATCCAAAACCCTTGCAAATAGATACAAATGTTTGAGTTCATTTAAAAGTTGAAGAGACCGTTGGCAAAGTCTCATTTTGCAAATTCAAACGCATACAATCATTCACCAAGTGCTCCCCTGGTTGTTCATTGGAGAGACGAAAGACTTCGGGCAAAAATTTCAAGTTTCAGGCCCTCAAGCCTGCACGGCGCGCCTGGAAAAGCGCACGACGTGCCTGCGAACAAAAATACAAAGAGTTTATACTGTGGCGCGGCGCACCTGTAGCGCTGGTCACCACTGCCCGAAGGCCGACCCGACACCCCTCCACTACGCAGCGTTTTCTCCTGTGAACGTGTTGCGCCTGTTTAAACAGCCAAAACGCCTTCAAAGAGTCTTGGGGCCTGCTTGCGCATCCTCGACCTCGTAACCTCGGCCGAGCCCCTAACGGGCCTTATGGTCGAGCCTGAAAGCACATCATTACGTAATGACGTATATAATCTATCGAATTACAACTCATCAAACAAGGGCCATAGTTCATCTTCAAGGTATTTTTTATTGCCCCTTGGTGCATTCGAAATTCTAAAGGGGTATTGATACCATATTTTTCAAAGACTGGAACAGTGATTGGAGAGTTGAGTTCTTGGTAGAAAATCAAGTTTGTTTGTTACTGTGTTGCCAAAGGTTGTCACTATGGTAGGCTAGGGTGTGTTTGTACCAGTTTAAAAAGTCCTAAAACTGCTTTCAAACAAAGTGATAAACCATATACTAATGACAAGACAGAAAACACAGTGGTAGAGGTTTCAAGTTGCTGTAAGGTGTCCTAACATTGATAAAACAAAAATAACCCATGTATGCAAAATCTAAGGTGAAAATAGTGTTTATAATCTAAAAGCCTTGTCATTTTGAAAAGGTCCTCTCTATGTGATGAAACAGCCAAATCTGTGCAGCCTCTATAAGTCCCTAAAGCAGAGTGTGTTGAAAGATTTTTCAAAGTCAATTGAGTATGTTTTTGTCTACCTTTGTAAGGAAACAGTGAATAGAAAAAAGGGTATTGATTGAAGAGAAAAGTGTTTTTAGCAAAGAAAATGTTCTTTCTTCACAAATAAACCACAAACACCTCTTTTCAAGAATTTTCCCGAGCATGATGATAAAATTGAGTTTGTTTCATTTAACAAGACTTGTTGTTTGGCATAAAAGAAGACAAAACAATGACTTATAAGGAGGACAAGGTGTGGGCTTGAAAAGCCATTTCAAGGACCATTTGAGACAAAAAAAATTTGTCAGTCAACAAAGAGTATTCAAAACAAAATGCCTCCCAGGCAAGACAGTAGAAGTGGCCTTCACAGGAGGTTTGAGCCTGTTTCAACTGAAGAGGTAAATGCTCATCCATCAGTCCTGTTTAACTTCCATGAGGTTGGGTGTCTAGAGTTTTGTCAAAGGGTGCAGGAGGTGAAAATTTATTCCCCTTTGACACATCTTTGTGCTTTGAGATTTCAAGGGAAGCACTTTCAGCTGGCAGGCTTGGATTTCAAGTTCTCTCCAAGGTCAATTTCCAAGGCCACCAAAATCCCTTATGTTGGAGAGAAGTGGTTTAAACAAAGCCACCTAGACTCAGAACAGTACAAACCTTTTCTGAAGCTCGAGCATAGAGATACATGTCCATCCATATTTCCCTTCTCATAAATGTTGAATATTTATGCCCCCCTCATGAAGATAATCATGAAATACTTCACTTGCGAGGGAAGATTCTTCCGAGTCTATGCTTACCATGTCCAATTGCTCATGCATTTCACAAGAACCAAATTGTTAAATCTCCCTTTCTTCCTCCATAGAAGTATTGAGAAAATGGCCTCCATTGTTCAGAAAAAACCTCCTTCTCAGCAGACAGCCTACCTCTTCCACCATTCCCTTATCAAGGTTATCATCCTTCATCAGCTTGAGAAGAAGGAAATCTCTTGGGATACTTTCATTGCACATCCATATTTCACCATTGTTCCTTCATTTCATACATCTCCTTCACCTTCCACTCACCATCCTTCACCTTCTTCAAGCAAGCTCATTCCCAAGAAACTCAAATTTCCCATTGAACAAGAAGAAGAGCATGATGAGGAAGAAGAGCATGAGCAAGAGGAGGAAGATGATGATGAGCAGCATCATGATGAAACAAGGCAGCAAGGGGAAGAAGGGCATGATGATGAACAGCAGCAAGATAAGGAAGGGCGGCATGATGAAGAGGTGCAACACAGTGAGGAAAGGTAGCCTCATCAAGAAGAACAATAGCATGATGAAGAGGTACAGCACAGTGATAAAGAGCAGCGCCATGAACAAACTAAATACAGTGGCAAGAATGATGAGGAAAGTAACAAGGGTAAAGAGCCAATAGAGCATGTGCTAGCTGCCTCTCCTAGGCAAGGGGCCATGTTTTCTTCTCCAAAAGTAGCCAAGCCCCGGACATCAAGGAAAAGGATGCCTAAAGTTGTAACTCCAAATGTCAATAGGGCCCTCCAAAGCAAGGGGAAATTTCCCAAGAAGCCCATTGTCAAATTTCCCAAGAGGAGGAAGACCAAGAGAGCCACCCAAAGCAAGGGAAAGGAGAAAGAAGAAAGCAGCCATGAAAAGGAGAGGGACTTCGACATAATTCAAATTCAAAGTGATGATAGCGACAATGAGGCCCGTATCCTAGAGACTCTCTTGATCAATAGAGAAAGCCAAATTGATGCTTTTAGGACTGATCTAGAGAGGGCTAGAAACTTCAATCACTTTTTGCAAATTCAAAACAAACATATGAGTGTCCATATGGCGGTATATGAGACACGGGCCATCAAATACAAAAAGGAGGCCTCCAAGCCACAAGTTAGATTGGAAGAACTCATAGGTGAGTTCAATGAGAGTGAAGATAAAGATCAGCCCAGGAGAAAGAGGCCAAGAACCATGGGACTCAAAAGAGCCCTTGAGAAACAAAAGGAGGAAGAAGCTGCCCTTCTCCAATCTACTCCTCTCACTACTTTGTTCATCCAAGAGATAGAGAACAATCGAGAAGCATGGCTCGAGAGGGTGAATGACCACTTGGAAAAGAAGTTGGATAAGGCAAATAGAGATGTGTACCTTCAACGGAGGATGACTGGGCACTATAAGAAGCTCAATCAGTTTGCCCGGCGGAAATTGAAGGCCACATAGGAAAAACTCAAGGAGGCTCAAAGGAGGCGCCCGGAACCAAAGTTGAAGAAAGACACCTCAAAGCTCCAAATTTTGGCCTCAACTTCACAGCATGTTTCTGAAAACCCTTGAGGGTCATGATCACCAAAATTGGGCGAAATTCAACAAGTTCTGGTTTTTTGTCATTTTTGGGTTTTTGGCTAAAACTCATGGGCATCGCCATTTCAGTTTGGGGCATCCTCAAAGGATGAAAATGGTATCATTGGATTCCATAATTTCAAGGGCATATACTCAGTGATTTTCATATCAATTGAAGATGATTTTATCCCCCAAAATGGCGAAAAACACTCACTTTTTCTACACTCTGCCCCGTTTATCAGCAAGGTCTATTTTTTGAGTTTTTACACATAGGTTAGTTTTTTATGGACTTTCAGTGGTCATTTTGGATCAAACTAAACATTTTTAGAAAATATACATTCATATCTTTCTAACAAGCCATCACGGGCCTCTTTTTGACATCGGGAAGGCCTCCAAAAGTTGCCGGAAAGTCAGAGGACTTTCTGCTGATATATTTCTTAAGTATTTTTGTAAAAAATGAACCTTTCAAAAGTGACTTTTCCTCATGTGCGTTTAGCTATTTTTTTACATGATTAGTTATGAAAAGTCAATATGTTTTCCTTTTTTAGCATTTTTGAGATATTTTATTAGATATTTTGTGCCTTGGGCTTTGCAAAGCCTCGAGGACAAAATCAGATATTTTGGATAGGCCAATGAGATTGCAAGTTGAACTAGGAGGTTTTCCTCACTTTGGCCTATATATTCCAAAGGCTTTCATTGTAAATAAGGCTGAACTTGATGAATAGAAGCAATATATGGTTATACAAGCTTGGAAGAAACACTTGTCTCATGCTTTGGATAGTTTCTTGAATGTTTTTGGAGGATGAAGGAGGTCTGTTGTTGGATTCCATAACTTGGTAAAATGATTTAGTGTCCCTCTCTATTTTGCCTCTTAGTTTTCATTCATATTTCTATTTTCTTGCTTGCTATAAGACAGTAGAGAATAGATTTGAGACATGCCCTTGGAGGCACCTCAAATTTCTTGTTTCTTTATAGCTTCTATGTTTTCTTCCTTCTTAGTCATATCAAAGAATCCTTGATTTCTCTTTGATAACTGAAGAATATTGTTTGCATGTTTCATTTATGGCTTTATGCATGTTAAGTATGATTCATGGTATGCCCTGCTTACTCATGGCTAGTCATAGCTCCACCTTTGAAACCTCTCTTTGATTTATTATATTGTCATTTTTTGAACCAAGGAGGTCTTGTACTGATCTTGCCCTTTGCCTAAAACTATGAAATCTTGCTTCAAAGTGCCCAATAGCTTGAAATACTATGCTTAGGCGTTTCCTCATAGTGATTTGAGTTGTTTGTTTCTTAAATGTATTTCCCCAAAGTCTGATAGCCATTTCCTAAAGTTAGAGAGTCATATATCTCTATGAATGGCTTGAATGTTTATTTCTATGCATGGATCAGTTTATAGTTACATTTCTCATGATTAATGGTTAGCCCTACCATGTTTATGCCAGCTATTAAACTATTTATGTTTGAAATCCTTTTTTCTTCACAAATTTAATGTCCATCCCACTCCATTTTACCCAAAGATCCATTTTACCTCGAATCAAATCGGCCCTTCAACAACCTTGTATCACCACCTGAAAGCTTTCTTGACCTTTTTGACCCCATAGCCCAATTGATCTAACATCTTTTTACCTATCTTATTCTTTAATCAGTTCATCCCTCACAACCTAAAACCAAAAACCTACTTCATAACTAGCCTAAAATCAAGAACACAATAAGAAAACACACAGATATCCCATACACAAATAGAGAGAGCCCTCTCTGAGTCCAGGAAGGCTAGGTCCTTGGGCTCCAAAGACTGGTTTGATGTTACACTGTCATTTGGCTTGCCAATCAGCCAAATCACGGGACCCTAACAGAAGTCTTGATCAATGGCTCAACATTCAATTTTTTTGGACCATCTATGTGCCTCAGAAAAGGATATCCCTTGTCACCTTTTATATTTATGATTGTGGCTAATGGGATCAATAGGGTTGTCTTTAATGCAAAAATATCAATGGAACTCAAAGGTATAAAATTGTGTGGATCGTTTTATTTGACTGATTTGATTTATGTTAATGATACGCTTTTATTTTTTGATGATTCAGGAAGAGAGGCCTTTAAATTAAAGGAAAATCTAAATCTAAATTATACTACTACAAGGATGATGGGTCAACATTCTAAAATATTCTATCTCCTTGAATGGGTTGGAAAATTACCAAATGAGAAATCTATTACAATTATTCCCCCTCTAGTAAATCGATTTTTAATCAATATTTGAGTGTTATGGGTTCTATATCAAGCCAAATGACTATGGAATCATTGATTGGAGATTATTAATATCTAAAGTATAAATGAGAAACATTATTTGGTGAAATATATGGCTATCTAAGGTTGG
The DNA here is from genome assembly GCA_034641835.2 of Pinus albicaulis. NCBI lineage: Eukaryota > Viridiplantae > Streptophyta > Pinopsida > Pinales > Pinaceae > Pinus > Pinus albicaulis. The sequence goes on along the minus strand of CM076584.1, from coordinate 1,301,220,874 downwards.
GAGACTTACTCTTATTAAATTGGTATTGTGTGCCATTCCACTTACTAGAATTCCTTGGCATTTATTCTACAAGGGGTACTAGAGAAAACAAGGAAGAATGGTTTTAATATTTATGGTGGGAAAAAAAATTACATTATAGGTTACCCCTAGTTATATGGACAAATATTGCAAATCCAAAAGACTTTGGTGCTTTGGGGCCTAAGAAAATTCATCACTTTAGGAAGGATTTGGTGGGAAAGAGCTTGTTGAGGTTAAAATATAATAAAAGGCTATGGATTCAATTCATTACACATAAATTTGTTGATCTTATAACAATTGATTGGATTAGAAACTCCTCCAAAAATATCCACAATGTGTCGTATTATGGAAGGGAATTATCTTAGCTTTTCCATTGGTTAGGAAATGGCTAGTATGGAAGATGGGGAATGGAGAAAAGGTAAGAATTGGATTGGACCTATGAGTTGTATGTGGGGAGGCATATAAACTCACTAAAGGGTTTATTTCCTATCTCCAGGAAAAGGACATTTCTAATCTAGCTCAGGTCCCCAATCCAAAGCTAACCACAATGTGGTCTAAAGGGTAGAAGACTACAAATATATTAGGATTATATGGAAATGAAAGTGAAATTAAGAGAGACTACATAGAAAATTTGAAGTTAATCCATGTTAGAATCAAGCAATCTAAGGATGAGCTAGTGTGGTCAAAATATCCAATCATAGGATTCCATTCTCCTAAGTTAGAATATAAATCTATGTTTATGACCAAGATATTTTTGAATAAATCCAATGGTACTAGAAAATATTATGGGAGTTAAAGGTTCCTTTCCAAATATAGAATATCCAAGTGATTGGCTATAATTAAAAAGGCCTTTACCTAGAATTTCATGCAAAAGAAGACTAGGCTTGGGTGGGGTGGGTTCTCTCTTTGTAAAAAGAGTGAAGTAACAATTGATCATCTCTTAATTTTCTATATTTATTCAAAATAATTTGGCTTGACATGGATTTCTTGATAATGGTTAGAGAAGAGTATCATGTTGACTCATAACCTGAATGGGGTAGTGATCTATATGAGATCTTAATGAAGATTTGCTTGAGGGTTTGTATATTGAAAGTGTTTAAAATTTAGTTTTATGAGCCTTTATGTTAAATTCTCAAACACATAAATCATGAATTTAAAACTCTGAAATAGTAGAAATAGTAGAAAAATACACCATAAAGATAACCACAACACAGCAAATGATGAAGGATTTCACCCCTCCTAAGCTACATCTCCTTGTTCAAGATTCCAATGGATTAGCCCTCTTTCATTATGTTCAAAATGGTGGTTACATACATTTACAGTGCTCAAATGGATTTAAAACCTATTCCATCAGCTCTAGAATTGTCAAAAATTCTTTTCTAGCCTCTTTCTGTCCAAAACTGGTCAAAATTTGAAGAAGTTATGAGCCTCCCTAGTTTTGCAGCTAACTGCACCACAAATTCCCCAAAATCTGGAACTGTCCTACAAATTCGCCCTAAACTCAGCTAACCGAGAAACCAATTCCCAGAATTTCAGGCAAAATTGTTGGATCGTTAAAATGCATAATAATGCCTAAATCCCTAAATTTAACCATAATATTGACAGCAAATTTTTTTTTTAAAATTAATTAAAAAAACGGGCGGTGGGTCCTCCGCCTTTGTCATGCCCCCTGTCATGAACCATGGTCATGTGGTATGTACTATTTGGGGGGGGGGGGGGGCTAAGCCCTGGTCCCTTCCCCCAAAATTTGTCATATTAACATTCATATATGGTTTTTTCCATACGTTTTAATAAGTTACGTGTAGCCCATGCAGTTAAGACTTGGCGTTGTTTGGTAATAGGTTTTGGTTTCGAATCCGCGAAGGTGAAGTTTGGCATACAACCAACTTTTGGTGGCCCCTATGCTGCCACGTGGTGGCCTCCAGTTGGGCCACATGGCAGCATGTGGTTGGCCACCAACCAACCAACCAAATTCAACCATGACAAAACCAACCAATCCTGCCACTTGTTAGGTAGTGGTAGGCCCAAAAAAATTTGAATTTTGACCAACCATAAGAGGTCACGTGGCAGCCTGCCATTGGCCCAATTTTTTTCCTAATCAACTGTCCTTTTTTTTTTTAAATCATGTTTAGGAAAACAAACAAAATGCATTTTCAGGAGCATACAGTGTCGATTTTCTGCGAAACAAGTTGCAACATATTCAAAATGGTGAGATCTACGTGGTCGCTTAAGTTCCACACCATTCCGAAAACTTTCATTTTTTAGCATATTTTTGAGCACCTGATCACTCCTCCCCACTGGAATCTTTTGGACTCCAAAATATATTTTATTACTAAACATTTGGATGATGGTACAACCCCCTCACCCTTCCAGTCTCAATCCACTGGAATTTTCTTGATTACAACAATTTGTGCCTCTCATTAAAACTGATATTTTTCCTTGATTTTGGAGACCCTGTCTTGCTGTTGTAGATACCATCTTGCTACAATTTCCCAGAATTTGCAGAAAATAAAAAGAAAAAAAAACTATCCTTGAAGAAACAAACATGTTACCTCCTCAGTCTGCAATCAAATAAATCTTAAACAACTTGGAATTCCTCTCACCTCAAACATTGTCGACACAACGTTGTTTAGCTTGTCTTGCCTTGTGCTTGGCTCGACTCTTGACCAAATGTGATCGCCATCACGATGCAGCATCCCATTTCAAAGAAAATACTTTTGGAAACCCACAAGAAGAACTTTTGAACCCAATGCCATCTCTTTCAAATTTCTTTGGTGCTTTCTCTTTGATCTTTCCACTCTCTTGCACCGACATCTTGTTCACATCACTGCTCAATAATGATGCATGCTGCTACAATTTTACTACATCTTGTTTACCTATTTTTGGAGGAAACATGTTAGACTCATGAAACATATTATCACAACCATTAGAAACCTCAATGAAATTAGAATTTTCATTTGATGCATCACCTTGAAAGGCCTCATTCAATGATGCTTGAACATTAACAAAGCAAAATTTTGACTAGCATTCACAATTCTCTTCATTTGTCCAGCATGCATAAGAGACAAATTCATCTTCTTACTATGCGCTCTAGCAATGTACTCAATCCCATTCTTAAACAAGTGATACTTTTTCTCATGGCAATGAAAAATTTCTCTCCTATCATAAAGATATGGGACACCCAAAACAATACCATAAATATCAAGTGGAACAAAATCAAGTTCAACCTCATCAAGAAAGTTTGCAGTGATTGCAAACCTAAGTATGCACTTCCTCGTCACCTGTAAATTCACATTCTTACATATCCAACCTAAAGGATAAGTTCTTGTATGAGTAATGGTCTCTAAATTCAACTTCTTTACTAAGTCTTCTGAAATAAGATTTTCTTGTGAACCGTTATCAAATAGGGTGTCAATCTTGGTATGCTTTGAAATAACTCTAACATGGAAAAGTTCAATTCTTGTTTTCTCATATTGAGTATCATTACGACAAATTGAAGAGCTTGTGCTTGCTATGTCCTTACCTTTCATTCCCATTGTTGTGATTTTTGTTTCATCTCCTAAATCGAAGCCTAATTCATGTTCTGTAGTTTTAGCTGTCTTATGCTCCCCTTTGTTGTTAAACTTCTTTGGTTTCATCTCAAGATTAAGCTTCCAACAATGAGCTTCATCATGACCCTCTTTGGAACAGTTTTTACATGTTAATTTCTCTCCTTCATTCTTGACAGATGCATTCTTCTTTCATTTCCCTTTAAACTTACTCTTACTCTTGTCTCCACTTGTGAATAGCTTCTTGATACCCTCTTGTGAAATGTTTTTCCCTCTTGCTTTAAGATATGTTTCCTGAACACAAACCTCATCTAAACTTGTAGGATTAAACATGAGGATAGTATGCCTTAAGTAACTATGTAAACCCCCAATATATTTCAAAAAAGTGTCGTGTGAGTTCAAGTCTACACCTAGTATCAAACACCTTCTTCTAAATTCTTGAGTGTAACTTTGCACATTTTGACCCTTTAATTTTCTAAAAAAATTCCAATATATAATAACCTTTTGCATATAAGCTAATGGATTAAACTGTCTTCTAATTGCAACAATAAAATCTATCCAAGAGGTTGATACCTTACCATGATTTTTCATATCCTCTTGTGTTTTGGCTTCCCACCAAATAAAAGTAGCACTTTCCAACCTTAATGAAGCCAACCGAATATTTGTTTCATCATCTTTGATACTCTGAATCTTGCAATAAACTTCAAGTTGACAAACCAAATTATCAAGTCTTTAAGCATTCACTTCACCATTATTCATGGGCAGTTCAAATTTGATATCAAGTTTTAATAAGGGAGTTTTACAATGCACCTTGGAGTATGTGGATGTGTTTGAGTAACAGTTGGTGTGGAAGACGAAGAAGATGAAGGTGAGGATAGAGGTGAAGATGATGGTGGAGAAGAGGATGATTTGTCAGCATAATTTTTGAAGTCTTATCATCATATCCTCCTTTTCCTCCAGAAGAACCCTCTTCTTTTGAAGGCTTGGAACTTTCACCCTGCAATATTGAAGTTATCTTTTCATAGAGAACCTTCACCATTTCAGTCATGTCAAATAAAGCTTTTCTAAAAGTATTTTCTTCATCTGACATATTATTAGCTCCTCCTTCATGTTACATGCTTGTTGAAGCTTCATTTTCAATTTGAGGAATAATTTTTGGTGGAGATTGTGGAAAACTTTCTCTCCTTGTCCTTGACCTAACTTGAGGACTTGCAACCACAATATTTCCTTCTCCTCTCTTAAGCTTCAACCTTGTAAGCATCATAAACACTTGCAAAAAATTAAATCATCACAACAACAAAGAAAACCTAAGCTCTGATACCAAACTTGATATGTATGAGATCTTAATGAAAATGTGTTTGAGGGTTTGTAAATTGCAAGTGTTAAAAATTGATTTTATGAACCTTTATGTTAAATTCTTAAACACATAGAGCATAAATTTAAAACTTTGAAATAGAAGAAATAGTAGACAAATACACCATAAAAATAACCACAACACAGCAAATAATGAAGGATTTCACCACTCTTGGGCTACGACTCCTTGGTCCAGTTTCCAATGGCTTGGCCCTCTTTCATTATGCTCAAAATGATGATTACATACATTTAAAGTGCTCAAATGGCTTGAAAACATGTTCCATCAACTCCAGAACTATAAAAAATGCCTATCTAGCTTAATTCTACTCCAAAATTGGTCAAAAACTGAAGAATTTATGAGCCTCCTTAGTTCTGCTGCTAACCGCACCACAAATTCCCCAAAATATGGAATCGTCCTACAAATTTTCCTTGATTTCAGCTAACCGAGCAACAAATTCCTGGAATTTTGGGCAAAATTGTATGATTGTTAAAATGCATAATAACACCTAAAACCCAAAATTTAAACCATAATATCAGTGATCAATTAAAAAAATAATAATTAAAAATCAGGAAGGGCCTCTGTCGCGCCCCCGGTCATGAACCATGGTCGTGTGGTATGTAATATGGGGGGAGGGGGGTGGGGGCTAAGCCTTGGCCCCTTCCCCCAAATTCCATCGTATTAACATTCATATATGGTTTTGGCCATATGTTTTAATAACTAACATGTAGCCCATGCAGTTAATACTTGGTGTTGTTTGGTAATAGGTTCCAATTTTGAATCCGTGAAGGTGCAGTTTGGCATACAAATAAGTTTTTGTGGCCCCCGTGCTACCACATGGATGCCTCTAGTTGGGCCACGTGGCAGCATGTGGTTGGCCACCAACCAAACAACCAAATTCAACCACGACAGAACCAATCAGTGTTTTCCAGTTGTCAGGAAGTGGTAGTCCCAAAAAAATTTGAATTTCAACCAACCAAAAGAGGCCATGTGGCAGCCAACCACTGGCCCAAATGCATAATTAGTGGTCCTTTTTAAAAAAATTGTCAGTTTGGAAAAACGAACATAACGCGTTTCTGGGAGCATATGGTGTCGGTTTTCTGCAAAACAAGTTGCGTCGGATTCAGAACGATGAGATATATGTGGTTGTTCAGGTTCCACACCATTCTGACAAATTTCATTTTTAGCATATTCTTGAGCACCTAATCAGGCAGATTCTCTCTTTGTTAAAACAGGGAAGTAACAATTGATAAACTCTTGATTTTTTATAGTTATTCAAAACAAATTGGCTTGACACATAGTCCTTTACAAGAGTTAGAGAAGGGTGGCATGGTGACTTGGCAACTTGAATGCTTCAACTTATGGTAATCTCATTCATATTTGTAATAATTCAAGGCTCTCCCTATCATTATAACCTATGGAAAATGGTTGGCTAATAGTGCCATAATCTTTGAATATACATAAATTAGTGTTTCAATGTGCACTTAAGGGTTGACTATCTTTGTAAGTTTCATGTCCTCTCCTAAGGTATCTTCTCAAAGACAAATTTCTCATGTTCCAATTGATAAACCTTGGGCATCGGTTTATTTTAATGAGTTAGACAAAGTTAACCAATATTCATGTGGAGTTAGTATAATATTGTTTATGAATGGAGATCATTTTTGTAAATTAAAAATTGGGACTAGGAGGGTGAACAAATGACCATGCCAAGTTGCTTGCCTTGAAACTATTACTAAGATTCATTACTTTCAAAGGGATCTCAAATATTCAAATATTTGGTGACTCCATGGTGGTTATTGAGTGAATAAAAGGATTAACTAGAATGAAAATTTATTCTTTTAAATCCTTTTTTTTTAAATATCGAAATTATCGAATCTAATTTTAGTTCCATTTATTTATTCAAAGAGCTCAATTCTACAATAAATGTTATTTTCAAAGAAGTGCTACAAATAGATTATGTGATTTTGATGGTGTTGGAGTCCAAGAATAGACAAATTCTCTCTTTACCCTTTATGAGCTAATCATCACTAGTTTCATTTTATGTTTATATCCGACAATGCTTTGTTGGTTTATGATGCTTTGGGAAAACTTGTTTGATGCCCAAACCATATGATGGTTTGAGATATCTTTTTGGCTTCCTATGGAGTGCTATTTGAAGCTTTTAAAGATATTTTCCATGATTTCTTGATGCAAAATTTGTTTACTATGAATCATCACAATAGAGAATAAAAAATTCTAAATTATGTATGAGCCTTAAGGCATCTGTATGGAATAAATAGGTAGTAGTGATATTTTATCCTCTATTGTTTGTGGGATGAAGCATTATCCTACCCACCTAAATTATATTCTTGCAAGTGACATGTTGAGCTCAAAATGAGTATATCGTCATAATGTATTTGAGCTATGTTGTTGACCAGACCTTGTTCCCTGAAGAATCTAGGGTATTCCCCAATATTTTTTACTTATGTGTGTGTATGTGCATGTATGTGCATACACATGCACATGTGTGTGTGTTTGTGTGTGTGTGTGTGGTGTGTGTGTGTGTGTGTGTGTACGCTAATTTTAATATGTATGCAAACAAAACCTTTAAAAAAAAATATGTCAAAGACACTAAATTTTTCCAAGTATTAAAATTTCTCTCTTGTCCCATTTATTTTGAAATGGCTTCTAAAAAAATAAACCTCCTTTTATTTTTCTCTATTCCTCAACATCCAAGTTTTAATCCATTCATATTACAAAGATTCATTAATGTTATTATTTCTTGTTTATACATGTAGAATAACCATTGCTATACCTTCTTAGACGAACTGATATTTAAAGCCACTTTCAATCCAAGTTTTAATCCATTCATATTATGAGGATTCATTAATGTTGGTATTTCTTGGTTGTACATGTAGAAAAACCATTGCTAGCCCTTCTTAGACGAATTGATATTTGAAGCCACTTTCAATTTTTGACCATTGTTCTCATGTCCATGTAAAGGAAACTATTATTGATGTATAACTAACAAACAAAATCAATCTAATGGGATTAAATGTAACATAATGACCAAACATAAAAATTGCTTTCAAGGATAATTCTTCAAATATTTGATGCTAATAGGTGTTATATCATGGAATTCCATCGGTTAAAAGAATTTTTAATTAACATTTATTAATGAATATTGAAAAAATATTATGCAAGAGTATTTTGTTGCTAGCATATTGTCTCTACAAATCAAGATGAAAGATGATTTTTCAACCTTATCCATTAATCCAATTGTTTTGGATTGATGAATAAGGAACTTAATTATTGTTTCAATGTCAATGGAACATTTTTCTCCTCAGAATATCAAGATGAACAATAATTTGTCTACCTTCCTCCTCCATTCGTACATTTTCGATTGAGGAATGATTGAAAATTTTAATTATTGTTTCTATCTCTTTGGAATATTTTTTCTTCTTAACATTTATCTTCTCTCTAAAGAACTCCATAGGTCACAAGGGTTGGTGATTCCTATTGGGGAATATCAAATGCATTGTGGTTGCGTAGATTTGTAAATATAATATCACTGCAATGCAATTTATGTTGTCTAGCCTATTGATGCATCTATAGTTTGTTTTTTTAATCTAAATGCCAAACCAATTATTATAATTTTTCACAAACCTCTTTCCTATTGCTACTCTTTAAAAATTTGGAGCTCCTTATTTTGGGAAAATGCTCTAATAAGTGAGTGAGAGTTAATTTTTCTCTTTCTTTGAATATTACTCACAAATATTATATAATATACTACATTTCATTACAAGTTTGAAGTATGAATTAAAAAAATATATGCAAAATGTTAACCATTTGCTAGTAGAAAATGTTTTCCAATGCTTCTAGTGAACAACCCTTACCTACTAGTTTTATGCTTCAATTATCAATTACGTTAACCAACCACAAATCCTAACCTATCAATAGTTGTGCTTCAATTATCAATTATGTTAACCAACCACAACTCTTATTAGTTTTGTGCTTAATCATCATCACATTAACCCATCACAAATATAAGGATCAAAATTTAAACATGCATGGACGCAAGTTTTATAAGGATTCACATACTAGTTAATGAGATTAAATAACTAACCTTCGGGTGCAATTCATTCCAAAATAACTTCTAAAACATGACAAAACAAATAAAATGTTAGGAATTAGACAAGGAAAAAAAGCAAACAACTTTAACTTGAAAATTTTGATGAGTTGGTGAACAACTTTTACTTGCCACTTTTGGTGAATTAGTGAACCAATTTTAATTTTGGTGATGAAATCAAGATAATCTAAATCAAAGTTGCAAAAGAATCAAATTCTATTTAAGAAGAATTCGGAAACTACTTAACATCATATACCTAGATTGAAAAAATAATATTGATATAAGCATATTGTGCATATAAAAAGGCGTATGAAGAAATCTATATCTAAATGATACGTTTTATATTGTGCCTAAAGCACATGAGTAATGTATTTTTGTTCATCTCACATAAAAATACATTTTTTTCATGGCAAAGGAAAAAAAAGCATAGAAATACAAAAGAGGAATTATTCATACAAAGGGACAATACAAGCAACACCATTTAATATTATTTGACAAGATATTTGGCAATATAACTAAACACACTAGGCCCCACATCGCATTCTATCAATGCCTTTGCATGTTATTTTTCCATACAAAATGTTATCTATCTTCATACAACACGAATAAATAAGTTGCTTTAAAATGAAATGGACTAATAAAATCAATATCGCCTAAAAGAGCCATGGTTCAATAAATTTTTACTAAAACAAAATAATAGTCCCCACAAATCCTTAGCACTCCCAAACAAATTTGGACTACCAAAACGTGTACCCAACAATGTCTTATGCCACCACATCATGGACAAGAGTTTTCCATGACACCCATCCTTCACAATGGTTCCTTGGAAAATGAAGGCCCTAGTAAATTAGTAATTAAGGAAATGTTTTCATTTTAAGGGAGAATATAAAGGACTAGCATCAAACAACAAGATTCCTACATCCATTCAACTTTTTTCAAGAGAGACTTGTCAATAGAAAAAATCAATATAATAAATATGGTTTGTAATCCAAATTGATTTTCCATAATCCCAAATCCAATGACACTACATGGGACCAAGGGTATGCATGTTAAGCTTACACACTTATATAAAGGAGATAATTTGATAGCATTATTATATAACAATACAATATGATCATGTTAATCTTAATTACTTTGAAAACCCAAACCAAGACTTCCATTTTTGTTTAAGTTCCCCAATCCCATAAACCTCTCCATCTAAATATCCTTTTTAGGAGCCTTTTAAGGATATCACTTTGCGTATGAGTAATAGTAGAATTTTGTACTTTCCAATTCCTAACAAAGTCACAAACAAAGTCAAAACCTTTCTCAAGAAAAAATCATGCCAAGTAAGAGTTAAAACCATATTCTTTGGCCATGCTTTCCAAATTATTTAAAGCATAAGAGAACCATCAATTTTGAAATCATTCAGAGCATCAATCACATCACTAAATGAGAAATGTCCTTTGATCTTGAATATATAGTTTCCTTCAATTATTTTTAAAGAAACGGTCATTTGCAAGACTCCTCACCAACAATCAATTTCACTATGCATTTCAACACCAAGATTTTTTATTTTGATCTAATACTAATTAAACCAAGGCCACCTTGTTTGACAAAGGAATAAATATTCTAGTATACAAACATTATTATGTTTAATATTGAAGAAGAAATATTTTTGTAATAAATGTTTTGATAGATATATAATTTATAGAATGATCGAATGATAGAATAATGATGTTACAAATCAAGTGCCCCTATTATAAATACTAGGCAGGGTGCCCTTTCAAATGAAGAGTCATAGCTTTGTGGATAAGACATACCTTTACACCATTTCATATATTTTATTATTAGTACTATGTTTGTTACATCGTCGCCCTCTTAAGGAATTATTTGTCCTTAAAGCATAATGAACAAATTCTCTCTGGTTGTGCAAGTTGCTTATCTAGGTTAGACTTTTTCCTTGAAAACTGCACTACTCTTTTTATTTATTTATTTACTTATATATTTTATTATTATTTTAATTATATATTAATAAAATTAATTTATAAAATTAATTAAAAAATAATAATTTTAGAATTTAATAAAGTAAATTTATAATAATTTAATAAAGTAGCTTTGTGATCATTAATTAAGGTTTATTAATCTTATTCCCTTTTCTTTTTTTATTTTAATTTTTTTTTTTACTTAATATAGTTAAATTATTTTTGAAATGTGAATTGTATGATAGTGACTATACAATTTTTGTTGGTGCGATTGAGCAACAATAATATACACATCCATCCAAACCTATTGTTTTTACATGAAAAAATTCCCCATCCTTCAAAATATAACATCTTTAAATATTTGGAGATCAAGGATGGATTTTCAAGCTCGCGCTAAAGTGAACATCAAGGGAATATCTAGACCTCGATCTATATGTTAGATAAACTTGGCCCTGTGGCGGAGTTAAGGTTGTGTAAACAGTTATGGTTAACATTTGTGGTTTTGGGCACCTAGTATTGGTGACTCATGGTATTGAGATCATGTTATTACATGTAGTTGAAGCCCTTAAAATGCTTTCGTATTCTCCATTGTATTGAACCATGGTTGAGTAATGAAAGCTCGGGTTGTTGGTCGGATTGGCTGTGTTTTAGCCAAGGAAAATAATAGATCTATTTTTGGTTGGTTTTTCCCCACTTGGGGTTTTCCAAGTAAATCATGGTGTACATGGTTTGAATGTGTTGTTGCTATGATTAATATTATTATATTTATTTCTATCGTATTTTCTTTGAAAGAATAACAAGTGGTATCAGAGCTTGGTGAAAAAAGTATGAAATCACTTCCAATTCCTTCCCATGGAATTGTTCCTATATAGATGGACTATCCCAAGAATTAACTTGGTTGCTCAAACTAGCAGTGCTGATTGAAGTAATGGCTCTTTGCACAAACCAGCACGGTTGGTTGAGCAATAGTTCGATGAGAAACATGATGCGAGTACATGGGGTTGGTGTGACCCCCTTCATTGTTTTCTGGTGTGACATCAATAAAATATTTGTGACCAAGTCCCTGAAGCCACGAGACCCAGGTGGCTCCAGCCACCCTCAGGAAACCAAGAGGGCTCAAAAATGGTCAAAATTCAAAGTGTTTAGAATGCTTTTAAACTAGGATAATATTGTAGTGCTCGTCGCCCATATTCTAATGGTGTGAACGGCACTCAAATCCAAGCTTGTATGAGAAATTTATTGCAGTTTGAAGTTTGTACCAAACAGCAAAAAAACAAGTCAGAGTCAACATTCTGCCACGTGGCAGGCTGTATGGATGACATGTGGAAGGCCTAGTGGGACCCACAAAGCTAATGTGGCAGCCCAGTCAACAAAATAGGTGGACCCACAAAAATTTCATGTGGCAGCATCACAAGTCGACACATGGCAAGTAGGTGGTAGAGGTCACATATGATGTGGACCAATGAGAGCTTGCCACATGGCCTAATCACATGGTGCCAAGTGGCACCTAAAATTAGGCCCAAGTGGCCTTGGATGGTGCAACTTCCATTTTTTGTCTTATTCTCATGTTTTTGGGAGTTGTTACAATATGGACATACGAATTCCATATATTATATAGTTTGAAAAAAACTATATTAAAATTAAAATTAGGCTTTAAAACAATATTTGGAGTCAATGGGATTTGAACCCAAAACCTCCCAACAACAAGTATCTTAATATTATATGCCAACCAATGTGTCAACCTCACACATTTTCTTATTCACCCTCACACTTTGTTATAAAATGTCATTCAAATGGTTCAAGGAACCATAGAGAATGATGGAGAATAAATGAGAGATGAGGGCAGAGGAAGGCCAATGGAGCCGTGAGCAAAGCGAAGGCAGAACGTGGAGGACCAGCGTGCTTTTCAACATTTAATATTTTTTTTGTTTTCACGTGCAGAACCTTGCCCAGGGAATCTTGAGGGGCATCAAGAAGATTCCCTGAGGCGTAGAACTTGTAGGTGTCAGTTTTTGACAAATTTTATGTCGATTTTACACCTCTCGACGACAGGAATCCAATGGATATGTTTGTTTTAGAGGCAGAGCTTCCCAGTTTTCATCCATTTTCCATATTGGAGTGACGGTGTCAGATTCCCAAGTGGACATCTGATTTTATGCCTCTCGATGCCATGAATTCGATAGTGCAGCCAGATTCAGCAATTGAGCATCTACTTCTTCAGCCAACTTCAGGGGTTGAGGTATATGCAGTATTGATATCATGTATCTCTTTTATCATTTTTTTTTAGATGTAATATGTTTTTTAGGTCCTTGCTTGATGTATGTTGCGGGATCTATGTTTCTACTTCATGTGAGATGTATTCGCCATGGATTTTTATGATCCCTATGTAACCTTGTTGAAGGGATCCTCATCGTCACCTTGTGTGAGATTATGTCATGTTGATAGGAGGCCTATTGTGAGTGTGAATTATTGTATTGGAAAGTCTCATGGAGAGACAAGCCACTCATGTTGAGAGAATATATCCTTGTATGACAAAAAACCTAGTCCATGTACATCATCACTGTTTCCAACAATATCTGAAGCGGCCTACCCCATTTTGACACCGAGCCCGGAGACGTAGCCCACACTTGGTGAACTCTGTTATCGTCTTGTGTTATTATGTTGTTGATTGTTGTATTGTTTCCTCTTGCTTAAGGCATGCATATGTTTTCTTTTAATTCTATTTTTAGTAAAATTATAACCACATCACTTAAGTAAAAGATCATGGGTAAATCCAGAAGCTGACGGACCCGGATCAAGAGGTATCAGAGCGGTCTTCTTGCTAATGAGAATTGCGATCGTAAACAACGATTGAAGAGAATAGAGGAAGAGGAGAAAGAAATATCAAAGAATGATGCTTTATCCACATATTTCAGTGCTTATGCATCTTCTTCGTCGTCGTCATCGTCTTCTCGTCATTCGAATGAGGATATCAACCAAATTCTTCAAGAAGATAATGTTGAATTAGGGAGGCTACTATCAGAAGAGAAATAGGAGAAGCAAAGATTGCAGCTTCAGTTGCAAGCCGCGTAAGAGGTCTTGGATAAGTTGAAACACAACGAAGGCTTAAAGAATCCTTCACCACCTTTTTCTGAATCGACATCTAAGCTAAACAATGTTGATTTTTATTCAGTTTCATCTTCACATGCTATCATTGTTGTGGGAAATGTGGAGATACCCGTTACATGAACTGGCATGAGACTCCTTACAAAAATGGGGTATAAAGAAGGAGGACTTGGTGTTAATGGCCAAGGCATAACTCAGCCATTGGAGGTTGTGCAGAGACATTGATTCATAGGTATGGGATACACTTAAGGACAATGCTCAAAGGTGTCAGAAGCTTTCAATACATGGTTGAAACCATTGGGGAAAGAGAATGATGGGAACACTTCATCGTCATCTTATGACAGCGTACATTACAGACAAAGAGCTGAGGCAAGCTATCATCCCCATGATTGCACCAGAGAACAAAAAGAAAGGCATAACAAGTCTCGGTATTCTAATGTCCATTTTGATTACAAGCACCTCACTAACAATGAACATAAATCTTGGCATCAAAAAACATGTAGTTTTTATGGATTACATAACCATGTATTTGTTGAGTGCTGGAAGAGAATGGCAGCATAAAAGAGGATGAGACGTGAAATGCCTTCTCCCCCATAAGAAAAGAAGCTAAAGCAAGTTTGTAGGAATAATACTCATTGCATTCATTGCAACAGAAGTGGCCATCAAAGAGCCACGTGTTGGAGGCTCCATTCAGAGCAACGTCTCAAAGACAAATTGTTCATGCATGAGCTAGATGAAACAGTTGTTTGACAAGCAAATCCGCCACAGGAAGATAACCCATTCACTTTGATAAGTGAGATATGGTTTTTCTAGATGTGTTAGCTTGTTTTGGACTTACTTTGTAAATCATGTATTGCAATTTAAAATGTAAAAGTGATGATGTGTTTTCTATCACTTGTTAAGTGACCATGATGTTTTTTCCTTGTATCTGGGGTATTCATTTACATTTTTATGTAAACTTGACCACAGAGTGTGTGTTATAAACTAGTAGTAAGTATGGGATTCTTGGGTCATATTTGGTCATGTAATTAAGCAGGTAATTTGTAAGAATATTGTACTACAGGTTTGCAGAGGACGCAGGTGTCGACTCATCGTCTTATGGCTCCGAAGAACAAAGGTGAAGGAGAATGAAGGGTGACCTTTCAGGACACTTGTGGTGCAGACGAGGTACAAAGCAGCTGCAAATTTTTTTCATGCTTTCTGTGGATCAAAAGCGCCTCAGTAGGGAGGATTGATCCAGGTGGCTCCAGACACCCTCAGGAAACCAAGAGGGCTTAGAAATGGTCAAAATTAAAAGTGGTTAGAATGCTTTCTAATCGGGACAAGATTGTAGTGCTCGTCGCCATGATTCCAATGGCATGAACATCACTCAAATCTGAGTCTGTATGAGAAATTTATTGCAGTTTGAAGTTTGTACCAAACATCCAAAAAACAAGTCAAAGTCAACATTTTTCCAGGTGGAATACCGTGTGGATGACATGTGGTAGGCCTAGTGGGACCCACAAAGCTAATGTGGAAGCCCAGTCAACAAAACAGGGGGACCCACAAAAAGGTCATGTGGCAGCACCATAAGTCGACACATGGCAAGTAGGTGGTAGAGGTGGCATATGATGTGGACCAATGAGGGATTGCCACATGGCCCAATCACATGGTGCCAAATGGCACCTAAAATTAGGCCCAAGTGTCCTTGGATGGTGCAACTGTAAGGGTCCGTGATTTGGCCGATTGGCGAGCCAAATGACGATGTAACATCAAAACAAGCTTTGGAGCCCAAGGACCTAGCCTTCCTGGACTCAGAGAGGGCTCTCTCTATATGTGTAAAAGATATCGGTGTGTTCGCTTATGGTGTTCTGATATTAGGCTAGTTATGAAGTGAGTTTTTTTATTTTTGGTTTTTAAGTTTGTGAGGGATAAAACTGATCAAAGATATAAAAATGGATAACAAGAAGTCAGATCAATTGGGCTATGGGGTCAAACAGGTCAAGGAAGCTATGAGATGATGATGCAAGGCTGCTGTAGGGCCGATTTGATTCACGGTAGAAGGGATCTTTGGGAAAAATGGGGTAAATGGACATCAAATTTGTGAAAGACGAGGGATTTCAAGTGTAAATAGTTGATAGCAGCCATAAACATGTTATAGAAAGCCATTAATCATGCTAGATGTAACTATGAGCTAATTAATACATAGAAATCAAACATTCCAACCATACATAGAAGTATAAGACCCTCTAACTTTGGGAAATGGCTATCAGACTTTGGGGAAAACACATAAGGAGGACTAACAACTCATAAAACTATGCCGGAACACCTAAACACAGTCTCTAAGTTATTGGGCACTTGGACAAACAAGCTTTCATAGTTTTAGGCAAAGGGCTAGATCGGGACTAGGCCTCCTTGGTTCAACAAGATGATAAACTAATCATTCAAAGAGATAGCTTCATGGACAGAACTATGGACAGCTTATAGGTAAGCAGGGCACACCATACATCCTACTCAACATGCATAGAACTTGTAAATAAAACTAGCAAACAGTATCCTTAAGTTACTAAAGAGCAGTTAAGAATTCTTTAGCATAACTAAGGAAGAAGAAAACATAAAGCTATGAAGATTCAGGAATTTTGAGGTGCCTCCATGGGCATATCTCAAAACTAATCTCTACTGATCTATAGCATCAAGAAGCATGTATCATGAATGAAAACTAGAATACAAACACAAAGCAAGAAAAACTATACCATTCTACCATGTCATGGAATCCATCAACAATCCTTCATCATTTCTCAAAAGCATCCAAGAGGCAGTCCAAAAATCATAACACAAGTATGTTCTTCAAAGCTCATATGACCAATATATTGATTCTTCTCTCAAGTTCAGCCTCTGATTTACAATGAAACCCATGAAATAAATAGGCTTGAGGGAGGAAAACCTCATGGAGCAACTAGCTATCCCATTGGCCAAGTCAAAATATCTAAACTTGTCCTTGAGGCTTTGCAAAGCCCAAGGCACAAAATATCCCATAAAATATCTAAAAAACTGCTAAAAATGGAAATTATATTGACTTTACATCATTTCCCAAGTGTAAAAATAGCTTAATGCACATTTGGGAAAAGCAGATTTTTGAGGTTCAAAAATTACAAAAATACTTCATATTTATGTCTGAAAAAGGTCCCCTGACTTGCTGGAGGCAATTGGCAGCCTTCCCGATGTCGAAACAAGGCTCATGATAGCTCGTTGGAAATCTCTCTGTGTCTAATTTCTGGCGCAACTGAAATAATCTCAATCTGATGCCTGGAAGTCCTCCAAAACTGTACCTGTGTGTAAAAAACCAGGAAATAGCAGACTGCTGATATGGCGGGCAGAATGTGCAAAAAGAGGGCATTTTTCGCCAATTTGAGGGGGCGAATGATCTCCAAATGCTCTGAAAATCGCTGGTGACCTGCTCATAGAATTATGGCATCCATTGGTATCATCCTCCTCTCTTGACAACTCCTCAAACTGAAATGGCGAAATTATGAGTTTTCGACCAAAAACCCAAAAAATGCCAAAAAACAAAAAGTTGCCGAAATAGGCCCAAAATTGGCATGCATGACCCTCAGGGGTCCATAGCAACATGCTCCAAAGCTGAGGCCAAAATATCAAGGGATGATATGCTTTTCCCTTCTTTCCGTGCTAGGCGCTTCCCCTTTGCCTTCTTCAATTTCTCTTGGGCTGCCTTTAGTTTGCGCCGGGCAAACTGATTTAGCTTTTGGAAGTGATGTGTCCTCTTCCTCTGCAGCTCTAAATCTCTGTTCGCCCTCTCAAGCTTCATTTCCAAATGTTTGTTAGCTCTTTCAAGCCATGCTTCTTTGTTTTCTTCAATTTCCTGCTCAAGGAGTGCAGTGAGAGGAAAGGCTTGGAGATGAGCTTGTTCTTCTGCTCTCTGCTTTTCTAAGGCTCTTTTAAGCCCGATGGTCCTAGGCCTCTTCCGCCTAGGCTGGTCTTCCTCCTCTTCATCATCAAACTCACCAATGAGTTCTTCTATCCTCGCTTGGGCCTTAGCTGCCTCATTTTTATATTTGATCGCCCGTGCCTCATGAACAGCTGTGTGCACATTCATCTGTTTGTTTTCAATCTCCAAGAAGTGTTTGAAATTCCTTGCCCTTTGAAGATCCTCCTCTAATGCCTCAATTTGTTCCTCTTTATGAATTAGGAGGTTTTCGAGAAGGCGGGCCTCATTATCGCTGTCATCGCTTTGGATTGGGATGACAGCTAATTCACCTCCATGCTTTGTACTGTCTCCAACTTTGCTTTTACCTTTGAAAGCCAATCTTGCGCTTTTCCTCCTTGGCATGCTAGAAGGTGTCCTTTTGGGCGATTTCCTCTTGCTAGGAACAACCTTTGTCACTGTTAGGGTGGCAGCTTTAGCCCCTCTTTTCCTTGCTGTGCTGAGTTTTGTTCTTTTGGGAGGAGGAGTAACAACTGATTTACCTTTGACATCTTTTTGAATTGGCTGCTCTTCTTGAGGCTGCTCGATGTTTTCCTCTTTTTGTTCACTTGGCTGCCCCTGTTCGCCAACATTAGCTTGTTGTTCTTCATCAATGTCTTGTCCAATTTGTGGCTCAAGAGGTGTCTCAATTTCCTGCCCAGCCTGCTGTTCTTCATCTTGCACCTGCTGCTGTCCCTCAATTTGTACCTGCTGCTGTTCATCTTGGACCTGTTGTCCTTCACTTTCTATTTGATGTTGTTCCTCATCATCTAACTGCTGTTGCTCATCTCTTTCCTCTTGTTGACTTGACTGTCCAGTAGACATCCCGAGCCTTCTAGAAGTAGGCCTACTGGACAAAGGTACCGGGCGATGGACAGGCTGAGTGGGAGAAATATGGGCAGGAGGAACAGTAGAAAAATCTGGATGGCTGATGAATAAATCCCATGGAACCTCTTTCTTCTCTAGCTGGTGTAGGAAGATAATCTTGATCAAAGAATGATGAAAAAGGGAAGGGATTTGTAGAGGTGGGGCCTTCTTCTGGACAGTAGATGCCATCTTTTCTATGCTCTTGAACAAAAAGTAAGGGAGGTTTAATTGCCTGCTTCTAGTAAAATGCATCAATAATCGGACATGGTAGGCATAAATTCGATCAAACCTCCCTTCACAAGTGAAATATTTCATTATGACTTTCATAAGAGGAGCATAACTGTCAAGGAGATATGAAAAAGGGAAAATAGCAGTGAAAGCCTCTCTATGTTCAGGCTTGATGAAAGGCTTGTAATCTTCTAAGTCAAGATGAGCCTGTTTGAACCATTTTTCGCCATGATACGGGATCTTGGTGGCCTTGGACACATATCTTGGAGAAATTTTGAAATCAAGACCCGCCACTTGGAAATGTTTTTCTTTGAATCTCAGGGCGCACAAGTGTGTTAATGGCGAAAAACTCTTGACTTCTTCTATCTTCTGGCAGAAATCAAGGCAGCCTACTTCATGGAAGTTGAAAAGTACAGATGGATGAGCATTAATCTCTTATGTAGAGATGGGCTCATATCTTTTATGTGGACCGCTCCTGCTGTCTTGCCTTGGAGGCATTTTGACCTGAATATGCTTTGGAAGAGGCAAACTGCCTTCACTGTGTGTAAAATGCCCTGCTGGAATCAAACTGTGTCACTTTACTGCTTTGACAGATAGACAATGTGATTTGGATGTTTTGCAACAAGTTTCTTGTAATACACAGCCTCCGTTCTCTTAAAACTAGCCTTCTACCTTTGAATGTACCTCAGCCAGGCAGATTTCTCAATAGGGTACCATATAGTAAAGAGGAGACAGATTGCTGGGTAATTTTCCTGTGCACAGTGTTAATAAATCACTTTTCTTGTGAATTTGTTTAGAAGCCAATCAACACATCTATATCTGTGTCTCCAAGGTAGAATTCAATCATTAAAACTCTGCTCTTCAGAAAGTGGCCTTCCACCTTGAAAAAATCTCAGTCAACAACTTCTCAGTAAGAAATAATACAGTGAAAAGAAAGGTAGACTGCTTAGGAAGAGTTTGCTGTGAGAAGTGCCAAAATCACCCTATTCTGTGAATTTTTAGATGTCAATCAATACACCTGTATCTCTGCCTCGAGGTAGACTTTCAATCATTAAAAACCCTGCCTTGTATAAGTGTGCCAACATTCAACAAATTTGCATATGTGAAATCAACCCTCAGTGTAATTAATCAGTTCACTGTCACAGTCTTGAGCAAAGATGACAGAGTTTGAAAGACTCCAAGAGTTTTTTAGGCAGAAGCTATGTGAGTTTTCTCTTTTTAAAACAATCAATGGATCTTTATAAATTAACCCTCTGGCTTTGGCAGAAAAAGACTTTTACTCTATAAGCACATCCATTTATCAATCTGAAGATAGTGTGAAAGGCTTTCCTTTAGATATAAGCCCTGTCTCTTTATACAAAATTTTTCCTTTTACCTCTTTAGAGGTTTCCTTTGAGGTGGCAGTCAAATATCTTGCACCAACAAACTCCCTTTAAGCCAAAACACTGTTTCTTTGTAGGAAAAACCTCTGCCTTATCTGAATAATCAACTTGTGTTAAAATAAGCTTTGAACAATAAAACAGTCAATTTGAAAAACTCAGAAATAAACTGCCCTTTCTGTAGTTTATAGGTTTAACCTCTGTCCTTTGAGGCTTTGAAAGCATGGGATCCCTGATCCTTTGATTAATTAAAGTGAAATCACACTGCTCTTAATTTCAAAACCAATTTTCTCCTGTAGGTATTTTTAAATGACACGTCCAGTATCTTATAACAGTTCAACACCTCAGATCACTATGTAGAAAACACTGTTTTTTAGCTATAGTGACAGGGTTTGAAGGTTTTGAATACTGTGGTACGAAACAACTGTAGTGGTTCAGCACACTGATCTCTTTATAGGCACTTCCAGCAATGAATTTATCCTATAAACACAGCTTCAAACTATGGGCATTTTCATAGCAAAACCATTTGCCAGATATGGTGATATATCAAAGTAAACTAGGACAAGCCGCTCTTTTTTATTTGTCTTTGACCTTGCTAGGCAACTTCTTTAACATATATGTCGATAATCAAACTAGGTCAAACTCAGCAGTTTTGTTCTAACCTTTTCATTTCACACCACAGTTTGATTTTAAACTTTCATGTCACTTAGCAATTTTTTGAAACCAAGGGAGAAAAATGTGTGGAAATACCTCCAAATTTGATGAACAACCCTTGGGGAGAGCTGGAGTAGCACCGGAGGTCCTCAAGATTTGCGCGGCACTCTGCAGGGAAAGCACTGCGTGCAACAATCGCTCGGGTGGCTTTGTCGGGTCGGGCAGTCTGGCGCCGTGTACAGGCGCGTCGCGCGTACACGGGCTGCCTATGTAAAATCGCCCCCAGGCGCGTCGCGCGGTTTTCCAGGCCCGTCGCTCAATCGTTCAACCTTGAAACTGTGTGCAGAATGCTAAAACTCATTCCGGCCTTCTTTGCTGTGGTGCTGAGAACATGGGAGGAAACTCACTTGTGATTTTGAAAGTGCAAATTCCCCCTCGACTTTGCTCTTATGTCGTTTCAAATTTTGCAACGGTCGCTTCTGTTTTTAAATGCAAAATGAAATTGTTTGGTTGGCTTTTGCAAGGTGTTGACAACCTTTTTGATCCTTTTCACCAATAACCTCGGCGCATTTGCAACTTGGATTCACAAGCGATCGAACTTCAAACTTTGAAAAATAACTCAATAACCCTTTATATCATCTCTGCCACTGTGTTTAAAAATGCTGATGATATTCCTGATGTAAAGTAACACCACTTTAACACTGTCAAGAAAACCCCTGAATACTGATTTGTTTCTGAAAGGACAGAGTTTGTTTTGTCAACCTGTTTTGACAGCCTTGGTCTTTTAACAGCTTTTTCAACCCTTTCTTTTTTGCAGGTGCCCATATTGCTGACATAATTTGGATTTGGTTATGGTTTTTTGATTTCAGGAAAGCGCCCCTTTTTTCAAAATAATTCCCTGCCTGTAGGTGTATCAACTATGATATATCTGTCCTTTTTTGAATAATGAGAAAGCTGCATTGGTTTCAAACTCCCAAAACCACTGATAATCTATCAAAACCACTTCTTTGTCTATTCATAAACTGGTATACTTATTTATAATGTCCTTTTGGGAACAAAACCTGAAATGCTTCCCATCATTTGTGATGTATATTCTGAAAGGGAAACTTATGAAGCAGGAAAAAACAAGACTTCTTTGAAACACAGTTATCAGTTCCTTTTAAGAGTGTAGTGATCTTTCTTTGTAATAGAACCATTCCAAAGCTCAACTCTATCCACTGTTTTACATTTTAGGTGATATTTTAAAGAAAAATCACTCAAGATCTGTTGAAGAGCTTTGAAGGCTATTTTGTCATTCTTAAAAGGGAGGTGGTCTGTCTTTTCCCAACTGGGTTGACAGTCTCCACTTCCAGGTGATCCATAAGTTTCTTCTTTGATTGTAAGTGCTCTATTTTGGTTGCATCCAGTCATACCATAATTCTCTGTTTACTCAAAAAGGAGCTCTTTTAGACTTCTTGGCATGTGACAGTAAAGTGACTGTGTGGCCACTTCTCCTAAGGAAACTACCCTTTTTGTATCAATGACCTGCATATATTCAATATTGTCTCCTGTCCACTATAGGTATAGTTTGACAGACATTTCCATTTGAATAGGAAAACCAATACTTTTGAATCATAAACACTATCTTTTACCTGTGTACAGACTTTTTCTTTCTTTCTTTGTTTCTTTCCACTGCACCTTTTGACCAATCAGTTTTTAACAACCCTCAATGCCTTGGCCATCTGCTCATAAATGGAGGAGGCCCTTCACTGAGCAAAGTATCTGAAGATTATTTGATAAGGCTGCATGACAAGGGTTTGCTTGGATTATGATGGTAAGCAACCAACTTGAAAAACATCAATACTGGCACCTCTGTTTGCAAACACTACTGTGCTTCAGAAAAACCCTAGTCAAAGTGTCACTGTCTCACTGTACTGCTTTGAGGGGAACTGAGATGTCATTATTTGCTTTGGTCATCTTATGACAAATTATTTGAAAGACAGTCTCTGTGACTATGGAGGTCAACGCCCTTTGAAAAACAAACACCTTTTCTTCTGCCTGTGTGATGACATGATTTGCTAGCATCTCTTCAATTTAGTCTTGTGGAAAAGCAGGTTGCTTATGATCAGAATGGTTTTTACCAATGATATGCCTCTCTAAAGTTTCATCATTTCACATGATTTGAAAACTTCTCATGACTTCCTTTACAAGACCAAACTCTGTTTTCCTTTGAATTTGCATACTTCATACTCTATCCTTGTTATGACCATTACTCATATTCAGAAAACCTAGATTTATCCTTTCACTGTTCAGTCAAGAACAAACCTGGACTTTTGCAATCCTTAAAATCAATACTGGCCAGCGCCTTCTGCTTGTAGATGAAGGAGGCGCCCTAACCCTCTGCCTGTAAATGAAGGAGGTTCTGGGCCATGACACATTACCAGTTTGCTGTGACAGTGGTGTCTTTCTCTTACTGTGATTTTCATGCTGGAAAGAGTTGTAAGGTCTTGATGAGTGGCTCTCTGTTTTGCAGATATATATCAGGCTCATGTTACATTTAGAAGCAATTGTTCTTCTAACTGTATATTCAAGCATTTCCTCCTGAGATGAAATTATATTTCCTGCCTCTGTAGAATCCATAAAACACTGTGAAACACCTAATAGTCAGCTTGAGACTGTGGTTTGTGCAGTGCTGAGACCTAGGGGTGTAAGTGGCGCGACTTAGAGCTGTTTGTCAATTTTATTTGTAGAGTGGGAGGTCATTCATGGTAGGTCTGTAGCAGATGGAGGCTTTTTGGCTTTTTGACGATTGCCAAGGGTGAAATGTCTTAAAGCGCCACTTCCTAACATAGGGGAGGCTTTTGAAACAGACTTGGACTTTTCCTTTTGGAGCTGAGGGGCAAACCAATAGGGCTGAAACTAGATAGGATAGTGATAATGAGGTTTTGATTTTGACATGGGTGGACTGAAAAGTAGAAGGGGCGAAAAAAGTTTTATGAGGGTTTTCTAGATGACATATTGACATAAGGAAATCAGTTTTTAGAAAACTCAACTGTAGATATAGTCATCACTAACATGTAAAAAATACGTGGCTAACACAATCTCCATTTTTTGTCTTATTCTCATGTTTTTGGGAGTCGTTACAATATGGACATATGAATTTCGTATATTATATAGTTTGAAAAAACTATATTAAAACTAGAATTGGACTTTAAAACAATATTGAGAGTCAATGGGATTTGAATCCAAAACCTCCCAAAAACAAGTACCTTAATATGATTATGCCAACTAATGTGCCAACCTCACACTTTGTCTTATTCACCCTCACACTTTGTTATAAAATTCCATTCAAATGGTTTAAGGAAACCATGGAGAATGATGGAGAATACATGAGAGATGAGGGCACAGGGAGGCCAATGGAGCCATGAGAAAAGTAGAGGAAGAACATGGAGTAGACTGGCGTGTTCTTCAACACATAATATTTTTTTATTGCAGGTGCGTAACCATGAGCGGCCAAAGGGAGAAACCTTGCCCAGGGAATCTTGAGGGGCATCAAAAATATTCCTTGAGGTCTCGAACTTGCCGGAGTCAAAATTTGATAAATTTTATGTCGATTTTACACCTCTCAGCAACTAGAATCCAATGGTGATGTTTGATTTAGCGGCAAATCTTCCCATTTTTTTTCCATTTTCTAGATCAGGGTGACAGTGTCAAATTCTCAAGTGTGGACAGCCGATTTTATGCCTTTCGATACCATGAAATCAATGGTGCAACCAGATTCAACAACTGAGCATCCACTTCTTCAACCAACTTCCAAGTTTGAGGTATATGAAATATTGATGTCATGTGCCTATTTGATCATCTGTTGTGAGATGTATTATGTTGTTTAGATCCTTTATTGATGTATGTTGTGGGATATATGTTTCTGCTTCATGTGATATGTATTCTCCATGGATCCCTATGTAACCTTGTTGAAGGGATCCTCATCGTCACCTTGTGTGAGATTATGTCATGCTAATAGGAGGCCTATTTTGAGTGAGAGTTACTGTAGCGGAACATCTCATGGAGATACAAGACACTCATGTTGAGGGCATATATCCTTGCCTGACAGAAAACATGGTCAATGTACATCATCACCATTTCCAGCACTATATGAAGCGACCTACCCGATTTTGACACCAGGCCCGAAGACGTAACCCACACTGGGTGAAATTCGTTATCAACGTCTCGTGTTCTTATGTTGATGATTTTTGTCTTGTTTCCTCTTGCTTAAAGCATGCATATGTGTTCTTTTAATGCTTTTTTCAGTGCAATTCTAACCACATCATTGAAGTAAAAGATCATGGGTAAATCTGGTAGTTGACGGACCCGAATCACCACGGTAAAAGTACCCTAAGTACCCAAGAAGAGAAAAGTCTCAAGCGAATGATAATGAGAATTTTGTGTTCATGTGCAAGCTTGAGATGGATGAGGTTGGGCATCGACCTGTTAAGATTGTCTGCTCATACCAGGTTGAATTTCCCACGGAAGGACACGGCCAGATTACGAGGCTTTACACTTAAGCAAACACCTCAACACTTAATTTGTCAACTTGGGGGATTCGTAAACTTAGAGACGAAGCACAGGAAATGCCAGATATGGTATGAATATTTCTAATGTAAATCCCTACTTTATTTAAAGGAAATATTGCATAATCAAATCAAAAGAGAAGAAGGCAACTTGAACCATCAAAAATACTCTAAGACTGGAATGAGAAAGTATGCATTTGCAAGAGAGAATTAAAGATAAAAGGAAATCACTCCCGCTAATGGTTGTTTAATCTACTGAGTGTGTTTTCCCTTAGCAGAGACACTTTATCAGTCTTGTTAGATGGGCCCTTAAACCTGCTTCCTTAGATATTTCCTTCTTGTATTAATTTGTCCTGCACTAGTGCAGGATCAGAGATTTTATGTAGAAGGTATAAATAGTGTCTTTACTGAAGGATTTTTACTTCATTCAAGGGCTCGAACTTTTCAAGGTTCAGAGCACTCATATCTTGTGGCAAGAAACTGGTTCTTGTACCGGATCATAGCTTCCTGCACTTAGCTTTTAATCCTTAAAACGAGTGTTCAATTATTGCAAGTGCTAGTTTTCTATCGAATAAAATTGTACACATAAAAGTGAATGTTTCTGATCTTAACCAAATGTAGAAATAAAGAAACAATCATCTATCCTGTCATAAGCATTTAAAGAAAGAAAGA
>CM076584.1:1301005493-1301194372 GCA_034641835.2 Pinus albicaulis | reverse complement strand
ATCGAAGCGGGCGAAGCTTGCGGTGGGGTCCAGTGAGGCGCTCCTTCTGCAAATGTAGCCATACTTTGTCGCCCACCTGGAAGTTGTGTGGCACCCGGTGTTGATCATGGTGTTGCTTGTACTTGGCATTGGCTCTGTCCAATATATCATGAACCTGTTGGCGGATGTGTTGAATGCACTCGATGAAGCTACTTTCTTTGTCAACTTCAGACTGGACGTGCGCTGAATCGGCCTGAGCAGCTGCAAATGGCATGGCTACGTCAATGGGACATAGTGGCTGGAATCCCAAGCCCACCTGAAAGGGGCTATGGCCAATTGAACTTTGGAGAGCCCAGTTATAACTATGTTGTACATAAGGGAGGCTCTCGTCCCATGTGCGTGGATGCTTTGAATTGTACATGCGCAGAATGTGTACAATCATTCTGTTGACGACCTCTGTCCGGCCATCTGTTTGGGGATGGAAAGCTGTGGACTTGGTGAGCTTTGTGTCCATCATTGACCAGAGGCTGGACCAAAATGTGCTGAGGAACCTGCTATCTCGATCTGATATGATAGACTGTGGGATCCCAAAGTGCACCCATACTCCTTCAAAGAAGAGTTTAGCAGTGGCTTCTGCTGTGATATTCTTCTTACAGGCCGCCATAATGGCCATCTTCGAGAATCTGTCAACGACCACGAAAACACAGTCATTGCCATTCTTAGTAGAGGGCAGGCCCGACATATAATCCATGGAGATGGATTCCCAAGGTCGACTAGGGGTAGGTAGTGGAGTATATAGGCCTTGCTTCTTGATGGTCGGTTTGGCAATGGCACAAGCAGTGCAGGATCTGATGTGCTTCTCGACATCCTTTGGAAGGTTCGGCCAATAGAAATACTTCTGTAGTATTGCTACTGTTTTCTCGACCCCGAAATGCGCAGCGACTCGACTGTAGTGTGCTTCCCATATCATCTTGGCACGCTCGCTTGAAGGAACACGAGTGTCCCCGAGGTGACATAGAAAGTGCATCTTGGGGGTGAAAATTGGAACTTGCGTGCCCCAAGAGTGCCTTGTAAGTGTGGCCGAATTCTGGGTCACACTCATAGAGAAGCGGCCAATCAGAAGTCTCGTGCCCACAAGAGTTGAGCACGGTGGTGAGCGCCACGATCGGTGGTCGGCTGAGGCAGTCTGCAACATTATTGGTGCTACCCTTCTTGTACTTGATGTTCACATGAAACTGTTGCAGATATGTGGACCACTTCTGATGGCGATCATTCTGCAACTTCCCTTGTGTCTGTATGAACTGCAGGGGCCGGTGGTCTGTGTGGATGATTGTTTCCTTCCCCAAAATGTAATGCTTCCATTGTCGACAAGCTTGCAAAATGGAATACATTTCTTTGTCATAGGTGGGATACTTGCGAACTGTCTCAGACAATGTCTCACTGTGATATGCCACTGGATGTCCCTGTTGAGTAAGAACTGCCCCAATAGCATAGTCAGAGGCATCTGTCTCGATCTCAAATGGCTGCTGCAAGTCTGGTAAGGTGAACACTGGGGCAGAACAGAGGCGATTTTTCAATTCATTGAACGCCTTCTGTTGAGGTTCCAACCAAAATAATTTTGCTCTCGCTCCTCCTTTGGTGACTTGGCTCAAGGGCCAAGTGATATGAGAGAATCCCAACACGAATCTACAGTAGAAATTAGCAAGACCCAGAAAGCTGCGAAGCTCTGTTATAGTGGTTGGGGCTGGCCAATCCCGAATGACTTGGATCTTGGCTGGATCCACATGCACCCCCCTTTCATCAATAATGTATCCCATATATTGAACTTGGGTCATGCCAAACGTGCACTTCTCCAAATTGGCACACAACTTGTGTTGCCGCAATGTTTGGAGGACTTGTCGGATGTGATGAAGGTGCTCTTCCCAAGTCTTGCTGAAGATTAGAATGTCATCCAAGTACACCACTACGAATGAGTTGGTGAATGGCCGCAAGATGTCGTCCATCATCCTCATGAAGGTTGCGGGAGCATTCGTCAACCCAAAAGGCATGACCAGCCATTCAAAAAGGCCTTCCTTAGCCTTGAAGGCAGTCTTCCACACATCAGAGGGTTCAATTGGTACCTGGTGATACCCGGACTTCAGGTCGATCTTACTGAAATATTTTGCACCTTGGAGTTGGTCCAGAAGGTCATCAATCCGTGGGATTGGGTACCTATTCCGGACAGTGATCTTGTTCGGCGCCCGATAGTCAATACAGAGTCTCCACGTCCCATCCTTCTTCTGTACCAACACGATCGGGCTCCCACAGGGCGATGAACTTGGTCTGATGTGACCTTTCTGCAACAGCTCCTGAATCTACCTCTTGATTTCATCATTTTCGAGAATAGAGCGTCGATAGATCGGTCCATTGGGTAGCGGCGCACCTGGGGTCAGATCAATCGGGTGCTTGACCTGGCAGTGCAGAGGAACCCCTGTGGGTGAGGTGAAGATGTCCCCGTACTCCTCCACGACCTTATCCATTTGTTGTTGTCGTGCAGAGGGGCCCTGTCTGGAGGTCGTGGCCAGAGTCTTCTTCTTGCCCTGGGGGCGGATCATCAGGAAAACGAATTTCCTGGTTTGGGAAATGAGCTTACTGCATTGTTTTGCAGTAACCAAAGAGATAGCGGTAGGAGGTGGTACCTCTGGTATCCTGTACAACTTATTTCCCAAAGTAACAATAACAGCACGAGGCCGAGACTCATACACATCATGACGCTTCCACAAGTATGGTTGTCCTAATAATACATCAGAAACATCAATAGGAGCAACGTCACATAATACCTCATCCGTGAAGGGCTTGATGCTATAGGGAAGGCGGCACTGCTGGCAGACGCGGAGATCTCGTCCTTGGTGAAGCCACCCGATGGTGTATGGATGTGGGTGAGCTGTGGTCGGCAAGCCCAACCGCTTCACGGCGTCTGCTGAAATGAGGTTCTTTTGGCTCCCATTGTCGACAATGAACTGTACCGGGGAGCCCTTTACCCACATCTGAGAGTGGAAGAGACGTTCCTCCTCCTCTGGATCTTCCGGTTCCTCCTTTTGGATCTTTGCAGTGGCAACAGTGGCGTTGGGCTCCGCATCAATAATTTGTTTCCCTTTTTCATTCGCCTTTTCAGGTTCTGATTCGGAGTCAGAGCATGCATCTGACTCAGAAGCCCTCATCTCGGCCACTAGCGACTGCTTGGCCCGACACTCACTTGTGTTGTGAGTGGAACTCTTATGGAACTCACACCACTTTCCCGTGTCCTTCTTTGGCTTTGCGGTGTTGTTCTTTTCTTGTGGCTTTGACGGGTTGTCTTTAGCCGCCATGCCTTGGCTCTGTCCTTTGTTTTTTGGTTTGGAAACACCTTTCCCTTGCTTTTGATTCGCAGATCCAAAGTCTCGCTTCTTCTGTTTGAATTTCTGCTCAATCTTGGCAGCATACCGGTATGCCGTACCAAGCGAGGAGATGTCGAGGAACTCCATTTCCTCCTGAATGTATCTGTGCAGACAGCTGCGATACTTTAGCACCAAATGTTTCTCTGAATCTTTGATACCCAACTTTGTGCGTAGGGTATGGAACAGATTCGTCAGCTCGTGCACATCTTGATCCCTTTGTTGTCGCAGCGTGGTCCATTGTATGTACTTGTCCTCATAGCTCCCCACGGGATAGTACTGTTCCTTGACGGCGTCTCGAAAAGAATTCCAAGTTGGTACAGCCGAGAACAGAGAGGGTTCTGTCTGGTCCTTGTTCTCACAGTAGGTTTCCCACCAGTCCTTAACATGGGGGGTAGCTTTGAGGAGTGCAAAAATAATCTTCTCCCGGTCTGAAAAGTCATGAACAAAGAAATATCCTTCTAATAGATTCAACCATCTATCTATGGCATCTGCATCTATTTGACCCTCAAATATGGGAATGTCAAAATTTACTTGTACCTTAAAGGGAGTCGCAACTCTAGAGTGGCTACTGGATGCATATGCGCCGCCGGTGGGCAGCCGTTGAAGGATCTGAGCAAAGTTATCCATCATCGCGTTCCTTTGTTTTTCGAGGGCCTCCTCGAGCAATATTTTGATAAGATCTCCTGCTCCCTCATCTTTCTTTTCGTCCCCCATGGGCGTCCGTCGAGGTTTGCGAGGCTGATCTTGCAAAGGTTCCACCAGATCAAGCCCTAGCTCCTTATACCACGACCTCGTTGGGGACATGCAAAGAAGGATCGAGAAAAAGCAGACCGCTCTGATACCACTGATCCGGATTTATGCAGGAACGCAACAGAATAAACACATAACCATAAATACGGAGATGCAGCGGAAATAACACTTCATTTCATTAATATCAAAGAACTGAAATTTGCTTACAGACAAAATGGAAATAAACTAGCTAGGGCACTAGTAGCTATCTCTGAGAAGAGATGTGGTGGCCTCGAGGCCTCTGAAGCGAGTTATGATGAGGCTCGAGGAGCCTATTTATTGTTGAGAAACAATGGAGAACCCTAAACATCCCAAAAACCTAACCCTAGGAGATGAAGTGCCAAAACTATGGGCCCCGTTTGGGTAAATTGGTGTTTCAACTTCCCAGGGACGTAACTTTGGCATACTATCTCCGTTTGATGCACATGATACATCATTAGAGAGCTCTATCCGAGGAATACAACTCTCGGGATGAATTTGATGATCAATCATGGATTTTGCAAGGAGATGTCTCAAGGGGAAATGAAGCTCATACTCAGAGGGATGCAATGATGATGTTTTCAGTGCATGACAGTGTTCACAGGTCACATTATGGGTCCTCCATTGTGCGGGACGGGGAATGGTAGGGACGGTGACAAATTACTGTGTAACACTTATTCATGACATTAATGGCTGCCCCCAGGTCTATAAGAACATTAGAGACAAGGACATTACCAATCTGAACTAAGACAACAGGGTTTCCAGGATTATTATATTTTCCACAAACACACATCCCATCATCAACTTTGTTGCCCTACCAACAAATTGAATGGTTTGAGGTTCCAATCTCTTCCTCCCATATTTCTTGAGATAGAGTTCCTTAATAATCTTGGTACAAATGGGGATCTCTTTGATGGCTTGAAGCAAGGGTATCTTAATGAAAATATTTCGAAGCTCAGATGCCAAACTAGTCTCAAAAATAGGCTCACTCCTTTCCATCACTAGCCTGTCTGGGAAGGGAGGCTGGTTGGAAGAAGATGGTAAGGATTCAGAGGGTAAGGGCTGCTTAGTGACAGCTTTCAGAGAATGGTTAAGAGTTTCCTCTTCTCCTTTCTCTTCAACGATCACCATAGGTTGCTTCTGATTTTCTTATGTTACAGTCCTTCCCGATCTTAATTGAATATCATGAACCCCAACTGGAATAAACTGGTATTCGAATGGTAAAGTTGGGTTTGTTACATAGATCATTTGCACTGTTTTATTATTATTAGGATTGGGCATAGGTTGAGCAGGCAACTGAGGAGGTCGAAAGGGTGGAGGTAAAGGCAATGGTGGAGTGGACTGTCTCGGAAGTTGCGCCATTGAATAAGGTGCATGTGTAGATGGATATGACTGCATAGGTGGATGGTAGGAATATGGAGAATGAGTTGGCCCTCTCCAACCTTGTTTCCATGGTTGAGAAGGTTTCCCATGCTGATATTGATTCCCATATTGCCACTGCTGATGAGAGTTAGGATAAGAATATGCATGTGAATTATAACCAAAATAGTGTGGATAAAATTCAGAAGCCATACTTGTACCTACCTGAGGCCAATTCCTTCTTGCTCCCATAGCATTCAAGTATTCAGCTTTAGGTTGTCCTCCTGTAAATATAGCTTTAAGTCTTGGTATAGAGGGACATTTTTCTATGATATGATCTTCTGCACAAATAGCACACTTATTGGTTTCTTTCAAATTAAGAGGACACTCTTTAGGAGGATGCTTGTCTCTACATTTCTGACAGAAAATACATAATGACTCTTGTTCCTTCATAAGTTTCTGCTGAAATTTTAAGGAGTCTAACTGTTTGGTAACATTGTTCATTATATCAATTTTCATGTTTTCCATTTTATTTTCTAGTCCAATAATCATAGCATCAGTAGATTTAGTTTTTATATTTCTATTTCAAGTTCCTCTACCGGATCTGTACTGGTTTCTTGAAAATTTCCTACATAATTCACAAATTTGATCAAAATTTTGCTGAGAAATATCACCTTGTCCTAACAGATTCAAATTATTTCTAGCATTATCAGTAAGTCATCTTAAGAACAAGGTTCTAATAGTGTTGGGATCAAGCTTAAGTTTTGACCTTTGTAAAATATACAGAAATTTTTCCGAATAATCTTCAAGCATTTCATCATCATCTTGTATGATTGTAAAAATTTCATCCTGCATGTCCCGAGTTTTGCAATATTCTCGATATTTAGACAAAAACACTCTCTTCATATGATCCCAATAGGTTATGGTGTTTCCTCCTAACCCCATAAACTAGCGGAGAGCTGATTCCTTGAGGGTAATAGGAAACAATCTTAAATTCTGAGCCTCAGTTGCATAATCATAACTTCTACACAGAATATCAAACTCAAATAGAAAAGTGTCAGGATCTTCATGAACTTTACCATGGAAATGAGGGAGAGATGATGGTGGAATATTCTTCATTTGCGACACAGTATCAGGATCCACAATTGGAAACACAAAATTGGATTGTCTTACACTTACTTGGTTGCCACCAGTCCCTTCCAAATGATCTTCTTGGTCCACCATTGTTCCCCTTTTACTTGTACCGCTCTCCACAGGCTGATCCACACCTGAGCTATTATTACCAGAATCCAGGTGTATTCTTCCTACGTGATGGGTTTGAATTGGATTGGGCTTCCTGCTTACTGAAGGAGACCCAATATGAAAATTGTTTTCAGAATTCTTTCAGCCCATAGTGGGCTTCGAACCCTTACCATTCCTAGGCATTCATTTCAAAAGGAAAGAAAAAAAGAAAGATAACAAACAAATTCTAAAAAATGTTGTCAGAAATCAATTAACACCAGTAAAGTTCCTTCAAAGAAACAACACTGCAAAAATAAAGAAAAATTACCTCTATTGTATAATCATAAAATTCTTACCAAATCAAACCGCCTCCCCGGCAACGGCGCCAAAATGTTGGGTGCAGGAATTACACTTAAGAAAACTCCTCAACACTTAATTTGTCAACCCGGGGGATTCGTAAACTTAGAGACGAAGCATAGGAAATGCCTGAGCTAGTATGAATCTTTCTAATGTAAATCCCTACTTTATTTAAAGGAAAGATTGCAGAATCAAATCAAAAGAGAAGAAGGCAACTTGAACCATAAAAAATAATCTAAGACTGGAACGATAAAGTATGCATTTGCAAGAGAGAATTAAAGATAAAAGGAAATCACTCCCACTAATGGTTTCTTAATCTACAAAGTGTGTGTTTTCTCTTAGCAGAGACACTTTAGCAGTCTCGTTAGATGGGCCCTTAAACCTGCTTCCTTAGAGATTTCCTTCTTGCATTAATCTGTCCCGCACTAGTGCAGGATCAGAGATTTTATGTAGAAGGTATAAATAGTGTCTTTACTGAAGGCTTTTTACTTTATGCAAGGGCTCGAACTTTTCAAGGTTCTGATCACTTAAATCTTATGGCAAGAAACTGGTTCTTGCACCTGCTCAGAGTTTCCTCCACTTAGTTTTAGATCTTTAAAATGAGTGTTCAATTATTGCAAGTGCTAGCTTTCTATCAAATCAAATTTCACACATAAAAGTGAATATTTTTTATTTTAAAAAAATGCATAAGTAAAGAAAAAATCATTTATCCTATCATAAAATTTTAAAGAAAGAAAGAAAATCACAGAAAGTAGATTAAGAAAACTTGCTGCATCACACCAACGTGCACTGGTGCAGGATCATTTATCCTGCTTGTACCAGGTGGTGGAAAACCAAATAAACAGAATTTCAGGAAAAATAAATATCACACCAATGTGCACTGGTGCAGGTTTGTTTCTCCTGCTTAGACCAGGCGGGGAAATCCAATCTGAAATTAAAGGAAGGAAAGTAAATTGCAGGGAAAGAAAATATATCTATTTCACACGACGAATCCATTTTCAATAAGATAGGAATACATGTGCTGAAAGTTAAATCACACTTTAATAATATAAACACACATTACAAGAAACAAAAAATAGGGTAAACGTGATGGGTTGGCTAGGCCCTAGCCAACCAGCGCGTTTCCCTTTTTAAGTTAAAATGCTGCTCAGTAAACCAGTTAATTCATCATCTTAAAAACAGAAACATAATTTCTGAAACATGAAGCAGAAAAACCTTTTATTAATTCATTGAGGCGAATACATGCGTTGATACAATGTCCAGCCCAAATTCGGGCAATAACAAAACGACCGGTTACCGCCTATCAACTTTTCTCTAAAAAATCTGCTCCAAAGTTCTCCCCCTAGGTCCTATTTACACTTTACATTATATAGATCTGTTGCCAAAACAGATCGTTCAACTGATTCATAACAAAATGCATAATTTAGTCTCAGCCTTCAAGATAAGACGGTTTTGCAAAAATGGTCATAGCTAACCAGCTTTCGCCCTTCACGGATTAGTCTCGGCTACCTTTGAATCATTCGTTGTTGTGGCTGAAGTGGCTCAAGATGAGGCAGTGATCAAATAAGTTCGGATCTACTGTGAAGATCTGTTGTGCTGGAAATGATGCAAGATTTGATCCTGCACTAAGATCAACGGTCACGGTAAGCACTCTAACCATCAAATAACCTTTGGAGATATTGATAAGTTACAAAAGTGATTTAAAAGTAATAAATCATGTAATAAATATTTAATTAATGCTAAATTGAATTAAAACATGAAGAATAAAGGTTTATACAAAATTTGTCACCATGCTTGGACTGGTGCAAGATGAAGGTGCATAAAGGAAGTGAAACAGAGGTAAATGGTTACAATTTAGGAAGGGGAAAATGGTAAAAAGAGAGAAAATTAGGGGGCTAACAATGAATGCCTTGGCATGTTATTTCATAACGCTTATGGTATGGGATAAATTAGGGTTGGGTCTACTAGGAAATAGTTGTGTTAGCCTCTACATAAATACCCTCGAGAAAAATATAACTTGTGAAACTGAAGGAGAAACAATGGTATAATTGTTAAATTTCGTTATTGAAATTATTTTCTGAGTCGTCCTGATAATTGGGGTTTGTGTGCATCCTCTTAAAAATATTGTGCAATATTAATCAATCGTGTTATCTCTAGAAATGAGAATTGGTCATCTTTCCCTAATCCTGAATTAGGGGAAATTATTTTAAAATAAAAAAATTGATGTAGTTGATGAAAAAGAGTCGGTAAAACTTCAAGGGTGGGTGGGGCAACGAAGGAGAGTTCCAGTTTGTAGACACCGAGTATTGAAGGGATCAGATTGCTAGAGCGGAGGTGAGAGTGGTCACGGTGGGCACCTGTTTTGACACCACGAACATTTCTTGCGTTGGCACTATCCGCAAGGATTATCTTGGAGTGGTCATGAATGCCCAAGAATCGTATTTAAAAATTTTAGAAATGTTTATAAGATGAGAAAAGCTTGATGTTGTGTGTGTGTGTGTTGTTGATGTTGGTTTAGCATTCCTAGACGAGCAGAGGCACAACAATCCATTTCCTAGGAACCAGCATGAGCAAAGAGAAGCGAGGAGGGGGTCTGCAGAGAGAAAGTCATCGTTGTGAAGAAGAAGAGGTTGAGAAGACAGAGCTAGAACCATTGCATGACGTCTTTGTCTCATCGTTTTTCATGTTGGAGCATCGAAAATAGTACACCTAAATTCCCAATGTTGGACTGAAGTGAATTTGCAGAAGACATCCTTCTGTAAATTGAAATCATGGAGGAGAGTGATCAAATATGGTCATGGGTTTGAGTCACATTGGATGCAAAATGTAGCATAAGATACGAAGCAGCGCCAACATCGGTGGCCACGCCCTCGATGGTTACGGGAATTTCATGCTTGCCGAAGACGACGCATTGAAGTGTGCAACATTTGATTGATGGTTGGAGCATTGATATGCCCATCAAAGGGTCTCTATATTTTTATTTTTATTTTTTAATTGTGAACTCGACATACGAAGGTGAAATGTATCATTTTGAAAGCAGCAGTTCAAGTTGTGTGGAGGTTGTTAATTGTGGAAAAATGAGAGAATAGTGATTTAAGGTAGGATATCAAAAAAGAAAAAAAATTGTATTTTATTTTTTATATGTAAATGGGCATATGGAATATGACTGTAAGACCTAATAATCCATGTGTATCTCGGTAAATAATCATTAGTAAATTCTGGATATAGAACTAGGTGATATAGGGGAGAATGTGGAAGCATGTTGAGCTAGGACAACATGTGAAATTCTTAAATACCCTTACGTTGATTGGGTAGGGACTTGAGGTGAATGGTGGTGGCTCGCTCACTTGGCCAATTTGGCTAGATTTGGCCAAGGAAAACCCAAATTCAAGTTTAAAGGGGGGATTGTTAGATAAACTTGACCCTGTGGAGGAGTTGAGGTTGTGTAAACAGTTATGGTTAAAAAATATGGTTAATAGTTGTGGTTTTGGGCACCTAGTATTGGTGACTCATGGTATTGAGTTCATCGTATTACATGTAGTTGAAGCCCTTAAAAGGCTTGTATATTCTCCATTTTATTGAGCCATGGTTGAGCGGTGAAAGCTCAAGTTGTTGGCTGGCTTGGTTGTGTTTTAGCCAAGGAAAATAATAGATTTATTGTTGGTTGGTTTTTCCCCAATTGAGGTTTTCCAGATAAATCATGGTGTACATGCTTTGAATGTGTTGTTGCTATGATTATTATTATTATAGTTATTTCCCTCGTATTTTCTTTGAAATAATAACAAGACTATAAGTGTGTGCCAAGCTCACCCAAGAATAGGTTAAGGAAATGGGAGCCTTGGAGATAATGCCCCACAAGTTTCAAATGACTTGAAAGATACTCACACAAGATATCTACTTCATAGAAAACCTCATGCCTCAATTTTATGCATGCTCATGGAGAATGGTGACACACTCTTTCCAAAATTCTCAAACATTTCCAAATTTCCAATAAATTTGTTTCTCGACCATTTCCCTCTTGAATTCCTTCAAAGCAAGAAACTCTTGAATCCATTACAAGGAGCAACATTTATATTACTTCTAAATTAAGCATCCACTTGGAGAATTAAAATTTTTCAGAGAGGCATTCTAAGGTGGCCAATTGTTTCAGATACCATTCAAATATGAAACTATGGGGCATGGGCCACATGCTTTTCCCAATGATTCTATAATTCCTTCCATGCAAGAGATATCATGGGTGCTCATGACAATCTTGTGCATGAAATTTGTGAATTGTGTTTTGAAATCCACAATTCCATTATAAGCCTCGACCTCGTATTTGAGTGATTTTTATATTCGGTTGAGGAAGGAGAGTATTCAGGGTGTATACCTAGGCCTATGCCTTTAAGCACTAGAAATTTTTCATCATAGTCAACACGGGAAACGATATAGAGAGTCGTGTTCAGCCATCTGAGATAGGGGTGATGGTGGGAAAAGAGTGTGGCCATGCACCACATGCCACCTTCATTCTTTAAAATCCATGATTTACCTTTTTTTTCCCTGGAAAATTCGTGTAAGAGGGATTCCTTGATTCGCTTTAGCAATCAGCAATCCCACAAGGAAGCCTCTGGTAGAGATTGATTCAAAGGGAGGGTCATTGGCCTTGAGAAAACCACATGTCCATTAGTTTCTTCATTATAATATTGGGTAGCATATCTTCTGACATGTGCATGTGTTTTGAAGTGCCTTGATCGTAAGTGAGGGGAGACCCTAGGATTTTAACTAGATGATAAATGAATTTCTTTGATATAGGACAGAAAATATATTTTGGTACATTTTCACCATGGTGCATGTCATAAATATATCAGGCTTTCCTTTTGTTTCATCATAGATATCTTCTAGTTCTTCTTTGCTTAGGATTTCCATAATTATAAATCATTTTGAAATATTTTCCCTTTGGTGGAGCGTGACATTATTCAACAAATGATTTTGGCCACACTTTGTCCATTTCATAGCTAGTTCCACCTATTCAGTTTCCAGTGGATACAAAACCCTATCTCTTGTTAGTTTCATTAAATTTAGAATGAAACTTGCTTCGACCTATTCTATTGTTAACAATTTCAACATCATCACTCCCATAAATTTTATCTTCACTATTTTTTGTGTTGGTAAGTAATTTGTTGCCAATAATTGCCATGTCAATTTGATCTTTAGGATTTGGTTGCACCTTTTTCATTTCATTGGTTCCACCTATTATATTTATAATGGATACAATACCTTATCTCTTTCCAAGGTTCATGTTCAAAATGAAGCTTGCTTCCATATTTTCTATTGCTAATAATTCCCACATTATGAAAGCCATAAAGTTCACCTTCACTACTTTTATCCTTATTTGATATAGAAGTTTGATTCTTCTAGTGGTTTTTCATTTGATTAGTCTCCAAAGTCTCATCTATATCACCGTGAAGAATTCCTAATTCAACATGTTCATCATCCTTTTCCAGTTTAGAAAATTCTTCACTACTAATTTCTTTCATGTCAATGTCAGCTTCTATTGTGGGTTCCAGATCCAATGTCTTAAAACCCTTCAACCCTCTTGTAATTATTTCTTTCATTTCCTGTAACGATTTCATTTGAGTTTTATGTTATTCCATTAATCCTTTGAAATGTTTTTCCATTATTCAATACCTAAGAATATAATGGTGACATAATGTGGCTCTGATCGGGTGATCAGAAAATGCACCTCTAATACCAATGTAGTAAACAAACAATATTTTGTTTGATGTTGAAGAAGAAATATATTTGTAATAAATCTATCGATAGATATATAATTGATATAATGATATAATTATGATGTTACAAATGAGGGGACCCCATTATAAATACTTGGCGGGGGGGTTTTCATATGAAGAGTTGTGTCTTTGTCGATAAGGCACATCTTCACACAATTTCATACATTTTATAATTATTATTATGGTTTTTACAAATACTCCATGAAATCATAGATAAATCATATTTGAACTAAAAATTATTTATTAAAATTAACCAAAAAATAATCAACCATAAAACCCCATTGCCAATCATGCCAAAGAACAAAACTACGCATTCATGGGAAATTAGTAGAAGCCATAATAAACGCGGTTCAAGTTGAATAATTTCATTGAGAACTACGATTTCACCAAATGAAAAGAACACTTATTTGACTAAAAAAATTCAAATCCATGAATAGCCTCATATTAATTTTCCATTGAATTTTCAATGGGAATTATTACTACAAAATCTAACACCCTAATGCAAATCCTCACTAAGCAACCTAGATTAAGAGCAACAATGGGATAATTACCACTGTCACCTTAGCAAATACTCCCCTCTTTATCTCATTGGATACAACCCCCACAAGGGAGGCTTTCCCAATATATCTTAGGGATTAAATAACGCAAATGGTCGTGACCTAAATACCCCCGAAGATTTTTACTACAAGTTTCACCAAAGGGAAAGTATGCAATAATCATGGATTCAGGTGATTTAAGGTATAATTCCAACAAACCAAGTTCAAAGTATGCTATGTCTAAATCTAGAGGGATAAGTATGACCTAAAGAGGTTCAAATAGTTCCCAAACACATGCAATTAGGAAATTATATGCAATCAAGAAATCACAGGGGGGACAGCAACCCCCCTTATTTGGTGGGGTCATAGGGGCGGAGATAACCCCCTCTTATGGGGTTTTCAAGGGGGCGGTAGCCCCATTGCACGGGATTTGGGGCAGTGCCCCAAAAAAAAGGAGTAGTTTTTTTGTCCATGGTTTTCGAGTGCATGGTGGTTTTTCCCATGGTTTTGTAGATCTGGTCAAAGGAACTAAGGTTATATTCTAATCTTGGGCTAATGGATTGGGAGTTTATGAATGTGACAATATGTATATAATGTATTGCAACATTATAAAAGAGCAGAATGAAAAATAAATTTGTTTTTCCCGGTTTTGGGTTCCATGAGAAAAATATCTATGTATAGTTTCTATCCTTGTCATTGTATTTTTTCTAATTTTTTTTACAAATTTGTTTGCAGGTATTATTTGTACAAGGTTAAAAATTAAATTTGGTATCAGAGTAGTTTTGGCTTCAAGGGGATGCCCTTGAGGCTAATGGGTTTTGCTCGGGCCTGTGGTAGACCCTATTACACTGAGAGATATGTCGTATGGATTCATGTGGTGAAATGAAATGGCAAACAATGGAAAAATAGAGATCGAGAAATTGAACAAAAAAATTTTGAGCTATTGAAACTCAATATGGAGGATCTTTTGCTGGATAAACATTGGTTGATCATTGTGGATCCAAGTACTAAACCAACAAAAATGTCGACAAAATATTGGACCAAGTTGGATCAGAAGGAAAATAGAACAACCAGGTTGTGTGTCTCAAATTTAGTAGTACTAAATGTTTTAGGAGAAGCTACAACAAAGGCTTTGTGGGAAAATTTAGTGACTTTGTATCAATCTAAGTCCCATGTAAATTATATTTTTCCTATGGAAGAATTTGTATAACCCGAGGATGAGGGATGGAGACTCCATGACAGAGCATATGAATGCCTTTAATAATGTGGTAAGTTAGTTATTATATGTTGACATTAATATTTCAGATGAGGATAAGTGCATTAATCTATTATGTTCTCTACCATACTTTTGGGATAGTCTAGTTGTTTCCATAGGTAGTAATGCAACTACCTTAAAATTTGAGAAAATAGTCGCATCCTTGTTGTCAGAGGAGATGAGATGAAAAAACAAGGAGAGCCAGAAAGGAGATGTATTGTTTTTAAGATAATGCTCCCAAATGATTCCTCGAGTGGTCGATCTAAATCTCGAGGAAAATTTGTAAAGGTGTGTTGGAAATGTGGAAAAGAAGTGCACTGCAGGAAAGATTCTAGATCCAAAACTACTGAGAAATGAAAGGGATATAATGATGCTCCTTCTACAGAAGCAAAAACCACCTCAAATGAAGGTGGGGATGTATACTTGGCTTCTTCAAGTACGTGTGTAGATCATGAGGCATGGCTGATTGACTCAAGGGCATCCTTTCATATGACTCCCCATAGGGAGTGGTTATGTGAATACGATAGATATTATGGTGATGATGTCTTCGTAGGTGATGATAGGAAAACTACAA
The DNA here is from genome assembly GCA_034641835.2 of Pinus albicaulis. NCBI lineage: Eukaryota > Viridiplantae > Streptophyta > Pinopsida > Pinales > Pinaceae > Pinus > Pinus albicaulis. Next base: position 1,301,179,136 of record CM076584.1, on the reverse strand, counting down.
TCACATGATGAGGAAAACTCAATTTAAAGTTGATAGGTGGAAGGATTAGAACACTCCCTTGTGTTCTGCACATCCAAGGATTGGCCAAAAATATAATTTTTGTAAACAAGACGGATGATTTAAGTGTAAAAATAGTATTTTATAAATATACCTACAACATGGTTTGAGGAGCATTAGTATTGATGAAGGGAATTCAGGTCAAAAATCCATACAAGTGGTTGAGAATTATTGTTATTGATGGGTGCAATAGTTTTATTGTTCCTGAAATTGGAGAAAAACTCTTGTAGTCTCTGGAGAAAATACTATTTTGTGGCATCAAATACTAGGACATATTAGAGAGAAGGGCCTTTGCATAATACATGGTAATGGTATGGTAGAAGGTATGTATAATTTATATCTAGATTTTTAATTCTATGAACATTGTGTATATAGGAGGCTGAATTGGGTGAGGTTTTCCTTTGGTGCTAAGATAGCAGAAGTAATATTATAGTGTGTGCACAATGATGTGTTTGGACCTGTGTCAAATCCATCACTAGGTATATATGTGTAATGTCTCATTTATAGATGACTTCTCGAAAAATACATGGATATATTTCCTTGGGAAGAAATTTTAAGCCTTTGATAGTTTTAAAGAATTTAAGTCTGGTGGAAAAGCAGATAGAGAAGAAGATTAAGGTGTCAAGGACAGATAATGATGGAGATTTATGAAAGAAGGAATTTGAAGAGTTCTATAAGAAGTGTGGTATAGCACGAAAGAAGACTAAAAAATACACACCTTAGCAAAATGGAGTTGTAGAAATGATAAACAAGACGTTGATAGAAAAAAACAAGGAGCATGCTCAGTGGTGCTAGGTTAGGATAGGAATTCTAGATAGAGGTAGTGGATACTACATGTTACCTGGTAGGGAAATAAAACCTCCGAGATTTGAAAATTATGCATACATTTACAAAGGTATAGAGGAAATGAAATTTTCTTCTATTCAATTATTCTTCCATCCAAATCCCCCCTCGATACATTCAAATTTACATACATATACAGTTGCACAACCATCCAGATCCAATTCAATGGTTCGGATTGTCTAATTTTGAGCTAAAATCCATCTACCCGATATTCTCCCTAAAAATATCAACTAAAATAAATACATTGAATAAATTACAAGAAATCCAAATACCTAAATAATAGTTTAGAATCCTATCTACTAAAACTGTAAATTTCCAGCTAAAGGAAACCACTCCTTTGCTTGTAAAAAAATTTTGTGTTTTTGGAATAAAATTGAAGTCTTTTATCTCGAAGCCTCATGCTCTTGCATCAGACTCTTGAGGACAAAATTCTTCATGGGCTCCTGTCCATGAGCTTCCCTATATAACTGCCCAATTTATGTATCATGGTATCTGTCATCCAAGTACCCTCTACAATTGGTTGTTATTTCTACTTAACCAAATACTCAAAATACTCTTGTCCTCTTGTCTTCATAGACAATCCTTTGTCTAAAATATTCTCTAGCTACAATGTTTTTTCTATGGGTAACTATTTCAACCAATCAATCTCTTCTTTGCCTTTTGTTGTATCATTTGTGTCTCTGTCTTCATACCTGTACAAATCAGCAACATTGAAAATTGGGGATATTCCAATCTTAGGGGGTAATTCAATTTCATATGCATTTGCAGAAAAATTTCTCAATACTCTGCATGGTCCAGTTTTCTTAAATTTCAACTTGTTATATGCCCTTATTGGAAATATTTCCTTCCTCAGGTGTGCTAGAACCAAATATCCAACCTCAAATTTAGCTTCTCTCTTCTTCAAATCTGCTCTGCTTTTGTACTTGATGTTGTTTTCCTATAACTATTGTTTTACCTATTCATGTATTGCTTGAATTTCTGAAGCAAAATCTTATCCTTTAGCACTTCTCATTTCTGATTTTCCCAAATTTCTTAGTTCATACACTCCTCTTGGGTGCATTCCATAAACTATATGGAATGGACTCTGCCCTGTACTCCTGTTAGGAGAGTCATTATAAGCATATTTAGCCTGTGCCAAAATCTGATCCCATTGTTTAGGATGCTCACCTGCAAGGCTTCTCAAAAGATTACCCAAGATTTTTTTCACCACCTCAGTCTGTCCATCAGTCTGAGGGTGATAAGCTGAGCTGAAACTTAGTTTAGTACCAAGATTTTTCCACAATTTCCTCCAAAAATGACCAACAAATTTGGTGTCCCTATCAAAGACAATGATTTTAGGTAACCCATGCAACCTTACGATCTCTTTGAAAAACAAATTAACAACATGAGCAGCATCACTGGTTTTATAACATGGAATAAAATGTGCCAATTTAGAAAATATATCAACTACAACATAAATTGCATCATTCCCTCTCTGGTTTGAGGTAAACCCAAAACAAAATCCATACTTATCATATCCGAAGGTCTATCTGAAATAGGTAATGGAACATACAAACCTGTGTTTTGACTCCTTCCTTTTGCATACTGACAAACTTCACAATTTCACGCATACTTCTCCACTTTAGATCTCATCTTTGGCCAAAAATAAAAATGACTCGGTTGGTTATAAGTCTTATCTACACCAAAGTGTCTACCAAGTCCACCACTCTGTTTCTCCTTAATTAAATTTCCTCTTACAAAACAATTTGCTATGCATGGCTGATTTTTTTTAAATAGCAAACCTTCTTGCAAGAAAAATTCCAGCCACTTACTTCTATCCAACAAAACAGGATTATTGCATGCTTCAAATGCCTCTTTAAAATCCAAATTTGTCTTATACAATTCTTTAAGCAAATCAAAACCCAACACTTGAATTTGACTTTCTTGAGAAAAATTGATTTTTCTACTTAAGGCATCTGCTACTTTGTTTGCTTGGCCATTTATATGTTTCAATACAAAATTGAAACTTTGAAGATATTCTACCCATTTTGCATGTTTCTGATTCAATTTTGGTTTTTGCATAATATACCGCAATGCATGATTGTCTGAATAAAGCACAAACTCTTTAGACATCAAGTAATGTCTCCACTTCTTTAATGACTGCACAACTGCATAAAATTCCTTGTCATAAGAAGAATATTTCCTTCTTGTCTCATTCAGTTTTTCACTGAAATAAGCTACAGATTTGTCTTCTTGACTTAACACAGCTCCAATAGCTTCCCCACTAGCATCACATTTCACTTGAAAAGGTTTGTTAAAATCAAGAAAAAATAAGATGGCCTTTTATGTTATCTTTCGTTTCAAAAACTAGAAATTTTCTCTACTTCATCGGTCCATCTAAATGGTTTTCTGTCTTTATTTATAGTGTCAAAAATAGGAGCATTGATCTTACTAAAATTCCTACTAGCAAGACCATGGAAACTTCTTACCTCAAAAACACTCTTAGGTGAAGGCCATTCTATGATTTCCTTTATCTTCTCTGGATCCATTTTCAATCCATCAGCAGAAACAACAAAGCCTAAATATATCAACTCTTCTTTCATGAATGAACATTTTTTTAAATTTACCAGTAACTTTTCCTGGTGCAACTTCCTTAAGACATAATTCAGATGTCTCATGTGTTCTTCTTTAGATTTGCTATAAATTAATATATCATCCAGATATACTATTACAAATTTACCAATAAATTCTTTCAGTACTTCATTCATAAGCCTCATAAATGCACTAGGATAATTTGTTAATCCAAACGGCATTACCATCCATTCTTACAATCCTTCATTTTTTTTAAAGGTTGTCTTCCATTCATCTCCTTCCCTTATCCTAATTTGATGATAGCCACTCTTTAAATCCAATTTTGTAAAATATCTTGCGCCACTTAAAAAAATCCATCAAATCTTCAATTCTAGGTAATGGAAATCTATACCTGATTGTTGTTTTGTTTATTTCTCTTGAGTCAGTGCACATTCTTCAACCTCCATCCTTTTTTGGACTCAACACTATTGGCACTAAACAAGGACTCAAACTCTCTCTAATCAGTCCTTTATCTAACAGTTCCTGCACCTGCTTCCTGATTTCTTCATTTTCTGTGGGATTCATCTTGCATGCTGCTTTATTTGGAAAACTTTCTCCTGGAATCAAATCTATATGATGGTTGATCTTTCTAATAGGTGGTAATTCATCCAGAAAATCATCGACAATGATATCACAATAATTTTCCAGCATCTCTTGAATTTCAATTGCTAAATCAGAAATTTTAGTGGAAGTAATTACTACCTTGGGTTTGAAAATTAATGCGAAGTTTACCTCATCATCTTCAATCTGCTGCAGATATTCTTTTCTACTCAGTAATAAAGCTTTCGGATCAGGTCTTCTTGATGCATCTTCTTCTTCTATAGGCAACAATGTATGATTGGCACCATCTTTACAAAACTTATATGTGTTCTTTTTCCCATCATGCATAGCTCCTATGTCATACTGCCAAGGTCTACCCAAAAATATGTGACATACGTCCATAGGCATTACATCACACATAATCTTATCTTTGTAGCCACCCAATTGGAACTCCACTTCACATTGTTCATTCACTAAAAATTGATATCCTTTTTGAAGCCATGACACCTTGTAGAGTGTTGGATGTTTCTTTGTCTTCAAATTCAATTTCTCCACCACTTCTGTAGAGACCAAATTATCAGTGCTACCACTATCAATCACCATTTGACAGCATTTTCCTTGAACTTTATACACACTTACAAACAAAGTGTTTCTCTATGTTGGTTCAACAACTTCCTTTATTGGTTTTAATAGAACTTTTTTCACTACCAAAGATTCTCCTTTCTCTAGTATATTCTCTGCTTCTGGCACCTTTTCTACTTCCTCTTCACTCTGAGCAACAACTACATTTCTCTAATTTGTCCCCACATTCTCTAGACATTCATAAGCTCTGTGTCCCAACTTATTACATATATAACATCTGATTTCTCTTCCTCTACCTCTGCCTCTTCTTCCTCTAGAAAAACTCCTTCTGCCACTTGCATCACCTTCTGTGGGTGTATGTTGACTTGAGATGTTGCTAGCTCCTTCTCTAGGTTGTAGATCTTCCTCTACCACCTTGACTTCCTCTTCCAACTCTGTAATCCATGTTGGATTTATTTTTCTGATCTTTGAGATCTTGCTCAATATCTAAAGGTTGCTCTGATACCACAAATGGTGTTCTGGATGCAGGTGTTATTGATAAGCTTTCATATTTAGAAACTATTGCTTCAACATCAGGAGTTAAATCCGTTGGACTCGAATCCTTACCTTTATTGGTCATTCATGTATTTTCCATCTTTAGTTATTTTATCTCTATTGGCAAAATACTAAAACCTCTCAACAATGGTGGAACCACAACTTAAGCCAATAATGGAAATTTCCTCTTGACTTTGATTTAGTGACGAACCCAAACCACATTAAAACCTTTACCATAAAACTCTATCGCGTCCATTTAAAACTTTAAAACACATGCTTCTAATTGTGCGAACACTGCCGGATCAACAATCTTGATACAAGGGCCATTAGATCAAATAAATGTTGTACGGTCAAGTTGGGTTATTCATTAGGATTTATAAAATATCGCATCTGATTAAGAGGTTAAATAACGCACAACTTTTTATGTGATATCTGTAGATTCTTCTTAGCGGATGGTTCTCCTGCTTCCGAGTCTCAATCTAATAGATTTCATGTATGTTTGAATATTAAACCCCGTACAGCTTAAAATGTGATAACCCTCGGATCGCATTTCAATGGGTTTGATTTCTTTTTATCTCTTTATGCATTACAATTATCCCATTTCTTCAACTTCGCCAGATTTGACACTCCTGCAAGGTTATTTCTCTGAAAGCCACGGATTTGGCATATCGACAACTGATAAATTTTAAATAAATAATACATGCAAACCATTCCAATTTTACCGTCATACAGAATTTAAATAAAAATATAAACACAGAAATCGATTAAACAGAATTCAACTGGAATCCAAACTCAAAAGTATTTCAAAGGGAAATAAAACCTCTGGGATTTGACAATTATGCATACATTTACAAAGGTACAGAGGAAATGAAATTTTATTCTATTCAATTATTCTTCCATCCAAATCCCCCCTCGATACATTCAAATTTACATACATATATTGTTACACAACCATTCAGATCCGATTCAAAGGTTCAGATTGTCTAATTTTGAGCTAAAATCCTTCTACCCGATATTCTCCCTAAAAATATCAACTAAACTAAATACATTGAATCAATTACAAGAAATCCAAATCCCTAAATAATAGTTTAAAATCCTATCTACTAAAACTGTAAATTTCCAGCTAAAGGAACCCACTCCTTTGCTTATAAACTTTTTTTGTGTTTTTGAAATAAAATTGAAGTCTTTTATTTCGTAGCCTCATGCTCCTGCATCATCCTAACAGGGGAAAAAGAACCAGACCAGATATATTTTGAACTAAAGGATGAAGAATCAAACTCCATAGAAGAACTGGAATCAAAAGAATAATAACCACATATTTCGGTTTTGAGGAGATCAATTCCTAAAAGAAGGCAGCCAGAGAGGTACACTTCGTCTGATTTCCATTCAAATATTTATTTTTCTATTATTGATGATGATACTATAACTATTAGCGAGGCAATAGATTCAAAGGATGGAAAACTATGGAAAAAAACCATTGATGAAGAAATGGCAGCCTTGGACAAGAATGAGGGTTGGGATTTGGTGGAGTCGCTGGCTAGAAGAAAACCCATTGGCAGCAAATGGGTGTTTAAGAAGATGAATGCAAAAGGAAAAGTGGAGAAATACAAAGCTAGATTAGTAGCAAAAGGTTATTCCCAAGGATCGGAAATTTATTTTGGTGATATTTTTCTTGTTGTTGCCAAGTTAGCTTATATTAGATTACTTTTATTTATTGTTGCTACTTTTGATTTTGAGGTAGAGAAAATGGATGTGAAGACAATATTCCTACATGGGGATCTGGAAGAAAAAGTATACATATTTGTAGTGAAGGATAAGAAAGAACTGGTATGCAGATTAAAAAAGCCTCTAAATGGGTTAATGCAATCACCAAGGACGTGGTATAAAAAATTTGATACATATATACAGGGACTTGGCTTCACAAGGAGAAAAGAAAAACATTGTGTATTATAAATTAGTTGGTGATCATGTTACTTATTTGGTCTTGTATGTTGGTGATAAGTTGTTGATTAGAAATGACAAAGAAATTATCTAGGATGTGAAGACCCAATTGTCCTCTAAATTCAACATGAAGGATCTTGGTGCTGAAAATTATATTTTTTGAATGGAAATTAAAGGAGATTATGCAAAGAGGAAACTCTTGTTAAATCAAAGGAAGTATGTTGAGACAATATTGCATAGGTTTAATATGAAAAAGTAAACAAGTGAAGGTTCATATTCTTGTAGGGGTAAAGTTATATGCAAAACAGTGTCCTCAAACACAAGAAGAGGAAGAGGACATGTCTCTGTTACATATGCCAGTGCAATTAGAATTTTGATGTATGCAATGGTTTTTACTAGACCAAACATTACACATGCAATGGGAGTATTAAGAAATTTTATGTCAAAACCAGGGAAGGATCATTGGAAAGCAATAAAGTAGGTTTGAACATATCTGCGTGGCACTAGTGATTATGGTTTATGCTACCAAGGAAGACTAGGATTGGACACATGTGGATTTGTTGATGTTGATTGTGCTCGAGATATGAATCACAAAAGATATACAAGTGGGTATGCCTTTAACCTATTAGGAGGAGCAATCTGTTGGAGAGAAAGAGACAGTCTATAGTGTCACTTTCAATTAAAGAAGTTGAATACATGGAAGGCACACATGCATGGCAAGGATGGATTTTGGTTATATAGATTGCGCTCGGGTATGGGGTTGGTACAACAAGATATAAGAATAGATTATGACATCTTAAGTGCAATTTTCTTGGCAAAGAAAAATACTTATCGTTCGAATACAAAGCATATTTATGTTCAATATTACTTTGTGAGGGATATGGTTGAAGATAGAAACGTGTTTTTTAGTAAAGGTGGACACTTTAAAGAATGTTGCAAATGCATTGTCAAAATATTTTAGCACTGAGAATTTGTCTTGGTTTCTCAGAGAAATAGTCAGCATTACTGCTTAGGATTAGTCATTGTGTACTTATGTGGCCCCCTATGTGCAAATAAAAGAACAAGTGGGAGAATGTTACATATGTGTTATATTCTTTGCATGACTACTTCCATGTGTGATACGTTGCATCGAACAGGGAAAGGGGGTCACATGGGGTCGTAGCCAATGGGGTTTGTATGCAGCAATAGCCTCCTTGCATAGGGTTCAGGACAGTGCCCCGGAGAAGAAAAAAAGGGTGATTTTGTGTCTGCGGTTTTGGGCACATGGTGGTTTTTCCCATTGTTTTGTAGATCTGGTCAAAGGAAATACAGATATATTATAATCCTAGGTTAATGGATTGGGGGTTTATGAATGTTACGATAAGTATATAATGTATTACAACTTTTTAAAGGAGCATAATGAAATATGAATATGGTTTTCCCAGCTTTGGGTTCTAGGAGAAAAATATCTATGTATATTTTCCATTCTCGCTATTGTATCTTTTCTATTTTTTTTAAGAATAGTTTTGCAAGTATTATTTGTATAAGGTTAAAACCTACACATCAATGAGTGTTATGATGTGAAGAGGGAGAAATTGTGAGACCTGAGTTACCCCTTACCTTGGTTTATCTTTACCACCCCTCGTGTGCTTTTTTTTCATCATTAGTTTTGCATGTATAGCTTGGATTACAAGCTTTCATTTATTTATGATTTAAATCATTATTGACAACTTAAAGAAGAAGTGGTTCCTTGTTCATTGGGGTTGGTATATTCAAAGTTCCTTTCATTTAGATAGCTCATGACTTAGATAGGCACAAGGTGAGAGTTAATGAGGGGGGTAGAGCTCAAGCTAGCCTTTTTTCCATGCAATTTCTTTATCCCTTGAAATATTTTTCATTTTAACCTATGGTTCATGTTTTTATTTTATTTCTATTGCATCAACCTCTTAGGGAAAATTTTCCAGACCCCTACACAAGGATGAGGAAAACATGGAAATAATATCAGTGATAGATAGAAATCAGCCCAAATGGATGTGGATACATGGAAGATGGGAAGTTTTAAGTATATAAATCATGGAACATTACCAACATCAAAGCCTCATATTTGTGCCCCTCCTATATAGTGAAAGAAATAACTCAAGAAGGGTCACACTAGACTACGGAAAAGAGATAATGACCAAAATGAAGCCAGGGAACAAGTGTACAATCAAAAATGGTCTATCATCCAATTAAACATGCGATCCATACTAGAATTCTTGTAACATTAGATGAAAGCACTTGAATACAAAAATATTTAATGTGCCTTACAATAAATGCCCACCTTCATTGAATGAATAGGATAGATAAAAGAAATCATTCACTGAATCATGGATGAGGGGAATTTGAGGATAGCTATTTATGGATCATGATAGGATTGTTGGTTGGTAATCTGAAATAATGGAATGTTGGTCAAGGTTTGTCATTGATGCCAATATGGAATTAACCGAGATGTCAATATTATTGAGATGTTTGGTTCAAGATGATGATGTCATGCCATCAATGAAGATGTCAAACCATGAAGAAGTCAAACCACTAATGAAAGAAGCCCTAAGAAGTCCTTGATCTAATGTTGCATGCACTTGATGATCTAGAACTTAACCCTGGATGTTATGTGTTGATGTCATACACTTTGATACTTGATGATGACATATGATGATCATGGTTGGAGATCATTTGAGGGTTGGAAGACTATTTTGGAGTTCTAGTAATAATGTTGCACTATAATATATATCACTACACCATTATGTGATGACATGGGTGATGCACTCATTGCTGGACATTACCATGATGATTTGAATGTCCTACATGTTCCTATGATGATGAAGAAGCCAAATAATGGAGAAGACAAACAATGGAGAAGCCAAACAAAGAAGCCATATTGTCTTAATCATCTTCTGCAATAAATATTTCAGAAGCAGTCACAAAGAAAAATAATTTTGGATAGCTTGGAGGCATCCTTTCCAAATTAATCCTACACCATCTTAAAGAGGAATTTTTCCTCTTTCTAACGAGCCCTTACTTGCCCTAAAATTCCCAATAGTTTGTGAGAAATTGAATTTTTAAGTTGAAAATATATATATTTTTTGCCTAGCAAACTTGAGCCGAATTATGTATGCTCATACTCTTTCACCCAACCGACGTGTTTATTCATCATAGGTCAAAACCTGTATAAATAAGACGTCAAAAACTCCATTTTGATCATCAACTCGATGTAGATTTCAGAGATAAAAAGAAGAAGAAGATAGGAGGCCAAGGAAATCAGGCAGAACATTGGTTGGGTTAATTTTTCAACGTTGAACAAGGAACAATTACCAATTAAGATCTTGGACCTCCAAACCTGTGGTGGCTTATTAAACTGAATTGAAAATTTTAAGAAACTTGAATTAATTTGAGGTGACTCATCTTTGCAGACAGATTTGAGAATATTCGAAGCTCGGTTTTTTCCTGAAGACATGTGATAGCTCATTAAAAAAATATATCTTTGCAGAACACCTCATAAAAATCTTGCAAATCTTGATTCACACATTACAGATTTATTTCTTGCATCTTGGACACCTACAGGCTCACTATAATCCACTTTAGTTTTGGATCTGCTTCTACATGAACCTTTTTTGTGGCTCGATGCACATACACAGTAGCTCGGACTTGTGGAGGAGGCATTGATCACAGTTTTGTGTGAAAGGCCCAAACCTTTGGAGCACTATACCTCTTTGAGCTCGGACTTAGCGCAGTTTATTAGCTAAGGTTATTAAACAAACCTCAAGCTTGGATCTACATCTGTGCCTCTGAACCTTTGACATATCCAGTGGACAGTTTCTTATGTGAAATCTTGGACCTATGTGAAGCTCGGATCCATAACTCTCTTTTGGAGCTCGAACATTATGATTACCTTAAGAATAGTCACTTCATTCATGTAGCTTAATTTTGCTGTAAACATTATCTTTTGAATAGACCTTGGAACAGTTGATAAGTTACCTTGGAGGGTTGAAATTCAGGCTCGCTCACCTATGAAGGAATAAGGAGTTTTGGGTGCAACAATACGGTGAAACCATTTTTGAAGCAACAGTATTGAGGGTATATTTTGTTAGCATAGTTGAAGTAGATTTCAAATAAGCCATTGGACATCTATTGATGTAATCAGTGAAACATCGAAACAAGACATTTGGGAGCATGTTTTGAAGGTGTATAGAAGCAGTGTTTAAGGAGCAAGCCATTAACATCAATTGGAGCACTTTTCGAGATACTCTTGAAGAAGCCTATTGAAGACACCTTGAGGGATTCTTCAAGACATTTGGAGCACTTGTAAGACACCCTTGGAGATCATGATACATCGTTGATGTCATCATGAAGTGACCTTGGAGAAATTTTTTGGGTACGATGAAGAGCAGTGGTGACTCCTTCTAAGAAGAAAAAGGTTGTCATTGATGACGTAATGTGGAGACTACAATGAAGACTAAGTGAATATTTCAGGGCTCGTTGAAGAAGATTTTGGGAGCCGTGAATAATAACCAAAGATATTTTGACAAAGTGAAGTTGTGGGTTGGAGCCCAAGAGGTTGGAGCCTCATAGAGACAAGGTCGGTGCCTTGGAAGATAGGGTTGGAGCCCTAGAGGATAGGAGTCCTCAGGAGACTAGGTTGGAGCCTGTACCAGATATAGGGTTGGAGCCCTTGAGGTTGGTGCCTCAGAATTGACAAGGTTGGAGCCTTGGAAGTCCAAGTTGGTGCTTGGAAAATATAGGTTGGAGCCTGGGAGATTGAAGATTGGTGTCTTCATCCAGGTTTGTAGCCCTACATATATTGTACTTGATTTATTGTAAAGAAGAAATTAATAAAAGCATTTATTCTTATTGTTCATTTTGTGTTCTAACTATATGTGATCTAACTGGTAAAAATAACAATTGAAAAGAAATATTGATTCACCCCCCTCTCGATATTCCCAACAATTGGTATCAGAGCCAGTACCTTCACTCAAAGCCTAATAGCTTGAAGGTTGATCATTAGAACACAAATAGCAAATCCAAGGAAGAAAGTCTCCAATCCTCCTAAAGATGTTTCTTCCTCAACCATTGAAATTGAAGTAAATCAATTTGCCAAGGCTCCATTGTTCAATGGAAATTTTGATATATGGGTGGCAAGAATGAGGAATTTCTTAAAGACTCGAGGAATTGAAGTTTGGAAATCAGTGATTACTAATGACACGATGGATGAAGAATCCAAGGATTATAATACAAGAGCAATGAAGGAAATTTTGAATGGGTTACCAAATTCTATGAAGGCCAATTTTGAAAAATATTCATCAGCAAAAGTCATATGGGACAAACTTCATGATATTCACTCAAAAGGAGCGTTGAAAATGAACTCTACTCAAGAAGATGATGGAAAATAAGAAATAAGTCCAGAATCCATCAAGGAAGCTGAAGATAAGAGAGATGACAACAAGGCTAAAGAAGACCTAGAAGATGAAGAGAACAAAGAAGACTTTGAAGAAGAACTCTTGAATAAACGTATGGCTTCCATGGAAGAGATTAACAGTTTGAAAAATAAAAATAAGGAACTTAAGAAGAAAGCGCAAGATGGTAACCAAGACAAGACAAGGAAGGAAGTTGACTTTGTCAAGCTTCAAGTACAAGAAAGAGATGAGGAGCTCGCCAAACTTAAAGAGGAATTTCATCAAAATAAAAGAAAGCATCATGAATAAGTCATATCTATAACAAATCGATTGGATAAGGCAAAGAAGAGGGAAGAAACTTTGTCAAGCCACCTTGAACAAAGAATTAAGAGCTTGAACAATCTTGAAGCAGAGATTGGTCAATACAAGGAAGATGTCTCCTCTCTTAGATCTCAACTAGAAGAAGTAAGCGCAAGGAGCTGAGAAGGTGATGGGAACTTTGGCATTCATACAAGGACAAGTTAATGAATTAGAAAAGGAGATAAACACCATGATATGCCAACTAGACGAAAAGGATGAAGAAATCTTGAAACTAAAATCAGACATCACTCTTCTCAAGGCCGAAACATGTGAAGCTACAAGAATAAAATAAGAATCGGAGAGTAGTCTAGAAAAGGAGAATGAAGAATTTTTCATAATGAAAACAAATATCATCTCCCTTAAAATTGAAGCACATGAAGCAACAAGGATGATGGAAGAAATGAAGAAGAAATACTTATGAAAGATGAAGATTGTGAAAAGTTGAAAGGAGAAATTGTCTTTCTTGAAAAGGAAGTTGAATTGATGAATAAAAACTTGAAAAGCTCTCAAACCCTAGATGACATCCTAAGTTAGCAGAGGTCACTCCTTGATAAATCAGGTCTTGGCTATGTAGGTGAACCTTCAAATAATTCAAACCCTAATTCTTCAAACAACAAGGATGTGGAGAATCCTGGAAGAAATGTTAATGCCCAAAGTTCCAACAAAGAAAAGGAGAAGATTCAAAGTGACATTGGAAGAAACCCCACTCCAAGAAGATATGTAGATGGTGTCAAGAATGCAAGAGGCAATAAATTTGATCAAAGAATCCCAAGACAGAATGACTTTGGAAGTGCATCAAGGCAATCTCCATCCTCCAGGTACCAAAGTATATTTTTTGGTTATTGTTACTCTTTACAAATTTCGGACACATGGCAAAGGATTGTAGGGAAAACCACAAGGAAAAATATAATGGTCCTCGTCAATCTCCTAGAAGCAATTTTGCAAGAAGAAGTCATGATTTCTTATTCATGAACAAGATAGAGTGCTTCAATTTCCATAACATTGGACATATGGCACGTGATTGTAACTTGACATGGGCCCCTACACAAGCTAGAACTATGCCAGAGAAGAAATTTACACAAGTATGGAGAAGGAAGAAAATTGGATTCGAAAGTCTCTTAGACACTTCAGCCAACAACACATATTGTTGATTTGATGAAGATATCCTTGGCAGATGTGATATCCCAAGTTTTTAATGATGAGACTTTTCCAAAAAGGAGACAAAGCCTACAGTTAGGGGGAGCTCTTGATCATTCTTGCAGAAGCTATCCGTGAAAGGGCCCTATGAAATCCTTGATGAATCACATATGGACAATCATCTTTTGATAAATCATCTCTCAAGAGAAACTCCATTGAGGAACATAATCCCTTCTCATCTGATGGACCATTTTTAAATATGTCTTCCATTAGATCTCAAAGCAAACAATCTTTCTTGAGCTAGAGGAGTTTATGCAAGTAGGGGAAGTTGGTTCATCACATAAATAAATGCAAACACGTCTATCATGAACAACATTTCCAAAAGAAAGAGCACCATGACAGGGGGAGCTACACATCTATCATTTATGAAGAAAATATGATGAAGAAAAGCAGCTTGATAGGGGGAGTACTTGGGCACCCCGTTGCCATTGATGTCAAAGGGGGAGAGAATGTTGGAAGGGCAAGAATATTTCCATCAATGACAAAGGGGGAGACTTTTGTTCAAGGTTGTCATTGATTTCAATATGGCATTAACTGAGATTTCAATATTCTTGAGATGTCTAGTTCAAGATGATGATGTCATGCCATCAATGAAGATGTCAAACCACGAAGAAGTCAAACCACTAATGAAAGAAGCCGTAAGAAGTCCTTGATCTAATGTTGCATGCACTTGATGATCTAGAACTTAACCCTTGATGTTATGTGATTATGTCATACACTTTGATACTTGATGATGACATATGATGATCATGGTTGGAGATCATTTGAGGGTTAGAAGACTATTTTGGATTTCTCCTAATAATGTTGCCCTATAATATATATCACGGAACCATTATGTGATGACATGGGTGATGCAATCATTGTTGGACATTACCATGATGATGTGAATGTCCTACATGTTCCTATGATGATGAAGAATCCAAATAATGGAGAATACAAACAATGGAGAAGCCAAACAAAGAAGCCATATTGTCCTAATCATCTTTTGCACTAAAGATTTCAGAAGCAGTCACAAAAAAAAAAAAAAAAAAAAAAATTGGACAGCTTGGAGGCATTCTTTCCAAATGAATCCTACACCATCTTAAAGAATAATTTTTCCTCTTTCTAACGAGCCCTTACTTGCCCTCAAAATCCCAATAGTTTGTGAGAAATTGAATTTTTAAGTTGAAAAATATATTTTTTTCCCTAGCCGACTTGAGCCGACTTGTGTATGCTCATACTCTTTCACCCAACTGACGTGTTTATTCATCATAGGTCAAAACTTGTATAAATAAGACGTCAAACACTCCATTTTTATCATCAAATCGGTGCATATTTCAGATATAAAAAGAATAACGAATATAGGAGGCCGAGGAGATCAGGTAGAACATTGGTTGGGTTAATTTTTCAGCGTTGAACAAGGAACAATTACCAATTAAGATCTTGGACCTCCAAACCTGTGGTGTCCTATTAAACTGAAGTGACAATTTTGAGAAAACTCAAATTAATTTTAGGTGACTCATCTTTGCAGATATATTTGAGAATATTTGAAGCTCGGTTTTTTCCTGAAGACATGTGATAGCTCATTGAAAATAAAAACATATTTGCAGAACACCTCATAAAAAGCTTGCAAGTCTTAATTCACACGTTACAGATTTATTGCTTGCAGGTTAGACACCTACAGGCTCACTGTAATCCACTATAGTTTCGGATCTGCTTCTACTTGAACTTGTTTTTTGGCTCGATGCACATACACAGCAACTCGGACTTGTGGAGGAGGCGTTGATCATAGTTTTTTGTGAAAGGTCCAAACCTTTGGAGCACTATACCTCTTTGAGCTCAGACTTATCACAGTTTATTAGCTCAAGTTTTATAGCTCGGGTTATTAAACAAACCTCAAGCTTGGATCTACATCTGTGCCTCTGAACCTTTGACATATCCAGTGGATAGTTTCTTATATGAAATATTGGACCTATGTGAAGCTCGGATCCATAACTCTCTTCTGGAGCTCGGACATTATGATTACCTTAAGAACAGTCACTTCAGTCCTGTAGCTTACTTTTGCTGTAAACATTATCTTTTGAATAAACCTTGGAACATTTGATAAGTTACCTTGGAGGGTTGAATTTCAGGCTCGCTCACCTGTGAAGGAATAAGGATTTTTGGGTGCAACAATACGGTGAAACCATTTTTCAAGCAACAATATTGAGGGAAAATTTTGTTAGCACAGTTGAAGCATATTTCAAATAAGCCATTGGACATCTATTGATGTAATCAGTGAAACATCGAAACAAGACATTTGGGAGCATGTTTTGAAGGTGTATAGAAGCAGTGTTGAAGGATTTTCTGAAGCAAAACTATAGACACCTCTGAGCATACTTTGAAGAAGAAATAAGGCCAGCAAATATTGTACTATTGAAGATATCCTTATGACAACCTTGGAGAAGCATACCTCAATTGAAGGAGCAAGCCATTAACATCAATTGGAGCACTTTTTGAAATACTCTTGAAGAAGCCTATTGAAGACACCTTGAAGGATTCTTCAATACATTTGGAGCACTTGTAAGACACCCTTGGAGATCATGATACATCGATGATGTCATCTTGAAGTGACCTTGGAGAAATTATTTGGGTACGATGAAGAGCAATGGTGACTCCTTCTAAGAATATTGATGACGTAATGTGAAGACTACAATGAAGACTAAGTGAAGATGTCAGAGCTCGTTGAAGAAGATTTTAGGAGCCTTGAAGAATAACCAAAGATATTTTGATGAAGTGAAGTTGTGGGTTGGAGCCCAAGAGGTTGGAGCCTCATAGATACAAGGTCGGTGCCTTCGAAGATAGGGTTGGAGCCCTAGAGGATAGGAGTCCTCAAGATACCAGGTTGGAGCCTGTACCAGATATAGGGTTGGAACCCTTGAGGTTGGTACCTCAGAATTGACAAGGTTGGAGCCTTGGAAGTCCAATTCGATGCTTGGAAAATCCAGGTTGGAGCCTGGAAGATTGAAGATTGGTGTCTTCATCTAGGGTTGGAGCCCTACATATATTGTACTTGATTTATTGTAAAGAAGAAATTAATAAAAGCATTTATTCTTATTGTTCGTTTTTTGTTCTAAATATAGGTGATCTAACTGGTAAAAATAACCATTGAAAATAAATACTAATTCACCCCCCTCTCAGTATTTCCAACATGGAAGAAGATATTTCTCCTAAGGATTACCCACATGGGTGGGTAACATCTAGCTCCAACTTGGGGACATGCTCTCATCATAGAGCACATGATCAATAATATTAAAAGAAGAGTGCATGAGACTCCAAACTATCTTTGGTGCTTGGAAACTTGTTACATGTATCACTCTAAATAAAATATAAGTAATAAAAGGGGTGGGTTGCTACTTGTCACCCTGTAAATGGGAATATTAAAATTCAAACTAAAATATTAAAAAGAAATGGAAGAGTAACTACTTATGCAAGAAAATAAGCATGTTAAAAATAAATGAAGGATACAAAATCAAAAATGAAATACACACAACCCTATCTACTCTAAACTATCTAAAGTGAAATACTTAGGTCGTAGCAAAAAGTGGAAAAATATTTTCATCTACTTGTATTAGTAACTAAACTCTATCAAGGTTGGACAAATAATGGTATTTAATTCCAAACTTTCCATGTATCTTACATGGGAAAGGGCCATCTCCTACAAGCACAAAGTCTCATATCATGTACTATGTTTTCCGACTAGGTTTCCTCTTGATTGTATACCTTATTTCATTTTTCAAATTTTGATCACAAGGACTGGCTTTTGGGGAAGGTAAAATGTATATATGTCATATATTGCTTCAAATTTCTTCATTTACATTTTTCATAAGGGTTTGAGGTTCAAAATTCTTCCAAGATATTTCATGGTTTAAAGGTTCATCAGGTTAATATTTCCTTTCCATGGTATCGTTCATAACTTCGGAGAATAAAGCCAAGGAAGACAAGTCTTCAAACTGGTCTATTATTGAGATCTTTGAATTTGTGGAATTATAATCATATGAAAATCCTCTATCAACATCAAATACTTGGTTATTAGTTTCCTTGATGTATTCAACATGGTATTTCACCACAAGTTCTCTATAAAGGATAAATGGTTTACCATCAAGAGTAAGTATAGTGGCATATGAAAAGTCCATTTGCATATTCCCTCCTAAAATGGCAAACCATTTTCTTGATAAGATCATGCCCCATGCATCAAGGAAATGTATAACAACCACATCCATCAATGTATCTATGTCACGATTAACAGCAAGATAAACCTTTAGATCCTTAATAATACCATGTACTTGAAAATACTTTGAGTCAAAACCCCACACATTTCTATAAGTTCTAGTAATTTGTAAATCCAACTAATTTGACATTCAAGGGAATCACATTAGGGGAAAAACTAGATTCAAGCATATAGTTATGAAGAAGTAAATAATTCACAACTAATGTGAGAAAGAAGTCTTCATGTCCTCCATTTCTTCATTGATAGTGCATAATTTTGTAATATCATATAGGATCATTGGGTTCTTTTTCTAGGTTAATTATTTTCTTTACTTTAATTTTGTGAGACTCTAACTTCACTAATTCAAGGAAAGGTAAATAAATCTACCTTAGTGAGTGCACTTCCCAAGTCAACATCTAAGGAAACAACATTGTTCTTTTGGGTTGGAGTGGGATCAAGTTTAGCACTCAAATGTTAGGATGCCCTAGTCCATTTCTTTGGTGAGACATCATTGTTATTTTCCTCAGGGCTCTCTAATTGTTTGTTTCTTCTAGAATAATGCAACCCATTAAACTTTCCCCTCACTTCTACAACATTTACACCCTCAACAAGTTTCTTAACACTTTATTTGATAATTTCCTCAAGGTGTTTCTTAGGAATATGAAAAGTTTTAGTAAGTAAAATGGAAATTGAACAAGGATCATTAATTACATTCAAATGTTCTAAACTTCATCTTCATTGACCTGATTATAAGGTTACTCATCCTCACTATGAAACTCATTACAATACTGGCGCCAAGGAATCTCTTCCTGATTGATCGTGTCTACAGGAGCGAGGGTGTTGGGAAAATTAAATCTATCTTTCTCTAGATATATTGTGATTCATAATTAAATGCTATAAAGGCTTAACGATCTTACCTTTGATCCAACGTTTGTCTGTAGTAGTAGTCCTTCAGTCGTCCGAAATAGTTGCCTTCGAAGATCTGCAATCACAAACAAAAAAACATCAAATAGCACCTAGATAGCATATATTCATAAATCATATCTATTATGGTGATCAAGGAATCCATAAAATAAACCAATCAATTGACAGCTTATTGAGAAAAACGGATTTATTTGTATTAACTTAAATAAGGAAAAGCCTTACAACCGTGTCCGCCTTGATGTCATACAGGCCATCTTGGGGTCTAGAATAGGCGTTTCCTTTACTCTGACCAGCCTTGCACTCTTCCAACTGAGATACATACAGATATTTAATCTTTCCCACATGAAATCTCAGCTAAAATGGTCTAAGTTTCAACAGCACTTCGCCTCCAACAATACTAAAACTTCAACTCATCAATTGTAACCCTTTGAGGCTTCCCTATGCCTCTTTTTATAGTGGAAGAGAGGAGGTTACAGCTCCATACAAGAAGGGATAGAATCCTCCTTCAAAGGGATTATTTCCTTACATCAAGGGGTTAGCTTCTTATTGGATGGGATGCATGAACATGAAAGGAGCGGACTTTCCACCGCAGAAATGTTTCTAGAAGCTTCCAAAAATGACGTAAACTGAGCTTCTAGATTTTACTTGCGCCTTTTATAACCTTTTACAGGGGTCCACACTTTTAATAAACAGAAAGTGTGCTTGGCTATGCATGATTTATAGCCAAAAGGTGCAGGACCGCAGGCAAAACTAAGAGAAAGTGCGATACCAGAGTTTTTAAGACTTTTATGAGATTTTCTCTTAATTTCAAGGCTTGACTTTAGGAACTGATGTGTTTATACTTGCAAGGGAGAAATGTATGAGTGATAATGATCTCATACGGACAACAAAACTTCAATGTGACAATTTTCAGTGTAACAGATTGCCCCCTAAAGTGCGAAGTCTGTAATATATGAAGAGTGAGTCTGTAATGTATGAAGAGTGAAGTACTTTATCATTTCAAGGATCAGCCTGTGGACACCCCAGTCAGAACCTGTAAAAACATTCAATGAAAAATGTATATATGTATATATATCATCGCTGAGGTAGGCATTCCCATACTCAGATCAAAAACTAACTAAACTTGTTCTGATACAGAAATGATTTTAATATTACATCAATAGTGTAGACACAGCATGGGCACAGCCATCTGTAATAAATCGTCTATTACATAATGAATAATAAAACTCCTCACAGCCTGGATGGTGGAAACTAGATCTAGGGTCTTGATTTATGCTTCCCGAACTAGTACGATTCTATCCATGCAATTAAATGTGTTGAAGTCGAACATGGTATAAACCACTTGATTACCAGTCAATGATGTGAACTGTTAACAAGTGTGAGATAAACCACCTATAATTACAATGGCTCTCAAAGTACTCAGTACAATCCATGAAATGTGAATAATTTATCTGAAGTCGAACATTTCACAGAATCGTTCAATCGAAGGTCCATGATACAACCTGTCGTCGAAGGCGAGAAACCTGCCATTAAGGCATGCAGATTCCAAGGTACTGACGGATTCTAGATTAACTTCCTAGATGATGAGCTGTCGTCGATATAAAGTGATCCTTCGTAAGCAAGCTCACGACACGAAACCATAGATCAATTTTTGAAGAAATTTTTTGCAAGGACTGACTCAGGGATGGTCAACGTGAATGGAGACAAGTGTTTGCAGATGAATGGTTTATTTGATTGTCCTCTTGAACAAATAACGACACGACAGATGGTTTGGTGACAGTTTCCCTAAGCTAATACCCAGAAACCGGCTGAAGAATTTCAATGTGGTTTGATTAACTGATAGGCAAAGGATTTCCCAAACCAGGTAGAAGTGTGACAAAAAGTGTCGTGTTCAAGAGTGGTGTAATGCTTTTACAAATCAAAGTATAACAAATGAATCTGTTTTTCTCTTTTTTCCCCCACCATTTCTGGTAGGTACCTCTTTATTTTTGACAAGCTTTAGGAGGATAACATTTGCTTGTTTATAAGCTCATCCTTCAGATGAGTCCAACTTAATTTAAAATCAAACCCTAAGAAGGAGTGGTACGTTCCTGTTTGTAATCGACAGGTCCTTTACTATTAAATTTTAACAAGTCCAGTATAGGAGAAGCTTGGTGTTTTCATTTTTAGGGAGTCAGAAGAAAAAAATTAAGAAAACTCCATGGGTGTACTTTTTCATAAATTTAGTCTCTCGGGCCCGAAAAAGGATAAAATAATGCAATATATAACTCTATTGACCATGATTAGTCAACGTATACATTTTTCGTAAATAGTCCATTTCAGTCTGGAAAAGGGGTAAACTTATACTGAAGGGACGACTGTTCATTTACTTTAACAAGTTCGAATAGTCAAATACTCGGCAATCTTTTCATTTTTAGAGTCTGAAAAGGGCTTAAAATAGAACTCCAAATTTCACTTTTTCGTAAGTTTTAACGAGTTTGAAAAAGGGATAAAAATGTACTCATGATTTTTTCTTTTTCGTAAGTTTTAATGAGTTCGAAAAAGGGATAAAAATGTACTCATATGGCCAACTTTCAATTTAATTTACGAGCAGGAAAAGACTGAAAGAACTCGGCATTTTCATGTGTTTTACGAGAATGAAAGATAGCAAAAGAAGCTCGAGATTTTCATGAGTTTAACGAGTCGTGAAAATAATAACCGAAATGGACTCGAGATAAGTTTCATTTTTATACAAGATTGAAAAGTAGGAAAACTATTATTAAAAGTGTTGTGTTTCATTTTTACACAAGCTTGAAACAGAGAAAATTGTGCTTGAGATTGGTTTGTTTCATTTTTACACAAGCTTGAAACAAAGGAAAAATCATGCTTGAGATAAGTTTCTAATGCCCCCCAAGCGTAATTTCTAGAGCACATGCCCCCCCAGCTTCATTTCATTCAACTAAATAGACTACTGGTAATTAATAGTTGGATGGAATGAAGGCTTATTTACGAGATCATATGAAAGACTGACCTAAAACTGTAAGAAAATTATGCAAAAACTGAAATAACTAACCTAAATATATGACTTAACATTTACGAGATCTAGTCAAAGACTCGACTCAATTAGGGGAGGATTTGTTTCATTTTTTAACGAGCTTGACACAGGAAAAGAACTATGCTCATGGAAACTTGTTTCATTTTTTAACGAGGTTGACACAGTAACAAGAAATATCCTCACCTACATGTTTCATTTTTTAACGAGGTTGACATAGTAAAAGAACTGTCCTCAAATCTACTCTCTACAATCTACCTATATAACCTGCTGATTCATTTTTTAATGAGGTTGACACAGGAAAAGAACTGTCCTCATGGCCCACTAATTCATTTTTTAACAAGGTTGACATAGTAAAAGGAAATTTCCTCTTGATCCACTGATTCATTTTTTAGTGAGGTTGACACAGTAAAAAGGAACTTTCCTCATCCCTGATTCATTTTTTTTTTTATGAGGTTGACTTAGTAACAGGAACCATCCTCATAAACTACTTATTTCTAATCTATCAAACTACTCTCTACAATCTACCTACTGATTCATTTTTTAATGAGGTTGACACAGGAAAAGAATTGTCCTCATACCTAATTCACTTTTTAACGAGGTTGACTCAATAACAGGAACTATCCTCCGACCAACTGATTCATTTTTTAACGAGGTTGACACGGTAAAAGGAACTATCCTCGTAAGGGCCTGTTTCATTTTTTAACGAGTTTGACACAGTAAAAGAACTTTCCTCTTGGAAGCTTGTTTCATTTTTTTTTAATGAGCTTGACACAAGAAAAGGATCTATGCTCTCGAATAACTGATTCATTTTTTAATGAGGTTGATACAGTAAAATGAACTATCCTCACAGTGACCTGATCATGGCTTCCAACTGGAAGAAACACATGTCAATGGACACACCTTGATCATGGCTTCCAAGAGGTGATCATCAGAAGGAAGAATAGTTCTCTGGAAGGAACACATGTCAAGGGACTCAAAATGGATAAGAACATCGCGTTCAAATAATCCCATAGAGTTTTCCATGTCAATTACTGGATCTAAGTCAAAGGAATTCGAGCAAACAATGAGAGGCTTGCTTGCATCGGTAACTGAAAACATGGGACTGGTTGCCACATAATTAACCCGTGGCGGGGTAGATACCACTTTAGAATAAGGAACATTTAGGGATGTCGGATTATTGGTAGGGGATTTATTTGTATTAACTTAAATAAGGAAGAGCCTTACAACCGTGTCTGCCTTGATGTCATACAGGCCTTCCTGGGGTCTGGAATAGGCGTTTCCTTTACTCTAACCAACCTTGCACTCTTCCAACCGAGATACATACAGGTATGTAATCTTACCAACATGAAATCTCAGCTAAAAGGGTCTAATTTTCGACAACACTTCGCCTCCAACAATACTAAAAATTCAACTCATCAATTGTCAAAGTCTCCATTGTAACCCTTTGAGGCTGCCCTATAGTCTTCCTGATTGATTGTGTCTACAGGAGTGAGGGTGTTAGGAAAATTATGTTGAGTATTAGGCTTCTTGATTGATCGTGTCTATAGGATCAAGGGTATTAGGAAAAAAAATTTAAGGATCAGACTCACTACTCCTCAAGCCTGGGTTCCTTATTGGTTGGTGGTTTATCACTATTATAATGAGGCTTGGGAGGATAACTTAGGCATGATCATTTTTCCTTTTCCATAATAGTGAGATGATTCAATATTTTTATTCGACCCTGTATAATCCCATTGGTCACCTTCTAAATTTTTTTTGCAAATCCATGCAACTTAGGGTCAACATGATTCATGGCTTTCAGCTTCGTTTCAATTTTGACTCTAGGGTTTGAGAAAAGCTTAAATTTGGAACCAAAAGTTTGTCTTCAATATAGAAAATGTTGTAGAAATTATACAAGATGCATGTATATTACCAGACTCCCCTGATCTAACAAATTAACTTATGTTAAATACAGAATCCTTCCACTTCATTCTTTGCGGAAATTAAACCGCCAATTGCAAAACACATATGAAGAAAAATCAATCGCACATAAACACAGTTGTTTAACGGGAAATCTTAAAGCAAAAAACCCAAAATATCATATATTATGTATACCAATGGATCATGTAATAATCTCATACATAGCTTAGTACATCAAGCTCTCATTACAATCAACAATCATTACACACTTTCATGCAGAAATTTGCATATCTATGCACCAATTTCTTACCTCCTGACAGCCTGCCTCCACTGCGCAATCCCTGTTGAAGAAGACCTCTAAAAGAATTTTAATTGGCCTTGCCTCGACTGTGCAATCCTCATTGGAATCTCCAATGTGTGTCAGATGAATTGAATGCATCACTATAGTCACAACAAATATTCCATCTCACCCTTTCACCTATCTCTCCATTGGGTCTCCACTGGAACTGACATGCAAGTAGTTAACTGTTGTATTTGTTCAATTGCAAGTGAGTCTCTAGTTGTGAATTAATTAAATAATTAATTCACTAAACTCTCACTAGTGTATCTTCAGTTAGAACTAGATACGACTAGCACAATTGAGTTTAACTCACTTAATTGAGTTAAAATAAATAACAACTCTCATAACTACTCTTCCAACTCTGTCAAAACTCTACCACTTCAGTTCTAACTAAGTCCTCCATGCATGAGTCACCAACCACCCTAGGAATTGTGTAATTCCTTCAACCCACTGATTTGCCAATTTTTTTCACTTGAATAAAGTGCTCCAAGAGAATAAGTTGATATTTATTGTCAGATTATTATTAAAGGCTAATAATAATCGACATGCATCTATTTTTAGATTAGCGATCTATAAATAGAATTTTCCCAATCTTCTAAAAATAGAATCTCATATATTTTTCCAACTTGATCAACCATCCACAAATAGCATCCTACAACTTATAGAATATGCTCACCATGTCTAAAAATAGACATACACCTAAAAATAGTCTACGGGCCCCACTTAGTGAAGGTGTTTAATTTTCACTAAGCTCATCATCTTGTTGAATCTCAACACTTCCTCTCAATAATATAGGGATTACCCTTCACCTCAATCCTGCCTCTATGGTATTCGAATTTTCTCCTGGTGAGCACCTTCGTCAGACTATCTGCATCCTGATCTTCCGTTGGAATGTACTGAAGCAACATGATCTTCCGTTGCATACAATATCTAATATGATGATACTGGATATCTATATTCTTAGATCTATCATGAAACACGGGATTAATCGAGAGTTTAATGCAACTCTAAATATCACAATGTATCACTGTAGGATCTAAATGAGAACCAAACAAACTGACCAGGATCTTCCTCATCCAGATAGCCTCATATGCAGCTTGACTTGCTGCCATGTTTTTGCTTCCGCTGAACTAAGTGTCACGAATCTTTGCTTCATGTTGTACCAAGAAACTGTTGTAGATCCGATACTGAAAACCCCTCCTGATGTGCTCTTTCTATCTGTTGGGTTGCCTGCCCAATCTACATCTGTGAAGCCATGCAACTTCACCTCATCCGTCTGTCTGTACCATAAGCCATACTCAGATGTTCCCCTGAGATATCTTAGGACATGCTTGCCTGCCTTCCAAAAGAGCTTGGTAGGCTTAACAATCGCTTGACTAAACTGGTTCACCGCATAGCATATGTCTAGTCTTGTATTAACTAAATACATGAGCGAACCCACCAATTGTCGATAAACAGTAGCATCCACTACCTCTGCCGATGTAGCATCCTCTTTCCTCCAATTTCCTGGAAGAGGAGTATCCATGGGCTTGCAGTCCTATATGTGAAACTTACCAAGTATCTCCCAAGCATACTTTCCTTGAGACACAAAAACTTCACCTTCTCGCTGCCATATTTCCAATCTAAGGAAATAATGAAGAAGGCCCAAATCCTTCATTTCAAACTCCTTTGCAAGATCTTCCTTGCATGAGTGTATCAACTGCTCATCACCCGTTAGTATTAAATCATCAACATAAAGAAAAATTATTAAAAGCTTACCCTCCACCACAATTTGGTATAGGTTTTCATCTGCGTCACTCTTGGTGAAGCCGAGTCCAGTGAAATAGCTATCGATCTGTGTGTACCAAGCACGGGGTACTTTCTTCAACCCATACAGTGCTCTTTTGAGTCTGCACACATGCGAATCACTGTTGAAGATCTCAAATCCTTCACGCTGCTCAATGTACACTTCTTCCTCAATGATCCCATTAAGGAATGCAGTCTTCACATCCATCTGATGAATTTCCTGACCCATCTGCGTTGACAGAGCAAGGATGGTCCTTATGGAATAATACCGTGTGACAGGTGCAAAGGTTTCTTCATAATCAATCCCCTCGATCTTTGAGAAGCCCCGAGAAACAAATCTTGCCTTATACTTCTCGATGCTCCCATCAGTAGCTTGCTTTACCTTGTAGATCCATCTTGAACCTACCACTAATTTACCAACCGGCCTTGGAACAATCTCCCAAGCATTTTTTCTGACAATGGAGTCATACTCCTACACCATGGCATTTACCCATGTGGGCTCCTACGCTGCTTCCTCAAATGAAGATGGCTTTATCACGATACACTTGCTCATGAGAGCCATGTATCCAGTGAATCGGTCAGGTGACTGTCTCTGTCTGCGTTGTGATGTAGGGACTCCTACATTTTTTGCCGCATCAAGCTTCAGCCTCTCATCTTTTGTGGTACACCTTCTGCCTGTTCTGATGTTTGACTTTGGGTGAGTGGACTCCTCCACTCCATGATCCTCCTCCTGTGGTTGATCCACATCTTGAGGCTCATCTTTGGGAACAAGAAGTTCATCCTCTGCATGCAAGTGTAGCTCCCTCTCAAGCAACAACTTCATGGCTTTCTCCTCATTGAATTTTATATCCCGTCGCACCACAGTCATTCGACTGTTTGGAAAATACACACGATAATTATGGGGTGTTTCTATATACCCCCCCAAATATCCCAACGTCTGCAGTCAGCTCCAGCTTCTTCCTGGTGTCCTTTGTCACATGAATGTAAACAGATGATCCAAAAACCTTCAAATGAGAAATATCAGGCTTCTTACCAATAAAATCTTCTTCAGGTGTACTCATGCCAAGTACTCTATGAGGACAACGGTTTTGCACATAAACCGTAGTGTTGCATGCTTCCGCCCACAAGTGCATCGATAGGCCCTGGTCATGTAGCATAGCTCGTGCAACACCCACGACCGTTTTGTTCTTCCTCTCCGTGACCCCATTCTACTGTGGGTTATGAGGTGCTATGGGTTCTCTTCGAATTCCTTCTTTGCTATAGAAGTCTTTGAATTCGTTCGAGATATATTCACCACCATTATCGCTCCATAGAGACTTCACTTGCTTCCCCGACTCCTTCTCCACCAATGATTTAAACTCACAGAACTTTGAGAATGTTTCACTCTTATTCTGCATGAAGAATATCCATCATCTACGAGAATATTCATCAACAAATATAACATAATACCTGTTTTTTTCTATTGAAGCAACCGAGAAACGTCCACACACGTCTGTGTGAATTCTGTCCAAGATCATCGAAGCATGGTTCTCCTTCTCATGAAAGGTGGTCTTCACGAACTTACCCATATTACATCTCTTGCACTCATCTAACTACGCAAGAGTACCCTTGGGAAGTCCAGTAGAAATCTGCTGCAAAATCTTCAAGGCGCCATGGTGAAGATGGCCCAATCTCCTGTGCCATAATTCGCCCTCATCCCAGCTCACCACTTCTTCTACTTTTCCCATATTTGCAGCACAGCCATCTACCTCCATCTTGTAGGGATTCTTAATTCGAATCCCTATCCTCTTGTTTTGACCTATTTTTTTATGTCGCGGGAAAGCTTTTCCCTCGTTGAAAACAATGTCATAACCTTTGTCCTCCAACATCGCAACCGAGACCAAGTTCTTCTTCAAACCTGGAACAAGCATAACATATTTCAACAGAAATGGTTTACCTGACTCCCTCTCAAAGGTAATGGTTCCAATGCCAGTCGCACTGTATCTACCATCGTCACCCATCTCTATATGCATTTGGAGATCTTTCTCCTCCAAGTCACTAAACAACTCCTTGTCTCCTGTCATGTGGAAGGAAGCACCACTATCAAGATACCACACCGATCCAATTGCGCTTGAAACCAAGCATGAAATCAAAGAGAAATAAAGTTCAAATTGCGAGGCTAAGGCCTCACCTGTTGTAGCTCCAGCAGCCTTCTTGTTCTTCTTTTTCTGTGGGCAGTTAGTGGTGAGATTCCCATGTTTGTGATAGTGAAAACACTTCACCTTGGAAAAATCCAGCTTCTTGCCTTTAGCCTCATATTTTGGATGGGATTTCTTCCCCTTACCTTTCCTTTCTTTGGCAGCCAAAGCGCAATTCTCTTCATCATCATTCTTCGATGAACAACTATCCCTGGTACTTCGCCTTATCTCCTCCTGCACTAGATCCGACCAAATTCACTCCTAATCCGGCAGTTTCTCTCATCCATTGACAGAGTCCTGATAACTGTTCCAACTCTTCGATAGCCCAAAGAGAGCCAAGCTCAGCAAGTCATCATCTGCAACTGTGATTCCAACACTCCCAGCGTTGGACAAACTTCGTGAGATATTTTGGAATATTTTTGCTCTTCTCCATTTTGATTTTTCTGAGCTTATCTTTCAGCCCCAACTTCCTATGATCGTTGTTGCTTTGGAAAAGATGTGCCAAATCCTTCCACATTGCAAATGGAGTGGCTTTCTCGTGAAGGCTTGACACAATATGGTCTTTCACACCTTCCAACAGAATTCTTCTTGTCTTCGCTACTTTCTTTTTCCATGCGTCAAGTAATGCAACATCGCTATTGATGAACTCCTTCAAACCATTATCTTCAAGCACCACCTCGATCCTATCCTTCTAGGATATGTAGTTCGAGCTACCCTCAAGAGCATACTCCAACCGCAACCCATTGAAAGCCATTTCAATGAATACTCAACTGTGGCACCAAGAAATTTCTGCAACAAATTCGAATTTTCCACCAGCACAAAACTCAGCACCGCTTCAAGATTGCAATCTTCAGTGATTAACAGTATTCTGATACCATGTAGAAATTATACAAGATGCATGTATATTACCAGACTCACCTTATCTAACAAATTAACTTATGTTAAATACAGAATCATTCCACTTAATTCTTTGCGGAAATTAAATTGCCAATTGCAAAACACATATGAAGCAAAATCAATCGCACATAAACACAGTTGTTTAACGGGAAAGCTTAAAGCTAAAAACCCAAACTATCATATATTATGTATATCAATGGATCATGTAACAATATCATACAAAGCTTATTACATCAAGATCTCAGTACAATCAACAATCATTACAAATTGTCATGCAGAAATTTGCATATCTATGCACCAATTTCTTGCCTCCTGACAGCCTGCCTCCACTGCGCAATCCCTGCTGAAGAATACCTCTTAATGAATTCGAGTTAGCCTTGCCTTGACTGCGCAATCCTCATCAGCATCTCCAATGTGTGTCAGATGCATTAAACTCATCACTATAGTCACAACATATAGTCCATCTCACCCTTCACCTATCTCTCCATTGGGTCTCCACTAGAACTGACATGCAAGTAGTTAACTGTTGTATTTTTTCAGTTGCAAGTGAGTCTCTAGTTGTGAATTAATTAAATAATTAATTCACTAAACTCTCACTAGTGTATCTTTAGTTATAACTAGATACAACTAGCACAACTGAGTTTAACTCACTTAACTGAGTTAAACTAAATAACAACTCCCATAACTACTCTTCCAACTCTGTCACAACTCTACCACTTCAGTTCTAACTGAGTCCTCCATGCATGAGTCACCAACATAGTAATTTCGTAATTCCTTCAGCCCACTGATTTTCCAAATCTGTTCACTAAAATAAAGTGCTCCAAGAGAATAATTTGATATTTATTGTCAGATTATCATTAAGGGCTAATAATAATCGACATGCATCTATTTTTAGATTAGTGATCTATAAATAGACTTCGCCCAATCTTCTAAAAACAGAATCTCATATATTTTCCCAACTTTATCAAACATCTACAAATAGCATCCTGCAACTTATAGAATATGATCACCATGTCTAAAAATAGACATACACCTAACAATAGCCTGCGGGCCCCACTTAGTGAAGGTGCTTAATTTTCACTAAGCTCATTATCTTGTTGAACCTCAAAAAATGTATTATTTTTCTTGATCCAAAGTAGGATGACTTTTGTTTCTATGTGCATAGATAAATTACCCATCAAAATCATATGTGTATTGTAATTGGATAGTATCTGCAATGGGCCTAAAATTTGTTGGTATTATTTTTTTTAATTCATCACATATTTGATTGAATTTACTAACATCTTCATTTTATTTATTTTTCATTTCATGAAATTGATATATCAATAATCTTCCATATTTCTTAGTTTCCCATTTTTAAATAAAAACAAACATCATGCAATTGATCCCCATATTTGATCCCTTTATCAAACAAATTTCAATACCATGATTTAACATTCTCCGCAAAGGATGAGGTAAAAAGTTTCATGACAACATATTCTTCTTTAATGTGATAACCACGAGCATGCCAATAAAATAACTCTATTTTTTTTCAGCTATGAAAACATCATTTCCAATGAACTTTGGAAACCATTCTTCAAATTTATCAGGCATTTTGTTAGGTTGCCTTGGAATGAGGCTCATATCCAAAGGCTTGAATGCATTGGTGAGCTATGGCTTGGTCATTGCGAGTAAGGTATTTTTATCTCCCTGTAATTTGTAAGATTGGCAAGAACAAATAGCAGAAAAACATATCAAACCACTTTGGAGTCCAGTACCTAGCCTTCGTGGGCTCAGAGAGGGCTCTCTCTGTATTTATGATTAACTAATTTAGCTTTGTGATTATATTTTCTGATTTTAGGCTAGTTATAAAGATTGGGGTTGTTTGTTTGATTGTTTGTTTGGTTGGATAGATATAAAATGTGGGAACCTTAATCCATTAGGCTATGGAGTCATAAAGGGTTGAGTTGTACATCAAATTTTCAAGGGTTTTCACAGGGCAAGCTAACTATATCAAATGGATCTCTTTAGCAAGATGAATATGAGATGACAGAAAATATGTGAATTCAGTAAGGCTAAAGGGAAATTAAGAATCCTTTAACTATAATTCAACATAAATGTAGAGCAGACAGTCTCTGAATTCTGCATTCAGGTCTTTAGAGAAAAAACATTCAAGATAACAGTTCATTGAAATTAAAGAGCAGTTAAGAATTCTTTAACTAAACTTTAGAGAAAGTGTTAAGACAGCAGTTTAGTAAAACTAAAGAGCATTTAAGAATTCTTCAGCTATACTTCACAAAGAAAAACCTTAAAACAACAGTCCAGTAATACTAAAGAGCATTTAAGAATTCTTTAGTTATACTTTCAATGGAAAAAATTAAGATAATAGTAACAAACAGATTTAAGGTGCTCCAATAGCATAACTCAATCTAAAATTTATGTTCTATTATCAAATAATTTGATGTACAGTATGGAAAACAAAGGGAAAACATTAACAAAAAGGGATATCGTCACCATTAACATAGCTCAAGGATCCTGTGAAAGTGCTTGTATTACTGATGTCTAGCTCAAAAATAGTAATAGTGCTCTAGTGCAATATTCTTAGCAACTCAGAGTCCAAACAAAGTCCAGCTAACCAACCAACCACAACCAACACTGATAATGAAAATATATGCAATATTTAACTGCAACTCAGGAGGTCGCCCTAATCTAGGGTGACAGACTACAGTTACTACAGAGTAAATGAAGTTTTGAAAATTGAGATCATGTAAGGCCCAAGCCAAAAATATCTCTGACAAACTTACTGTAATAATAACTCTCAAATTAACTCCTGAGATAACTTTAAAATATCTTTGACCAACTTCCTGTATATTTAAATTTTGCAATAACTTTTGAATTGATGCTAAAATATCTCTAACTATAATACTGACTTTGGTGGCTTTTATTAAATCAAACTTAAGCTAGAGGTGGCCAATATGTTTGAGAAGTAGTAAATGATATCTCGACATCTGGTTTTGTCTTCCTTCGTTGATTTGTTCACTGATTTATCCTTTAATACTTTAAATTGTCCTTATCTGTCTATCTTTTCATTGCTTTTGTTGTTATCGTAGATTATTCATTTTACCTTTGTATCTGCCTTTTATCTTTTTTCACTTTTACCTTTGACAGCTCTTTTTAACTATGACAGCTCTTTTTACCTCTTTTACCTTTGACTATCTTTTCCTTGACTCTGTTCTTCAACGGTGTTTTTCATTTGTTCTCATCGTTACTCCTGACTGCTCTGTCTTCTTCTTTTGCCTTTACTGTCTTTTACATGGAACAAACCTCGTTGTTGCTAGAGTGAATGTATAATCACTGGCAATCATTACTCCCTACCTCCCTGCTCCTTTGTTGCTTTTATTTATACTTCTTCTCATGCTCCTTTGACGAATAAGGCTTCTAAATCAAAATCCAAAGAGCCCTGATTAAACAATTCTTGGAATTAGAAATGCAAATTGATTATTTTTTATTTCTGATACGTATATCACTTGCAAAATTGAAAACAATTATTAATTTAAAACACAGGGCCTCTGCAGGGAAGAGATATGACTTGAGGGCAATAGGGAAATCTGTGGACGGAGTCTGGATATTGGAGGTTCTTTGATTTCCACGTTAAGTATGGCCCTCTAGGCATTTTAGGCATGTTGCAGGGGTTATCACAGCGTTTCAGGAGCTCATCGCAATAGCATAGGGTTTCAACATTTTTTAAATGGTCAGTGGTTTTGTCTTTATGGCACGGAAGCGATTTCTGGTTTATCGCACGACGCATAGGCGATTAGGCAGTTTTGGATGGAGGGATGCGATAAAACATCGAGATGACGCATGGCGGATGAGAGGGGTTGTGAAACTGCCCATTTTGCAACCCTTCGAAGGTTTTAATCATCAGACATTTGGGGTTGTGATATGGAGCGAGGGTCGTCAGATTAGGCGATGGGGGGTCAGACGATGGTCGAGTATGGATTTACCATGGGTTATTTTGGAAGGTGGGGTCAAGATTTTAAATGAAACAGGGGTTTAATGGTTAGCACAGGGTTTTAATAAGGATGACGGGTGATAATGTATAGTGGGGCTCGAGGTATATTAGAGCGGGGAAATAGTACAAGGCGGAGGCGTTTAAATATAAAGGTGAGTTGGGTATTTTATATAATAGGGGTCAGGTAATTTAATAAACAGAGTTTATCAAAGTGAGACCCGATAGGTTAAATTTATA
Organism: Pinus albicaulis; assembly: GCA_034641835.2. Classification (NCBI taxonomy): domain Eukaryota; kingdom Viridiplantae; phylum Streptophyta; class Pinopsida; order Pinales; family Pinaceae; genus Pinus; species Pinus albicaulis. The sequence goes on along the minus strand of CM076584.1, from coordinate 1,301,145,552 downwards.
TAAAAACAACGTAAAAATAGGTTTTTACATTGTTTAATGAAAGAAGGGGAACGAGTGAAGAAGAATGGGTATTTAGCAATGGGAGTGGGGTTAAAAATGGGTTTTCAGAGTATGAGAAAGTCAGAAAAGGGTAAAATGAAAGGTAATGGATAGGTTAAACATAAAATAATGAAGGCAATGAGATTTATGAAAATAAATGATACTCAATTAATATTATTTTTAGCATAAAAGATAAAAAGAATAGATAGTCATCATGTGATACTGTAAAAATACAGGAGTCTAACAGTGGCTCCAGCTGGGGAGGGAAGCTCCTTTAGGAGATGTCAATAACTTTGTAGACCAGTAGCCTGATTTATTTGGCTGATTTCCCCTCTGTTTTCTTGATCTTCTGCAACTTTTGTGATTGTGACCTTTAAAAACTGAAATCCATACTTAGTGAAAACTGCTTCTCCCTACCCATCATTTACTCTAGCATTGTTTCTTCCTTTTGGGGTGCATTTAGACTTGCAAACCTTGAAATAATTTTTTCCTTTGAAAGAAAACTATATGTTTGTAGCCTTATAACTTCCAAAGGCTTAGATTAAACTGATGAGCTCTTTTATTCTCTACCTAACTACTGATCTGCTAAGATTAAACAAATTGGAAAATCTTCATTTTCTAACTTATCAACAAAAATTCAAAATTTGTACAATCATGTTTAGACTGTATGATTGAAAAAGGCCTTCTTAAATGTAGTGGCATTATGGATTTGCAACACTTTTAGAAATATTCATTTTTGGTATGGGGCTTACATTTTTCTTTTTATCTGCCCTCTTTTCTTCTTTTTCTTTTTTTTCCTTTTTTTTGTCTTATCAAACTAGGCTCATGGCCTTTGCTTTGGGCCCCAACCTGGTCCAGTTTTCTGTTTGTAATTTGTTTAAGAAATGATATATATAATTAAGAAAATTCAAACTGATATTTCTAACTGAAATAATGCTTCAACATCCTACCATTGACAGGACCTCCAAACAACCATGTTCCATCCATTTCTTGTAAGAAGAATGCATTATTACCCCTTGCAGAATGAATGATGTATGGACCTTTCCACAGGTTATCAAAATTTCCATGTTTGTCTTTGTCCTCTCTTCTGGAATCCCACTTCAACACTTTGTCTCCAATGTTGAAATCATTTTCTTTGGTCCTTTTGTCAAAGATTTTCTCGATGTTTTCTTGTACCAGTTGTGTTTTTTTGTATACTCCTTCTCTGGATTGTTGCAACTGAATGGTCTGGCTTGTTATTCTTTGTATATCATTCTCTTCGTACTGTACTTCTTGAATGAGCTTCTTTACTAGCACTGCCAAGGTTGTTGGGAAGACTGCATCCATTCCAAAGACTAGCTGATAGGGGGACATATCAATTTATTTCTTATTTGTTAGCATGTCTCCCATAGTGCATGTACCAATTTATTGTGCCATGATTTCTTGTTTTCTTCCAGCAACTTCTTAATGATGTTTACCAAACTCTTATTTGAGGATTCAGCCAACCCATTACCTTGAGGGTGATAATCTATAGAATGTCCCAAAGTAATGTGATATATGTGGCAAAAATCCACCATTTTCTCGGATTTAAAGGCAGCAGCATTGTCAATAATTATTTTCCTAGGACAGCCAAATCTAGATAGAATGTTGGTTTCAAGAAATACGATAATTACTGAGTCTGTGGTAGTCCTGGAAGGAATGGCTTCTATCCATTTAGTAAAATAGTCATTTTTAGTAAGGATCCATTTATGATGGGCAGAGGAGGAAGGGCGGATTTCTCCAATGAAATCTAGACCCCATTGTTTAAAAGGAGCTTCAACAGAGATTGGTTGTAGTGGCAAAGGCAGCAAATTTCTTTTTCCCTCAAAAAATTCGCATTTATGACAGGTAATTACCATTTTGTGGATGTCTTGGAAGAAGGTAGGCCAATAAAAACCAGCCCTAAGGATCTTATTAACAATGGTCTTCCAATAGAGGTGGCCTCCACGATCCCCTTCATAAAATTCATGCACAATCCTATCTACATCTTCTTTAGGAAAACATTTAAGCAATATACCACCAAATTTTTTCCAATATAAAACTTTTTCCAGAATGTTGAAATTTACAGCTTTCAATTTCAAGAACCTGACTTTTGTTTTGGACAAACAGGAGGAGCATTTAAATTAAAAATTACATATAGTATATTTGTGTACCAGGGAGAATTCAGGAATGCTTCCTCAATAGGTGGAGTCGCCAACTCCTCTTGTTCATCTACTGAGTAAATCATATTGATGTATAGTGCCTGAAAATTTGTTTCAGCCATTAGTTTATCCAGCCCTTGTCTTTTGATTAATTTGGTGGGTTTGATTTCTAGATCATATTCCAATATGACAGTAATCCACTTGCCTCTTTTTCCATCAGGATCTTGTGTTAGCATGTCTTTAACCACTATATGGGGCACAAATGCAATGATGTGTGAATGCAGAATATAGACTCTGAAATCCTTTAGTGCTTTGATTAAGGAAAAATCCTACTTTTCCATGATATTATACTTCAAAGGTGCATCTCTTAAATCTTGGCTGAAGAATGCTATGGGTTTCTCTTGTCCTTTTGTATTTTTCTGCAGTAAGACAGTAGCAACTGTGTGTTCTGATGCAAAAGAAAATATAAATAAATCTTTGGTGAAGTCAGGGCTAATCAGAACTGGTGTTTTTGTAAGTTCTTTCTTCACTAATTCAAAAGATTGTTTTTCTTCCTTGGTCCACTTGAATCCTGACTCTATTTTGAGCATGTTCGTGATGTTCCTTAGGAGTTCTGCAAGGTTTGGTATAAACCTCCTTAAAAATTTATCTTTCCAATAAAATATTGCAGCTCTTTGATATTTCTTGGGTGACTGATTTGCAATATTCCCTCAATCCTATTTGGGTCAATCTTGATCCCTTCTTCAGATATGATGTGGCCTAGCAACTTTCCTTCTTGAAGGCCAAATAAGGATTTCTTGGGATTCAAAGACAGACCGTACTTTCTGCATTTCTCAAAGACCTTTCTCAAATGAGCTAGATGTTCTTCATCAGTTTTTTAATAGACTTTGATTTCATCAAGATATATCACAATGAAGAAACCTATTTATTCTGAGAAAGCAATATCCATTGCTCTTTTAAAAATGGCTCCAGCATTCATTAACCCAAAAGGAATTTTTACATACATAAAGGTGCCCCAAGGTGTAGCAAAATTTGTTTTGTGTTGATCATCTGGATGCACCAGCACCTGATAATACCCTGAAAAACCATCTAGCAGAGATATCCTTTTGGAGCCTACTACCCTTTGCAATATGAGGTCCATTTTTGGTAAAGGGTAGTTGTCCTTCAGGGATGCTTTATTTAGATTTCTGAATTCAATGCAGAGTCTAATTTCTCTTGTCTTCTTCCTCACAGATACAATATTTGAAACCCATTCTGAATACCTGAGTGGGACTCTTATCCCAGCATCATACATTTTCTTTATCTCTTTCTCAACTAGTGGAGTCTGGACAAGATTTATTCTGCGCATCTTCTATTTAAAGGGTTTTTGGCTTTCCTTGAGTGGGATTTTGTGTTGGATGACATCAGTATCATAAGACTTCAAGTCTTCATAACACCAAGCAAACACATAAATAAATTCTTTGAATAACTCAATATATTTCTGCTTTATAGGAGCTGGCAGTGTTTTTGACAGTTTTACCATCTTGGGCTCTTGCTCACTGCCTAGATTGCATTCCTCTACAATTGCTTCAGTGGATTCTATTTTTGTCTTTCTAGCAACATCATTAAAATCAAAAATTTCCTCGACAGGGACAAGTCCTCTTGGAAAGGTATTATCTCTGAACTCTAACACTTCAAACTCTTCTTTTTCTGGATCTTCACACATTTCTGTCCTATGTGGGTCTTTCTTTGCTAACATATTTATATCAGCATCATGAGGGGGCTCCTCTTTGTATATTTGTTCCTCAGCAGGGCATTCCTCTTCATGATCTAAGTCTGAATTTGGAATTTCAAACTCATTCTTGGGTTGCAAGAAATCTTCAATCTGTTGGTCATCTTCAAAAACTTGCCAATATTTCATATTATCAGGGACTGCTAGTCTGTATTTAACCTTTACTGTGTATTGTTTGTTAGCATGAGGTAGTTGACAAGCGCTGGCTGCAAATTCTAGTCCATTGGCAAGGATGTTTTGATTTCTTGGGATAGAGGCAAGGTCATATTCTTTGAATGTTTTTAGGAGGTCAAGGGAAACATTTATGTATGCTCTTAATATAGGAGGCTTAGGCAACTATTCTACCTTAATTTTCCTAATGACTAGCTCAGAATCCCCATGGACAGAGATCCTTTTTGGCTTCTAATTTCTTCATTAATTGTAACCCCATAAGGAGTGCCTCATATTCTGCTATATTATTTGTACACTGAAATTTTAGTTTGTAAGAGTGACCCTCTGCGTGGTTGTTCCTAGTGTTGTGTACCCAAACACCTGCTCCTGATCTATTTTTGCCACAAGAACCATTAAATCTCATGCTCCAAAAGGTTCAGGTTCAGAGTTGTGTTGTTCATTTTCTATTTGGTTTGATTGTTCTTCCTTTTCTTTCCCTTTTTCAGCTATTTGTTCATTAATATTTTCTTCATTGTAAAGGATAAATGAATCAATATCTAAGTGGACAAAGTAGAGAGGGGAGTTATCAGGCTTTTCTTGACTGCTTACCATCTATTTCATATAAGTTTCCCTATACAATTTCCTTGGTTGACTAAAGACTAGTATGGTAGAATAGGTCATGTCCATTTGGAGGGTGCCTTGATGCTTGGATCCCCATAAGCGTGATAGAAGCATGCCATATTTAGGGGGAATGTCAACCACCACAATATCCATTACTAGAGTTTTGGCTGGTATTTGTGCTAAAGTAACACAAAGATCCTTGATCAGGCCTGGACATTTGACTCTACTAGAGTCAAAAGAGTACAGGTCTTTGTATGGTCTAGTTATCTCAAGGCCAAGTCTCTCCATAATTACATTTGGCATGAGGTTATGAGATGCTCCTGCGTCTAACATGGAATTATGGAGGATTTTATAATGAATATTCAAACTGACATAAAATCGGGGGACACCTCCTTGGAATTTTCCTTCTACTTCAGATCCAAACAAAAGTTCAGGTTTGTCATCATTCAAATTCACAATATCAGTATTTTCTCCTATGTTTAGTGCTTTCAAAACTTGGGATCTATATACATGTTGGCCTACCAATTCAGTGAGAGGTATGGAAATATTTAATCTTGGCAATTTCATTCTCAATACTAAATGGTGTCTATGTTTTTGGAAAATTTGAATCAGTTTATCAAATATTATTTTTGCAGCAACTTCATATTGTTGATTTGCATTAGGAATATCAACTAGATCAAATTTTTTAGGGCTGATTTTCGAATTACTAGTGTTGCTTTCTAGATTTTTTTTGTTTTTATTTTTGTCAAAACCTATTGTACCTTAAGAGACAATTACCTAGCTGTGAAAAGGAATCAGTGCTTAAGACATTTATATGATTATGTCACAGAAATAATTGTCTTTGTTTAACCACCCTCAAACCTTTATCATTAAACCCTCAAATATCAAATATTATGAATGTCTCACAATGTTATCATTTGCTAATGTTGAATGAAATGACCAGAAGAAAATGAAAGAAAGAAGCCCAAACTGATATGTTGTTACACAGAATATATCACCTCAAACTCCAGAAGAATTATATGAAGGAAATAGTTAAAACGAAGGAGCGCCAATTAAGGATTTTAACTCTTGCTTACAAAAGTAGAAAGATACCTACAGCTCATCACTTCATCTTATTCAAATAAATAAAACACAAAATGTGAACTTGAAGACATTTCAACATTAACAGATGCCAGAAACTTTCTTTTCATTCATTAATCATTTGAAATCTCTGAGTACAAAAATTGCAGTCTGAAGGTTAAAAACTCGGAACCTTTCTTCTCCTTAACTATTATATTAAATACAATAAAAATTAGTTTGGAACTGCTATAACTGATCCTAACTACCTCAACTTCTTAGGACTTCGTAGGCTCTCTACTACACACCATAAAAACATCTTATTACAATTACATCATCTTTGAAAGAGTAAAATTACATAAATATTAACACCCTAATCAATATGATGAATGTGAATTGATGACGATGCTGCTACATTTCCTGGATCAGCTGATTTGTCTTTCTTTGAAGTCAAAGGATCCTTTGGCAAATATATCGTCCAAGCTCTACATTTCTTCCATATCTCGACTTTTGTTCTGGGTGAATGTACCAAGTTTTGATACTCCAATCTGAAAGCAGTAATTTGGTTGAAAGATGGCCTTTATGCAAATAGAGTTTTTACCAACCACAGCAACTGAAAATGTCTCTGAAGAAAGTTGATTATTGTTGCTCCCTTAAGCACCTGAGTCTTTTCAACTTTACTTTTTGTCAATACTAGTAAGTTTTCATAAGAATCCCATGACAACAGACTTCCTCCAAGTCCCCAACATGAGGGCAGACCTGCTCTCGTTATTTTGTCAAATAACTTATCAAACTGACTTACTGCTTCTTTAATTTCCATCAACTTCTTTTCTGTAGCCTTTCTTTAATCATTCTTGACAATCATCTTATTGATATCCACTGCATATAGGATTCTATATTTAATCTCATTTTCTTCTAACTCTTGTTCTGTTTAGAACTGATAAAATCAATGAATCTTCTTGCCCAAATTAGCCATATTGATTGTCTTATGTTTCTCTGTCATGACTTGTTCTTCAAAATTCTTGATGAGACTTTTCTCTTCTGCAACCAACATCAAAAAGCTCCAAATTGATTTCATTTCTGAAGAGATATCATTCCAAATGATATATTTTTCCTGTATTAAAGATATGTTCCCTTTTAGTTTTTCTTTGAGACTTTTAATCCCAGCATTAGCGTTTTGACCGTCCATTTTGTATTTATTGGCTTCATTTTCTGCACCTTGAATAATCTTTGATGCAGTCTCTAAATCTGCTTGAGCCTTTTTCCGATCTCTTTCTGCCATCTTCAATTCAGTAGTTAACTGAGAAATATGTGCTAGTGGGTCTTCATTTCCTGATGGAAAAACAAAAGTACAAGAATGATTATCAATATGATTTTGCAGTGATAGTGCAGTTTGCTTTAACTTAGAGACTTCCTCCTCCTTTTGCATGAGCTGTTGTAGAAGATTTTATTTCTCGTTCTCTACATTTGCAACTTCGACTACCAGGGAATGCTCTCTTGTAGGCAATTTTAACTTTTTCTTCAATACAGATTTCTCTGCTTCAGCACTTTGCAGAAGTTTCTGCACAACAGTCCTATCATTAGGATCTACTCCAATCTTTACTATGATTTTCTTCAGCTCCTCATTCTGGATTGTTAAAGCCCTAGAGTTGGCTTTCTCTAAATTTAATTGCTTAATCACTTTTCCAAGCATATTCTCTGCCTTCATTACCATTGCATTAGTCTTTGTCAGGTCCTTCACAATCAACTGACCTGTTTTCATATGTAGGCTTACCTTGTCTAGCAATGGGATTTTCTTCACATCCACAGTCAAATTCACAGTATTGAAATTGTTAGAAGAACCAATTTCCATATCAGAAGGATGAGAAAGAGAAATTTTGAATTGATCTTTCTCAAGATCAAATGTAGTTAAAAGTCTTGTTTAGTCTGGAGCAATTTGATATTCAGCTTGGGCCTCCATGCTGGCCTTCATCTTCTGGTTTCTCTATACAATTTGGACAAACATCTGTTTGATCAGAGGCACTTGTTCATGGGTGCTCTCATTTCTCCTGGGTGAAGCAGGAAAATTTTGTTCCTCTCCCAACTGTAAGGAAAAACCAGGTTGAGTATATGCAGGTTCTTCATTAAATTTTGCTCTCTTCTTAGCTCCCTTCTCCTCATCTTCTAAATCAACCACTGTTTCTTTGCCTCTATTACTTCATTTTTCTGATATGACAGGAGTCTAAATATTTGAACCTATTGAACTCATAACACCTTTACTTGCCATCTTCTCTAGATCTGGCCTCTTTCATAAATGAAAGTTGAATACCCATTATCAATTCTTCTACTAGAAATAACAATGTGAGGGTCATAAGCCCACTTTTCCCCTAACAACAAGTGCATCTCATCTAGCATTCTAGTAACTTCTTCAAATGCTTGTCTCATATTAACTATGAAAGGACCTACAGTCATGGGCAGTTTGAACATATGCCCCTTTTTCATGGGCACAAAGTGAATTTGATCAACATTTAGACTTTTCCGAACAAACTCCAAAGCAAATAACCTCATAGGTACAAACACTGGAAGCCTATAAGGCTCAACACTAGCTCCATAAAGTCTAATTTCGAAATAATCCTCAAAAACAAACCAATATCCAAATTTACAGTTTGCCCCTAAATGCAACAACTCTTGAGCTTTGGGTAAGAAACAGGGGGGAGGAATTCCATTCAAAAATTTATATGAAATTGTAGAAATTATATGCACTACGAATGCATATGTCCTAGAGTCACCTGATCTCACAATATTTAACTTCTTTCAAAATACTGAATCATTCCACTTGTTAATATTTTGCGGAAAATTAATTGCACACACATGTAAAGCATAAATAAAAATAATTGCACATAACACAGTTGTTTTTAACCAGGAAAGCCTGAAGTTGAAAACCCCAACTATATATTATGTATCATGGAATCATATGACAATCCTCATACAAAGCTTATCAAGCTCTCAATACAGTACAATTTTCATACACTAATCAGGAACAATCTTGCAAATCCATGCACCGATCTTTGTCTCCTGCTAGCCTGCCTCCACTGCGCAATCCCTGCTGAAGAATAGCTCTGAATGAATTCGAATTACTCTTTCCTTGACTGCGCAATCCTCATTGGCAACTCCAATGTGTGTGTGATGCAATCAATGCATCACTATGGTCATAACAAATAGTCCATCTTTCCCTTTCACATATCTCTCCACTGGGTCTCCACTGAAACTGCCATGCACTGTAGTTAACTGATGTATTGTTCAATTGATTAATGAGTTATTATTTGTGAATTAATTAACCAATTAATTCACTCCACTCTCACTAGTGTATCATTCAGTTAGACTAGATACAACTAGCTCAACTGAGTCTAACTGAGTTAAATCAATACAACTCCATAACTACTTCTTTCCAAACTCCACCAAACTCGCCACTTGAGTTCTAATCGAGTCCTCTTCCATGCATTAGCTCCTGAACTCAAATTGTGTAATTCCTCAGTCCACTTGATGTGCCACATCTGCACCGAAACAAAGTGCTCCAAGAGAATAAGTTGTTCTTTAGTCCTCTATCATTATTAAGAGCTAATAATCGACATGCATCTATTTTTAGATCAGTGATCTATAAATAGATCGCTCTAATATTCTAAAATAGAATTTCATCTATTTTTCCAACTTGATCAACCATCCACAAATAGCATCCCCGCAACTTCCCCGAAATATGATCACCATGTCTAAAAATAGATTTCATACTAAAAATAGCTCCGTGTGCCCACTTCTGTGAAGGCGACTTCTTTCACTAAGCTCATCATCTTGTTGAATCCCAACAAGAATTGACATGAAATAATCCAGAAAATCAATGCACTATCTGCTTTTTATTTTCTCACTATATCTATCCAGAATACTACTGATTGCCTCTTCTTATTCATATCCATAATATTCAGACCCAGATGCATGAATTCCTCTACATTTTGATATAAGAATAAGTAAATAATTATGAAGGAGACCTGAAAGAACCTGTTAATGATAAGCTCATGAGTTGTGAATTGACAGCTTCTTGCCAATAGGATGGAATATCCAGCACCATTCCTGGCTTCATCATCATGGCAAACATGTAGAAATTATATGCACTAAGCATGCATATGTACAAGATCCACCTAATCTCACACTATTTAACTTTATGCAAGATACTGAATCTATTCCACTTGTTAATCTTTTGCGGAAAAATTAATTGCACACACATGTGAAGCATAAACAAAAATATCAATCGCACATAACACAGTTTTTAACCGGGAAAGCCTGAAGCTGAAAACCCCAACTATATATTATGTAACATGGATATCATATGACAATCTCATACAAACATTCAAAGCTTATCACAACCTCTCAGTACAGTACAATCGTCATACACTAATCAGGCCTAATCTTGCAAATCCATGCACCGATCTATGCCACCTGCTAGCCTGCCTCCACTGCACAATCAAAGCTGATTACAAATACCAATTCAATGTAATCCCACTCTCATTCATTGTGTGATTATCATTGGAAACTCCAATGTATATATAGATGCAATCCATGCATCACTAGTAGTCACAACGGATAGTCCATCTTTCCCTTTAACCTATCTCTCCACTGGGTCTCCACATGCACTGTAGTTAACTGTTGTATTGTTCAGTTGATTAATGAGTTATTATTTGTGAATTAATTAACTAATTAATTCACTCCACTCTCACTAGTGTATCAATAAGTTAGACTAGATACAACTAGCTCAACTGAGTCTAACTGAGTTAAACTGAATACAACTCCATAACTACTTCTTCCAACTGTGTCATAACTCTGCCACTTGAGTTCTAATTGAGTCCTCCATGCATTAGCTCCAGTAAACCCTTAGGAATTGCGTGATTCCTTCAGCCCACTGATTTGACAAATCTATATACTGAAATTAAGTGCTCCAAGAGAATAAGTTGATGTTTAGAATCTGATTATTATCAAGAGCTAATAATAATCGGCATGCATCTATTTTTAGATCGACTATCTATAAATAGACTTCGCCCAATCTTCTAAAAATAGAATCTCATCTATTTTTCACATTTGACCAACCATCTACAAATAGCATCCTGCAACTTATAGAATATGCTCACCATGTCTAAAAATAGAAATACACCTAAAAAATAGCCTGTGTGGGCCCCACCTAGTTTAGGTGATTATTTTCCAACTAAGATCAAGGATGATGTTTCAGGATGCCTCCTTCACTGTTTCTTGTTGCAAACTTCAACACTCCCTCTCAACAAGAAAGGTTTGTCTTTGCATGCGACATGCAACTCCATGCATTCGCCCTGCAACCTTTGCAAGCGCCCTGCAACTCCATGCATCCGCTCTGCAACGCTTGCTGCAACACTTCCGAAACTGAAAGGCTCCAAACAACTCAATCAGTGTAATGCATCTATCATCAAAGTCTTCGACTTCTGCTTAGCTACTACACATGTCTTCAGGAACCACTATGCTGTTGAACTCTGCACCCATGCACTTTGCACTTGTTTTCAACTCTGAACCTTGCTCCAGTATCTAACACTGTCACTTTGATCTGCCTGCATCAATCCAACTGATCATGCTACTACTGCTCTGTGGGAACCTCGTAGCCAGGTTCAATTCATGAGATCCACGCCATCTCAATGAATCCTGCCCAGAAATCTCCTCTTGGGATTACTCATGCATGTCACTCCACCTCTCACCTGGTGGTATGGCTGCATGCACTCTCTCTGCCCATCTGGCACGAAATTTCTCTGCATGAGTGGTTGCTCCCACTCCATGATCCTCATCTTGTGGCTGCTTCACATCCCAAGGTTCACTCTTACCTGCATGCAAATCCTTCTCCCTCTCAAGCTTCAATTGCATGGCTTTCTCACACTTCCCAACAGTAGGAAGCTCCGTAGAAATCCCATCTACATCAAATCTATAAAGATTCTTCTGCATCTCCAGTTGTGGCTGCTCCACAACCTTCTGAGACTTCTTCTCACACTGCATGTTGAGAGGCTCCCTCTCAACCACCAAGTCACTAACCTCTTCTTTTCTCCTCAAAGCTTTGCATGCATCTTGTACCTCAGTGCATGTAGATTCTTGACTTGCACACATTGCAATTGTCCCGTCGTCGCAAAATTTTCTAACAAAAGAGCTGATTTTAAATCGACGATATCTCCCTCATCCGAGCTCCGATTCGACCGATTTTTTTTTCAATTTGGGTATTTTTTCGCAAGGAATCCAAATATGCTATTTGTTTCTAAAAATATTTCACCAAAAATTTTAGATATTCTCTGCAAACTCACGCGCCCAAAAATTCCTGCTCTCATTCCATGTAGAAAATCTATAACACAGCTCCGATACCATGTAGAAATTATATGCACTAAGCATGCATATTTCCAAGATGCACCTGATCTCACACTATTTAACTTTATGCAAGATACTGAATCTATTCCACTTTTTAATCTTTTGCGAAAAAATTAATTGCACACACATGTGAAGCATAAACAAAAATATCAATTGCACATAACACAGTTTTTAACCAGGAAAGCCTGAAGCTAAAAACCCCAACTATATATTATGTAACATGGAGATCATATGACAATATCATACAAACATATAAAGCTTATCACAAGCTCTCAGTACAGTACAATCGTCATACACTAATTAGGCCTAATCTTGCAAATCCATGCACCAATCTATGCCACCTGCTAGCCTGCCTCCATTGTGCAATCCAAGCTGATTACAAAGACCAATTCGATGTAATCCCACTCTCATTGACTGCGTGATTATCATTGGAAAATCCAGTGTATATGTAGATGCAATCCATGCATCACTAGTAGTCACAACAGATAGTCCATCTTTCCCTTTCACCTATCTCTCCACTGGGTCTCCACATGCACTGTAGTTAACTGTTGTATTGTTCAGTTGATTAATGAGTTATTATTTGTGAATTAATTAAATTATTAATTCACTCCACTCTCACTAGTGTATCAATCAGTTAGACTACATACAACTAGCTCAACAGAGTCTAACTGAGTTAAACTGAATACAACTCCATAACTACTTCTTCCAACTGTGTCATAACTCTACCACTTGAGTTCTAACTGAGTCCTCCATGCATTAGCTCCAGTAAACCCTTCGGAATTGCGTAATTCCTTCAGCCCACTGATTTGACAAATCTGTATACTGAAATTAAGTGCTCCAAGAGAATAAGTTGATGTTTAGAGTCTGATTATTATTAAGAGCTAATAATAATCGACATGCATCTATTTTTAGATCGACGTTCTATAAATAGACTTCGCCCAATCTTCTAAAAATAGAATCTCATCTATTTTTCACATTTTACCAACCATCTACAAATAGCATCCTGCAACTTATAGAATATGCTCACCATGTCTAAAAATAGACATACACCTAAAAATAGCCTGTGTGGGCCCCACCTAGTTTAGGTGATTATTTTCCAATTAGGATCAAGGATGATGTTTCAGGATGCCTCCTTCACTGTTTCTTGTTGCAAACTTCAAAAAAACATCCCCAAGATTGATTTATCCACTTTGCTATCGTCATATTTGCCCAGAATCTTTGCAATGCTGCTCAGCACTAGCTTAAACCTCAATATCAAAAATTTCCATAGGGAAATATTTACCGTCAGGCTGAAAGTGCTGCGTGTTAGGCTTTATAAAATGAATGAACTGATAAAATATTGACTTGCAAGGCTATCATAACATGCTACTAAATAATCATCAGGGAATTGGACATATGACTCTAACTCAGGGTAACAAAGGGCTTGGCGAATTAGCTGGGCAGACACTTACAAAACATTCTCCCCCTGACAATTCATCACAAAATATTTCCCAAGATAAATAAAAAATACTAACCAATAGATGGATTCAGGAAAAAGATCGGTTTTAGGGATACATGCAGACAGCACACCAGTCTTTTCCATGGTAGTATAAACTGGGGAAGCTTTATCATTTAAGAGGACTTGTTGTTAAAACGAAAGGTGAACCAAAGAACAATTGGTGTCTTGAATATCCCTCTTGGTATCCATGAGAGGGATATGACTAGCCGAACCTAACAGGGATGATCGTTTAGCCATGATTCAGAGTTATGACAATGGACAACTTACAGGGAAACCAATTCTTGAGAGGGTGCAATAAAACTGAATAGGGCGTAGCACAAACAAATTTCAAACATCAACTTAATCGCAAATGATTTCGAAAAGAATGAGAATTGCATTTAAATAGGTGGTGCGGCTTCGAACTTAAATGCTGATAAGACACGCCAACAGACCGTTAAGCACTCCTAATGTGGAAGACAACTGTAACCAACTCAGCATCTTACGTCACTGCGGGGGGTCTCGAAGTACGGAGGATTATTTTTGTTTGTGCCCTGCAATCAATCTCCACCGCTCATCTGTGTTACTCCCACAGTCAACATAGTCAACTGCGGAGGCACCCTCCATATTAATTCGTGCACTAGTAGTGCCCACGGGTTGAGCCTTTTTTTTTCAGTTTTCAATAAATCATCGCATCCCGCTCGATGAAATAATCGACATTTAAACTTTAAGTCGGGACCCACTTTTATAAAGTCAAAAAGTATTTAAACTTTTAACTCTAATACAACGAGCAGAAATATTTTTGTGCTAAAGTATAAGAACTTTTAATACTTTAACATATTTTTAACAATTTTCTTTTTTTTTTTTGTATTTTCAAAATTGAAAATAAAAGGATATTTCTAATGATCCACAACGTCTGGCTCCACCTGGGGATAGTGTTTCTTGCCACGAAACACTAAGAACCTGCAGATTAGTGCCTTCACTTCGGGCATGGAGTCAAATAATGTTTGATGAAAAATATACAATGAGGAAAACCGAATATGTACAATGATGAACCAGCTATTTTTAGTGTTGAAAATAATGTTTCGGATACTGCCCATTCATAGGCAGTCCTACTGCTTCTCCATCAAGATTTTCCAGCATAAAAGTGTTATTTGATCTAGTTTCAATTATTTTGTAAGGGCCATACCATAGAGGATCAAACTTACCATGCTTCCCCTTTTCCTCTCTTCTGGTATCCCATCTTAATACTATATCTCCAGCTTGGAACATAATATCCTTTGCCTTCCTATCAAAAATGGACTTCATTTTCTCCTAATATGTGACCAAATTGTCCCTGACTTTATTCCTACTTTCACTCAATCTATTACTTTATTAAGTCTTCTTATCAATTCATTAGGTTCCTCTTACGCTTCTTGAAGAAAATAAATTATTGGTCTTGCTAAGTGAGTAGGAAACAAAGCTTGAGTACCATATACTAACTCATAAGGGGACTTACCAGTAGATCTTCTAGTAGTCATTCTCACTGCCCAGAGAGAAAATATCAGCTTTGAGTCCCAATTCTTCTGGTTCTCATTAATCGTTTTCTTCAAGATATTTACTAATATCTTGTTAGATGATTATTCTAATCCATTCCCTTGAGGATGATATGTTGTAGAATGAGACAATATCACATTATAAGTTTGACAAAAATTTATGAACCTGACTGGGTTGAATACCTGAGCATTGTCTGTTACAATTTTCATTGGACATCCGAACCTACTGAAAATATTCTCTTCCGGAAACTTCATTACTACCAAATCATTTGATTTTCTGGTAGGAATTGCCTCCACCCATTTTGTAAAATAATCAGTGGCAGTCAAAATCCACTTAAATTGCCCACTTGATGGTGGATTAATTTCTCCAATAAAATCCAATCCCCATTGTCTTAAAGGTTCTTCAATAAAAATAGGGAGAAGAGATAAAGGGGCTAACCTTTTCTTTTCTGCAAACAATTGGCATTTCTGACAACTTCTAACAACTTTATACACATTAGAAAATAAAGAAGGCCAATAAAAACCTGATTTAAGAATCTTATGAGAAGTTACTTTCCAACTGTGATGACCTCCACACAAACATTCATGGTACTTTTTAATAACTTCCATTGATTCTCCTTCTGTCAAACATAGTAACAAGACACCATCAATTACTTTCCAATATAATTTAGCATCAATTATAACATAAGGTTCAGCTTTAATTTTTAGAGCTTTGTACTTTGCTCTATTGATTGAGGGAGGGCAAGAGAAAAAACACAAATAGTGAATAATATCTTTATACCAGTCTAAGAAGAGAAATTTGTATTTGATTGCTGACTTTGTTTTAATCTAATTTGTCTCTTGAACCACTTCATCTAAAGGTGCAAGCAAATTAATTCCCAAAGTTTGAAAATTAGATTATGTCATCAATTTAGCCAATCCATGTCCTTTAACTAACTTAGTAGGCTTAATGTCTAAATCATAATCTTGGATTTTGGAAATCCATTTTCCTCTTTTCCCCTCCACATCACTCTGAATCAGCACATCTTTTACAGCAGAATTAGGTACATATTCTACTATTTGAGAATGAAGTACATAGTTCCTGAAATATTTTAATGATTTAACTAAAGCATATACCTGATTCTCCAAGATATTATATTTGAGTTCTGCATCTCTAAGGAATTTACTAAAAAATGCTACTGGTTGCTCTTTCCCTTCTTCATTCTTCTATAACAACACAACAGCAATAGTAGAAGGTGATGCAAATGAAAATATTTGGAAAGGCTTCAGATAATCTGGGTTGATCAAAACTGGAGCATCTTGAACAGCCCCTTTAATTCTGGTAAATGATTCTCTTGTATCTTTGTCCCATTTTACTTCAAAAAATTTCTTTAACATATTTTTTATTCTTCTAACAATCTCAGTGTATTTTGGAACAAATCTTCTCAGAAAATTAATTTTCTCTAGAAATATTTGGATATCTTTCTTACTTCTAGGTAATGGAATAGTTTGTATAGCCTCAACTCTCGTTGGATCAATTTTTACTCCTTCTTTTGAAACTATATGTCCCAGCAACTTACCTTCCTCCAAAGCAAACATTTCTTAGGATTCAATGATAACCCAAATTTCCCGCATTTCAAGAAAGCCTTCTGCAAGTGTTCCAAGTGTTCATCAGCAGAACCTGAAAAAATAGTCACATCATCCAAATATATGACTACAAATTTGTCATCCACAAAATCTATATCCATTGCCCTCTGAAAATTAGCTCCTGCATTCATGAGGCCGAATGGCATCCTGGAATACATGAATGTTCCCCAGGGCGAGGTGAAAGTTGTTTTCTTTTGATCTTCCTTCTCAACAGCTACTTGGTTGTACCCAGAGAAACCATCAACCATGGACAACCTATAATCCCCAATCACTTTCTATAATACATAGTCAATCTTTGGCAAAGTATAATTATCTTTCAAGGAGGCTCTGTTCAAGTTCCTGAAATCTACACATAATCTTATCTCTCCATTTTTCTTCCTGACTAGCACTAGATTTGAAACCCAATATGAGTATCTGAGTGGGACAATGATTTTTGCTTGTAAAAGTTTCTTTATCTCTTTTTCAATCGGGGCAAGTAACAGTGGATTAATCTGTCTGAGCTTTTTCCTGTGTGGCTTAACCCCATATTTCATTGGTATTTTATGCTAAATAATATTTAAATCATAAGTCTTTAAATCTTCATATGACCATGCAAACACATCCATGAACTTTTTGAAAAGATCTACTTACCTTTCCTTATAATCCTTATGAACTCCTTTAAATAACTTGACCATTTTGGGCTCCTGCTGAGTTCCTAAATTACAGTCCTCCATTTCTCCATCCTGAGATACTTTCTTATGGTTCATTGCTACATCATTAGAATCAAACAATCTTTCAAGAGGAACCAGGCCCCTGGGAAATATATTATCCTTTAACTGAATTATCTTTTGATCACCAATTGTTTGTTTCAGGTCTTTAGGTACATCATTTTGATCAATTTGTTCACTTTCTTGATCAATTTACTGTCTTCAAAATTTCCAATCGTTGTTAAAAATTGATTGATCTACTCATCATCCTCCAAAACCTGACAATGCTTTACATTATCAGGGATTGAAGGCTTGTGTCTCAACTCAATTTCATATCTCAGTCTTGGATTAATGGGTGGCTTAAATGTACTGGCGCAACCGCCAGTGAATCTGCCATTCTATTTTCTTCTCTTGGAATAAACTTAAGATTAAAGGCTTCAAAATAATTTTCAATTAGATCCCACACCTCATTTATATAAGATCTCAATCTGGGATGCTTGGTCTAACACCAATTCTTAATCTATCTTATTACTAATTCAAAATCACCAAAAATGGAAATAGATTGAATTCCCATTTGTTTAGCAGTTCGAAGGCTCAAAATCAATGCTTCGTACTCATCTACATTATTAGTTGATTCAAATTCAAGTTTGAAAGAAAAAGGTAAAAGGTTACCTTCTAAAGATATAAATATGAACCCAGCTCCGGTACCCTCCTTAGAATATGCACCATCAAAATAACACCTCCAAATTTTATCTGAATACAACTCCTTATGTACACTTGTTGAAGAGAGCTACTTCTATGAGTCTTCAGCAAATTCTGCATCTTCATGCAGTATAAAACAAGAGAGATCCTCCTTCTCCTGACCATAAATTGGGGAATTACCTGCATCCTTCTTGGTGGTAGTTTTCATGAATCTGGTTTCTCTGTACAACCTTCTCTCTTCCCATTGAAAACATGAATGATGGCATATGTGAAATCCAATTTTAAGACACCTCCAAGCTTTGCTCCCCAAGATCTGGACAACAACATACCAAATCTGGTCGAAATATCTGCAACTACTACATCCATCATAATAATCTTGGCTGGAATTTGGGCCAAGGAAACAACCATGTCTTTGATAAGCCCAACACACTTCACCCTTTTTGAATCAAAAGAATAGAGGTCTCTATAGGGCTTAGTGATTTAGCTCTTTCATCACAGATAATGGCATAAGATTATGTGATGCACCGGAATCTGGCATACAATTATGTAGAATGGAATCATGTAAAAGTGTTGATATATAAAAAGGTGGAACAGAAGAATCTACCTCTTAAACATGAGGACTGAAAGTAACCACTGGTTTTTCTTCTTGAAAATTCACAAAATCACCCACCTCGTCAGACTGAGATAAATTAATAAATTATGCAATATCTTTCTTATACCCAGGTGTTTTAGCCAACTCAAGAAGAGGTACTTGAATTTTAACTTTTACTAACTCTCTGGACAAACTGAAAGTTTGATTTTGTTTAATAAACTTTTTAGTTTCTTCTTGGTTTTTGTTAGGATTTGCATGTTTCTCAGGAACAGTAACAATATTCTCCAAAATATTAGAATCGTTGGACTTATTTTGGGAAGCCTCAGCTTGTTGCTTCTCTTTTCTTTTACTGGATTCATGGGTTGCTTCCCCTTGTCTGATTTTTTTACTGAATTTTTCAGTTGTGGAGTCACCATTGGAGAAGGGACTGACTATGATTTTTTTTATTCATCATCCTGAGTTCTCAACCTCTTTTTTGATCTCAAGTCATATTTTTTATGCAATTCTGCTTGCATAAAATCAGTGAATTGTCTACAATAATCATCCATCTCTTCCTAATCAAATGAAATATCGGCTTCTTTACATTCTTCTTCACATTCTTTTTCAGATTCCTCTTCTGCACCATCCTCCATATATTGGCAGAAATTTTATCTTCAGCTTCTTTCTGATCATCATCAGCATAATTTGAAGGTGCTACTTCTATATATAAGGGTGCTTGAACTTGATCCCGATCTCTTATTTCCCTCTGCAAAATCTGCAGGGGTTGCTTTTTGAATTGAGGATTAAAAACCCCTATGTTTTGTTGTGCAGGTTTCTTGCTATCCAATTCCATATTTACTAATTTGTTTGACAAATTTTTAATGACCGTATTCATGTCATCAATCCTTTGATCTTGTGATGACCCTTCCTTGGCTTTACCTTTATCTTGAACTGACTTCTTTTCTTGAGCCTTCCCAGCAGCAACCATATTTGCTTCAATCTCCAAAGCATCAGTTTGGATTTTTTCAAGAGTAGGAGACCTTCTTTCTCTCAAAGTAAAACTAAAATCTGATACAAATGCCCTAGCAAAAACAACTCTTGCTCCAATAGGAGGAGGTTTCATTTCTGCAGGCAAACTATTGTACAATTTATTTAATCTCTTAATGAAATCACTCATATTTTCATCTGACTTTTTCTTAATAACATTAAACTTTTTCAAATAATAACCATGATCTCTATTTTCACCCCATATTTGGATGAATTGTCTTTCTAACTCATCCCAATCATTAATTGAGCCATTTGGTAATCCTTTAAACCATTTTCTTTCCTCTCCATTTAGAGACTGCACAAAAACTCTCATTACTACATCCAGATGTTCAACATTAAAATTGCAAAACAAATGCAAGTGTTGTTCTCCAGTTATTTCATCTTCACTAGTAAATTTAGGAAGCAACTTAAGATACTCTTGTGGCATTGCATTCATTGGTTGAGGAAGATTTAAGGGTGCATATATGATCATCAAGAAAGCAGGGGCCGCCATGTTTATGCCCTGATTTACTGCTCCTTGAGTAGGGGGAATCTGTGTACCAGTTGTAGGTGTGGATGAATGGGGTGAAACAACTGATAAGGGAAGGGGTTGATAAACTAACGCAGAAGAACTAGAAACTGTATTAGGCTGAGTTTCTGTAAATGTGAATGATACAGACTCAAAAGACTACTCTTCTAACCTTGGTTCTTGAAAATGAATGGATGGAGACAAGGATTCTTGTTCTGAGAAAGTGAGCTTCCGGGAAATATCCTTGGATGAAAGGGTATGAGAACTGCTGCCAGGTGCAGGCGGTGTGGCATCAGGTGTAGAAAGTGTTTTTTATTTCTGGCATTTTTTAGAAACCAACTTTTTTGGATTTGAAAGGGTAGGAGCTTTCTGTTGAGAGGTATATGACCTCGTATGTGGCCTCTTATAAGCCAGAATTGGAAAATGAAGACACAACCTTAATATTTCTGCCTCTCTGAACAACCAAAGGAAATATGAACAAAACCCAGGGAAAAGCTTCAATTATTCGTCCCCAGCAATGGCGCCAAAAAATGTTGTACCTTAAGAGACAATTCCCTAGCTGTGAAAATAAATCAGTGCTTAAGACATTTATATGATTATGTCACATAAATATTTTTCTTTGTTTAACCACCCTCAAACCTTTATCATTAAACCCTCAAATGTCAAATATTATGAATGTCTCACATTGTTATCATTTGTTGATGTTGAATGAAATGACCAGAAGAAAATGAAAGAAAGAAACCCAAAATTATATGATGTTACATAGAATATATCACCTCAAACTCCAGAAGAATTATATGAAGGAAATAGTTAAAACGAAGGAGCGCCAATTAAGGATTTTAACTCTTGCTTACATAAGTAGAAAGAGACCTGCAGCTCATTACTTCATCTTATTCAAAGATAGAAAACACAAAATGTGAACTTGAAGACATATCAACATTAATAGATGCCAGAAACTTGCTTTTCATTGATTAATCATTTGAAATCTTTGAGTACAAAAATTGCAGTCTGAAGGTTCAAAACTTGGAACCTTTCTTCTCCTTAACTATTACATTAAATACAATAAAAAGCAGTTTGGAACTGCTATAACTGATCCTAACTACCTCAACTTCTTAGGACTTCGTAGGCTCTCTACTACATACCATCATAACGTCTTATTACAATTACATCATCTTGGAAAGAGTAAAATTACATAAAGATTAACACCCTAATCTATATGTTGAATGTGAATTGATGACGATGCTGCTACATTTCTTGGATCAATTGATTTGTCTTTCTTTTAAGTCAAAGGATCCTTTGGAAAACTATCGTCCAAGCTCTACATTTCTTCTATATCTCGACTTTTGTTCTGGGTGAATGTACCAGGTTGTGATACTCCAATCTGAAAGCAGTAATTCGGTTGAAATATGGCCTTTTTGCAAATAGAGTTTTTACCAACCACAGCAGCTGAAAATGTCTCTGAAGAAAGTTGATTATTGTTGCTCCCTTAAGCATCTTAGTCTTTTCATGTGTATTATCAACTTTACTTTTCTCAATACTAGTAAGTTTTCATAAGAATCCCATGACAACAGACTTCCTCCAAGTCCTCAACATGAGGGTAGTCCTGCTCTTGTTATTTTGTCAAATAACTTATCAAACTGACTTACTGCTTCTTTAATTTCCATCAACTTCTTTTATGTAGCCTTTTTTTAATCATTCTTGACAATCATCTTATTGATCTCCACTACATATAGGATTCTATCTTTAATCTCATTTTCTTCTAACTCTAGATCTGTTTTAGAATTGATAAAATCAATGAATCTTCTTGCCCAAATAGCCCTATTGATTGTCTTTTGTTTCTCTATCATGACTTGTTCTTCAAAATTCTTGATGAGACTTTTCTCTTCTGCAACCACCATCAAAAAGCTCCAAATTGATTTCATTTTTGAAATTATATCATTCCAAATTATATCTTTTGCCTGTATTAAAGATATGTTCCCTTCCAGTTTTTCTTTGAGACTTTTAATCTCAGCATTAGCATTCTGACTGTCCATTTTGTATTTAATGGCTTCATTTTCTGCACCATGAATAATATTTGATGCAGTCTCTAAATCTGCTTGAGCCTTTTTCCGATCTCTTTCTGCCATCTGCAATTTAGTAGTCAACTGAGAAATATGTGCTAGTGGGTCTTCATTGCCTGATGGAAAAACAAAAGTACAAGAATGATTATCAATATGATTTTGCAGTGATAGTGCATTTTTCTTGAACTTAGAGACTTCCTCCTCCTTTTGCATGAGCTATTGTAGAAGCTTTTCTTTCTCGTTATCTACCTCTGCAACTTCTGCTGCCAGGGAATTCTCTCCTGTAGGAAATTTAAAAATTTTCTTCAATATAGATATCTTTGCTTCAGCACTTTGTAGAAGTTTCTGCACAGCAGTCCTATCATTAGGATCTACTCCAATATTTACTATGATTTTCTTCAGCTCCTCATTCCGGATTGTTAAAGCCCTAGAATTGGCTTTCTCTAACTTTAACTGCTTAATCACTTTTCCAAGCATATTCTCTGCCTTCATTTCCATTGCATTAGTTTTTTTCAGGTCATTCGCAATCAACTGACCTGTTTGCATATGTAGGTTCACCTTGTCTAGTAATGGGATTTTCTTCACATCCACAGTCAAATTCACAGTATTAAAATTGTTAGAACCAATTGAAATATCAGAAGGATGAGAAAGAGCAGTTTTGAATTGATCTTTCTCAAGATCCATTGTAGTTAAAAGTCTTGTTTGGTCTATAGAAATTTGATATTCAGCTTGGGCCTCCATGTTGGCCTTCATCTTCTGGTTTCTCTCTACAATTTGGGCAAACATCTGTTTGATCAAAGGCACTTGTTCATGGATGCTCTCATTTCTCCTAAGTGAATCAGGAACATTTTTTTCCTCTCCCAACTGTAAGGAAAAACCAGGTTGAGTATATGCAGGTTCTTCATTAAATTTTGCTCCCTTCTTAGCTTCCTGCTCCTCATCTTCTAAATCAGCCACTGTTTCTTTGCCTCTTTTACTTGATTTTTCTGATATGACAGGAGTCTGAATATTTGAACCTGTTGAACTCATAACACTTTTACTTTCCATCTTCTCTAGATCTAGTATGCTTTCATGAATGAAAGATGAATACCCATTATCAATTCTTCTACTATAAATAACACTATGAGGGTCATAAGCCCACTTTTCCCCTAACAGCAAGTGCATCTCATCTAGCATTATAGTAACTTCTTCAAATGTTGTCTCATATTAACTAGGAAAGGACCTACAAGCATGGGCAGTTTGAACATATGCCCCTTTTTCATGGGCACAAAGTGAATTTGATCAACATTTAGACTTTGTCGAACAAACTCCAAAGCAAATAACCTCATAGGTACAAACACTAGAAGCCTATAAGGCTCAACACTAGCTCCATAAAGTCTAATTTCAGAATAATCCTCAAAAACAAACCAATCTCCAAATTTGCAATTTGCCCCTAAATGCAAGAACTCCTGAGCTTTGGGTAAGAAACAAGGGGGAGGAATTCCATTCAAAACTTTATATGCAATTGACATAGGCAAAATAAAATAGACCAACTTCATTTTGTTCTCTTCTCACTATATCTGTCCAAAATACTATTGATTTCCTCTTCTTATTCATATCCATAATATTCAGACCCGGATGAATGAATTCCTCTACATTTTGATATAAGAATAAGTAAATAATTAATTAAGGAAACCTGAAAGAACCTGTTAATGATAAGCTCATGAGTTGTGAATTGACAGCTTCTTGCCAATAGGATGGAATATCTAGCACCATTCCTGGCTTCATCAACATGGCAAACATCCCCAAGATTGATTTATCCATTGTGATGTCGTCATCTTTGCCCAGAATCTTTGCAATGCTGCTCAGCACTGGCTTAACCTCAATATCAAAAATTTCCATAGGGAAATATTTACTGTCAGGCTGAAATTGTTGCATGTTAGGCTTTAGAAAATGAATGAACTGATTAAAATCTTGACCTGCAAGGCTGTCATAATATGCTACCAAATAATCATCAGAGAATTGGACATATGACTTTGACTCAGGGTAACAAAGGACTTGGCGAATTAGCTGGGAAGACACTTGCAAAACATTCTCCCCATGACAATTCATCACAAAAAAATTCCCAAGATACATAACATATAGTAACCAATATATGAATTCAGGAAAAATATGGGTTTTAGGGATACATGCAGACAGCACACCAGTCTTTTCCATGGCACTATAAACTGGGGAAGCTATATCATTTAAGAGGACTTGCTGGTAAAATGGAAGGTGAACCAAGGAACAATTGGTGCCTTGAATATCCCTCTTGGTATCCATGAGATGGATATGACTAGCAGAACCTGACAGGGACGAGCGTTTATCCATGATTCAGAGTTATGACAATGGACGACTTACAGGGAAACCAATTCTTGATAAAGTGACAGAAAACTGAACAAGGCGTAGCACAAACAAATTTCAAACATCAACTTAATCGAAAATGATTTCGAAAAGAATGAGAATTTAATTTAAATAGGTGGCGCGGGTTCGAACTTAAATGTCGATGAGACGCGCCAACATATCGTTAAGCACTCCTGATGTGGAAGACAACTGTAACCAACTCAACATCTTACGTCACTGCGGGGGGTCTCGAGGTACGGAGGATTATTTTGGCTTGTGCCCCCGCAATCAATCTCCACCACTCATCTATGTTACTCCCGCAGTCAACATAGTCAACTGCAGAGGCACCCTCCATATTAATTCGTGTGCTAGTAGTGCCCGCAAGTTGAGCCTTTTTCTCAATGTTCAATAAATCATCGCATCCCACTCGATGAAATAATCGACATTTAAACTTTAAGTCGGGATCCACTTTCATAAAGTCAAAAATTATTTAAACTTTTAACTCTAATACAACGAGCAGAAATATTTTTATGCTAAAGTATAAAAACTTTTAATACTTTAACATATTTTTAACAATTTTCTATTTTTTTTTTGTATTTTCAAAATTGAAAATAAAAGGATATTGCTAATGATCCACAACAGAACCTTTAACCACTTTATTTGAACTTTATGTTGTCTTTTTAGGATCAGTTTCAGGGGCCTTCCTAGCAGAATTTCCAGAATTATTTCTCTTGGGAATGTCTCGGGCTTTCTTGCTTCTAAGGTCATATTGTCTATGCACCTCCATGATAGCATTTTTGAATCCTTGTTTATAGTCCTCGGATTCTTGGCATTCTTGTTCAATTTGAGTTGGGGCAAATATGCCTTGCTCTTCCTCAGTGAGGAAAATAGTATCCTAATCATTAACTCCCATTAGATTAATTTGATTTTCTTATGGCTCTTCAATTACCCGCTCATCCTCATCAGCATAGTTTTCTTGGAAAGGAGGCCTGATTTTCTGGTCAGGTCATGTTTGTTCCCTTTGTCTTATTTGAGGGGGGTTTCTCCTAAAGTTTTGGTTTTGGTTTTGGTTCTGATTTATATTCTGAGGAGCTGCTTGGTTTTCTTTGGGGAAAGCTCTCTCATTAAGGTTGATTTTATCCATCATCCTCTCCATGGTTCTAACGAGGTTATCAATATTAGTATCATATGTGGAGGCTACAGCCTCTTCCCTGTATGTGACTCTCTTTTCATTTTTCATTCTAGCCCTTTTGGCAACCAGATTTGCTTCTACACTTATTGCGCCCCTCTGCATGTCTTCTAACGTAGGAGGGTCTCTTTCTCTTAGCTGATAAGCCATCTCTAGGTCAAAACAATCTGGGAATTTCATTAGGGCTAGACCTTGTGGGGTTTTATGTGAGGAGGGAGGGCATTATATACACTGTTGAACCTAGTGCAGTAATCTTGGACACTTTCTCCAATGTTTCTTTCGATGTTTTCATACTCTGACAAGATCTGGAGAGGATTTTTCTTGACTTCCCATTTATTTAGGAATAGTTGGTGAAAGCAGGGAGGTCATGTATACTATTAGGGGTCAGAATTTTAATCACTTTCTTGCTTCTCCCCCTGGGCTTTGGGAAAACATTCCTATCTTAATAGTTTCATCATTTATCTCTTGCCTATCAAAATATTCTTTCATCCTGTCCATATGTTGTTGGGAAGTTGTAGAACTACTTCCATCAAATAGGGGGATTTTGGACTGATAGTCCTATGGTAGAGTCACTAAAGGCAATGGTAGGACTAATGGGGCATACCAGGCTGCCATGGCTGGTGGTTGGGGAACCCAAGGGGGGTTAACAAGTGGGGGGTCGATAAAAGGAGGTGGAGGGTTGAATGGAGGAAGGTGAGCAGTGGGTGTATGAGTGGGGGTAGAGACCTCTACACTAGGACTCTGTTGTAAGATGGATGGGTCCAAAACTATCTGGGTTATCCAGTTATGGGATTTAGTCCTAAAAAAACTTTGTCCAAAGTATGAGTCGAATTGGATATCCTGCAAGTTTTTAAGGTTTTCAGGCAGGGAATTGGCCTTGTGAATAGGCTTGCTAACAGTTGAATTCTCAGATCTAGGAGTTTTTCTTAGGATTTTCTTTGGATTGTCAACTATTGCAGGAGGGTTTGGGTCAAGGTGGGATCTGGTACAGATTATTCGAGAAGCTAGAATTTAGACCCAAGGCGCAGAGAGGTTGAAAGTTTTTATAATAGCTGAAAAACAAACCAATCTGTGAAAGAAAAATACTTTATTCACACAGTATTTTGACTAGGTTTTTATTTGAGATTTGATAATATTAGGTTTTATCAAAAAGTCCCCAATATGTTCACCATTATGTTAGCTCCCTGTAATTTGTAATATTGGCAAGAATAAATAGCAAAGAACCGCATCAAACCACTTTGGAGTCCAGGACCTAACCTTCCTGGCCTCAGAGAGGGCTCTCTCTATATTTATGATTAACTAATTTAGCTTTGTGATTATATTTTCTGATTTTAGGCTAGTTATAAAGATTGGGGTTGTTTGTTTGATTATTTTGTTTGATTTTTTGTTTGGTTGGATAGATATAAAATGTGGGAATCTTAATCCATTGGGCTATGGAGTCATAAAGGGTTGAGTTGTACATCAACTTTTCAAGGGTTTTCACAGGGCAAGCTAACTATATCAAATGGATCTCTTTGGCAAGATGAATATGAGATGACAGCTCTTTTTACTTCTTTTACTTTTGACTATCTTTTCCTTAACTCTATTCTTCAACTGTGCTTTTCATCTTTTCTCATCTTTACCCCTGACTGCTCTGTCTTCTTCTTTTTCCTTTACTGTCTTAAATGGAACAAACCTTGTTGTTGTTGGAGTGAATGTATAATCACTGGCAATCATTACTGCCTCCCTCTCCGCTCCTTTGTTGATTTTATTTATACTTCTGCTCATTCTCCTTTGACGAATAGGCTTCTAAATCAAAAGCCAGAGAGCCCTGATTAAACAATTCTTGGAATTAGAAACGCAAATTGATTATTGCTTTTTTCTGATATGTATATCACCTGCAAAATTGAAAAGAATTATTAATTTAAAACACATGGCCTCTTCTAGGAAGCGATATGGCTTGAGGGAAGCAGGGAAATTTTTGGACAAAGTCCGGATATTGGAGGTTCTTTGATTTCCACGTTTAGTATGGCCCTCTAGGCCTTTTAGGCACGTTGCAGGGGTTATCACAGAGTTTCGAGAGCTCATCGCAATAGCATAGGGTTTCAAAACTTTTTAAATGGTCAGTGGTTTTGTCTTTATGGCGTGGAGGTGGTTTCTAGTTCATCGCACAGCGCATAGGCGGTTAGGCGGTTTTCGATGGAGGGATGCAATAAAACATTGGGATGACGCGTGGCGGATGGGAGGGTTTGCGAAACCACCCATTTCGAAACCCTCCGAAGGTTTTAATCATCAGGAATTTGGGGTTGCGATACGGAGCAAGGGCCGTAGGATTAGGCGATGGGGGATCGGACGGTGGTCGACTATGGATTGACCACGGGTTATTTTGGAAGGTGGGGCCAGGATTTTAAATGAAACAGAGGTTTAAGCGTTAGCGCGGGGTTTTAATAAGGATGACAGGTGATCATGTATAGTGGGGCCCGGGGTATATTAGAGCGGGGAAATAGTATAAGGTGGAGGCGTTTAAATATAAGGTGAGTCAAGCCTTTTATATAACAAGGGTCGGGTAATTTAATAAACAGAGTTTATCAAAGTGGGACCCGATAGGTTAAATTTATTTAAAAACAATGTAAAAATGGGTTTTTACATTGTTTTTAATGAAAGAAGGGGAACGAGTGAAGGGGAAGGGGTATTTAGCAATGGGAGTGGGGTTAAAAATGGGTTTTCAGAGTGTGAAAAAGTTAGAAAAGGGTAGAATGAAAAGTAATGGAGAGGTTAAACGGAAAATAATGAAGGCAGTGAGATTTTTGAAAATAAATAATAGTCAGGGAATATTATTTTCAGAATAAAAGATAAAAGGAATAGGCAGTCTTCTTGTGATACTGTAAAAATATAGGAGTCTAACAGGTATGACTATCAAAGAGATATTTAACCACAAGACTCTTATAAGTTTTCCTTCTTTAAAGAGAAATAATAGCTTTCTTGTTGTGCCCTACACTAGAAGCTCATGAGCTCCTAAGTTAAAATGAGTATGTGGAGTCACCAAATGGGAAAATTAATATAAACTTTGGGATATGCTCATCAAGAAGGATTGAAGCATAGATTTCAGATAATGGGGAGATAGACTCAACTCCTCCCCAACAAGGACACCAAAAATGTTACAAAAAAATATAGTACCCTATTGCAAAGCATCATTAATCAACCTATATTTACAGTGACAATGGGAGAGTAACCATTGTCAACTATGCAACTACTCCCCTAAATTTTTTGGTTCAATACAATCTTAAAGACGGACTTCTCCAATAAGTCTTAGGGATTAAGCAACCCAATTGGCCTTAGGCTAAATACCACCCTATGGGTGCTACTACAAGATTCACCCAAGAACAAATATGCAATTATTAGGGTTTCAAGTGATTTAAGATATAATTCCAAGAGACAAATTTCATAGGATTATATGGTTGAATATAGAGTGATTAGTGTGACCTAAAAATGATCAAATAGGTTTCCAAACACGTGCAATCAAGAAATTACACTCCGGTGTTATAAACTAGAGGGTTAATCAACAATTTACAACATGCAAAAATTTTATAATAGCAATAAGAAAACAGCCCCAAAATATATGATAAACAAGTATAAAATTAAGGTTCATTAATGAGTAAACAAGTGAATAAATTGCAACAATTTTTAATGGTTGAGAACACATATAACAATAATTTAATCCCTAGATGTCATAAATGAAAGTAAAAATACTATTTTCACTTTTCCAATTAAATACATGCAAGCCCTAACCCTAGTAGAATAGGTTCCAAGGTAAATGATGTTGAAAAATGATGATTTTGTTATAACCTAACTTTAATTTACCTTATAAAACATAAAATGTAAAAATTTTAGGTTTTATTTTATTTATTTATAGGGTTAACACAAGAGATAATACTATTGTATTTATTTATGGGGTTGACACAAGCGATAAGACTATTGTCTTTCTTAATCAAGAGCTATTAGAATCTAGGAATAAATAAATCTATGGAAGAAGACTGATAGAAGCAATTTCAAGGAAAATGACAAATACAAACTTTTGTTCCTCAATTATTTAAACCCTAGCGTCCTCTTGTAATTTTTGGAGATTAAAATGGAGGAAGCTAAACCTAGGTTCCTCAATAGAAACTTCATGAAAATATTGTGTAGAGATATTTTAGAGCCATAAAATATCAACAAAACTTTGGTAAAAAAATCATCAAAGCCTTAATTCATCAACAAGTACAATATGGAAAAACATAACTTTTATGAAAATAGCACATATCATTAAAGAATCACTAATAATCATCTAGAATCATCCAAACAAATATCCTCCCCAAGAATTTTTTCCCAACTAGTACCCTATAACACATGAGAGATTAGACTAGCTACTTCAAATTCATCTCGAAGTGTGACAAGGATCTCGAAAGAATTCAACTTCCCTTTATTTATATAAGGGAAAGCAAGTCAAATTTCTCTAGTTTTAACTTAAACGCCCAAAAATAATATTTAATTATGATTACAAGTTGGATAGGTCACAAACCAACCCTTAAAGATATCTAACTCAATGATAAAACATAAATATAAGCCTCAATTATCTCACGTGTGAGTTAGAGACCTTCAAGTGTGACATTGTCCTCCAAAATGTGTATCTCTCATCAAAAGGTGAAATGGGTGGCTCAAATGAAGCATCTCATCCAAAAGATCACATCTCCTCATCAAATGGTACTAAATTATGAAGCAAAGCCTCATCAACTCCAATGTCCTCCAATAGAATTCCCACATCATCAATCCAAGAATGATGATGTCATATTACCAAGGCATGATGTCATCATGGAGAGAGTTGCACCGTCCCCTCAAGAAGGGTCCCATGTCATCATCACCATCAAATGTCTTCAAAAATAGGGCAATGTCTGTCAAGTAGGTGCAATGCCAAGCTAAACGATCCTATCAACTTTAGGGTACATCATTTCTCACGGAAACATCTTTGCCCTGTAAGGTAGTGTCAAAGTTCCTAAAGGGAAAAAAGAGTATCATCAACTATATTGAAGCATCCCAAGGCCAGCGCTCCTCGAAAAGTAGTCAATGTCCTAGGTCAAAGCATATAGTGGAATCATTAAATGGGGTGAAACATCCTCTCTGGAGTGATGGAGAAGCATCATACATACAATCCCTCAAGTGATGCCATTTGTACTTGGAAGCAAAGATCTAACGACAGAAACATAGAATCAAGTGAGATCAACATCATCGATGCAAGAACCATAAGAGTATCAAAGTGCGTCACATTCAATATAAATGACATCAAAGTGCTTCACACAACCATCATCTTCAAAAGTCTTCCTAGTTTATAATTTGTAAACAAGTTTCCTTGCTTAGGTATGAAATGGTTTTCGTAAGGCCCTATTAGGTGCTCTTAACCCTAAGGGGAGGAACGGTGCCTAGGTTTAGGAGCACCTAATAGGGACACTTTAGGATATTTGGAGGTATATTATACATCCATGTTAATGTGGAGAAGAAGATGAAACTACAGCCCTTAGGAGAGAGTGGCATATTTTTGCAAACAATGGGACATCAAAAGCTTATAAGGTCTTCATACCAAGGTTTCTCTTCTATATTTTGAGCACATGCCTTATATATGGAATTAAAATTATATTGAACAAACCTACACATTAAAAGTGCTCTTTTGTTATCTTGTGTAGGTTTGTTCTATATAATTTTATTAAGGAATGTGCATTTATTAGACATTAAAAAAATTGTAAATATGGCTTTTACTATAATAATAATAAAAAACCTCCATCGAAAACCAAACTACAATAACATATCCAAGATGAATGACAAGCTTGGACTGTTGTACACCTCATCCTAATCAATCTTGAAAGGTAACACTTCTTATCTTGACCTATTCAACACTTTTTTAAGATATCAACGTAGTGTCTAAGATTAAACTACCTTTGATAGATCCAGTTTGCTTAATCCTAACAATACGAGCAATGGACTTCATCCTCAAACCTAAAATATTAATAAGACACATTGAAAAATGTAGTAGGATTCCATCAACAAATAGAGTATTTAACAACATTCTTTAAAACTCGCTTTATCAAACCTTAAATTTAAGCATCCCAATTTTGAATATGGGAAGCACCTCCCACACCATGCATAGCATTATTGTTGGACACCTAATCTACTAAGGGTTGGTGTGGAATGTTAACAGTCACTGGAGTCCAAGAGACCACCTGGTATACAAAGACCAAGGGTCATAAGAATGCATTATAAATGTATATCATCTTAATAGTAAAGGTAACTCGTGACTGAGCCTACTCTTGTTTTTTACATTTTGTGTGTTTAACATGGTATGAGAGTTGGTACATCCTTGCCCTGCTCAAGTATGATCCACTGGTTTTGTGGCCTCTTTGTACATGTCAGTTATGCCATCTATACTCAACGTCATAAGTGTTTCCCCCACTCACCGAACCTGCTTATAGAAACTCTACAGTATCCTCATACTCAGCGTGAAGAAAAGAATGGTATCAGTGGAGCATTGGCTCGTCATATGGAGGATCGAACTCCTACACAGATAATGCTCCATGTATTGTGCATTGAACGTTACTTTTGTCGATGACTCTAACCTCTGGGCGCTCTTCCTGTCTATATTTTTCGTAAAGTCCTGACACTGCAAAACTGACAGTCTAGACTTTTCTTTACTCATCCCGGACATTTTTCTTCGACCCAACTCCATGGAATCTGTGTTCTTTGGTAATTAGAATATTGTTTCCTCCAACTATCTATTTGAAGTATATTACATGCTTCCCTTCAATTTTTTTGAGTACTTGTCTTGAAACTTATGACACATTCCTGGTGATTAGTGGGATTTGTTTGTGGAATGGTTTGTGCAAATTTGTTTGTACAAATTTGTATTTAATCATCCACCTCTCTCCTTACAGTGATTGGAACCTTGGAACCTTATTAGTTGTAGACCTGATAATAAATGTAAGATACATTTTAGAGGATTCAAATAACATTCTTATGTCGCAACTCCGGACAAATATATTCACTCACAGTAATTTGCGCTAAATCGCCTTACCATTTATCAACCCTGTTTTTAGAATACATGAATTCCTTCTTCTTCGTTATAAGAATGAGAAGTTATAACGTTATTTACTTCATATTTATCTGCATGATGAGGTTGACCACTTGATACTAGATATGGGTTTGATCGAAGAATTATGTCTGTATTTGTAGTAAAATCTTGAATATTTCGTGCAATGGTCATAAACCGAAGGAAAATTGGTTTTCGAAAGGGAATGCATGGTGGCCTTCCAGTGAAGTGTGGTGGTCTGAAAGAAGACAAAGGAGTTGTGTGCGTTGATTGACTGGGACAATACATGTTTGTGACTGCGTTGAATGGTGCAAATACAACGTTAAATGGTGCTCTTCATTTGTGCGTTGATAGCATTGAAGGTTATGTGTTGAATTCTTGTCATATGCGTTGAATTATTTGAGTTCGTGCGGATTTCCATGTTGGTATATATTTGAGATTTGAAGGTCAAAGGAATACATTGGTCGAAACTATTGTAATATGCAGTGAAGATTATTATATGTGCTAATATAATGGTATGTGCATACTTTATTATATATCCTTGCTCTATATATTCAGCATTGAGCCATTTATATGTGCATTGAGTCCCTGAAGCTCCCGTTTACAAGTGCGTTGGTTGGATTCTTTATTTGAGAGTCGATTTACATATTATGGTGGAGCCATGGTATATATGTGATGGGTATATACTATATATCCAATGTGTAAGTCATTTAGGTGTTGCGTTGGAGTTGTATTGGTGCGTTGGTTGCACAATAAATATGTTAGTTTGTACACTTATTATATGCAGCACGTTATCGTATTATTGAAGCATCAAATCCCTTGAAATCTGACCTTTCCCCTCTATTAAGAATCCACTGAAGTAGTGAATGCATTTGTGTACAAGGTTGAAGTAGGGTTATTAATCCCAAATGCATATTTTATTAATTGATAAAAAATAAAAATAAAAATAAAAATGACATTTTATGCTGTGGAAGTAGTGGAAGATTTCAAATCGTTTAATGGCTAATCTCCATTTTAGTGGTGTGAGATTGAATTGTATGATAATTTGCTAGACAATTGATACTTTTTATATTTGGAATCTTAAATAAGCTTCCACTAGAATTGTTGAGCTTCGATTTTTGCTAAGAAAATGTCCCTCATTGATGAAGTATTATAGTTCCTCAAAACTCTGATACAATGTATTGTTGAAGACACGGTAAAAATCAGCAAAACCACTCTTGTTTACATTCAAACATGTCTACAAAATGCACAAGAGAATATAGAATTTTTGCAGCTTGAATCTCAGCTACAGCAAGAGGAGCTACAACAGTATAGTCATCATTCTGAACTTGTTTTTGTTCAGAACAATCTCCTTTTTTAGTCTGAATTTGGCTCCCATCAATATTCAGAGGTTGATAAAATGAGGAACATTGATGTTGAGTTAGTGTCCAGTACAAGAGCATATTTGCATGCAGATGCAGAAGTTCAGTTTGCACTTCCCAAGCCTATCATCAGACCTTGGGAAGAGCTTGTCAACAACAAACACAGAACATGTCTTGGATATGACAAGGAGGTTTCGTTTCATATTCCGAATTACTCAAATCCCATCAAATTTCAGAGTGTTGGATTTCTTCACGACAGTTCTTCACTTGTTTCTGCTCCTCCACATTCACAATAGAATGTGAAATGCTAACATTGCGACCGATTTGGCCATGTGAAATATCATTGTTTTGATCTTCACCCGTGCAATCATTGTGGTCAGCACACTCATTCTTCGAACATATGCTTCAAAAACAAGCCTCCTGCACGAACAAATATTCACCTTGGATGGATCTCTTTTTGGAAATGGGCTTCAACAACCAAGAAGATATTTCGCTCGTACCACGAGAATTTGTTCTCAAGTTTTGAAAAGTATTACATTTGAGTTTTCCTCATCTTCTCACCTTGTATCTAACAAGGGTGGAAACGATGGTCATATACAAGTTTCAAAGATAAATCAAGTGAGCTTGAGCCACAACCTAAACCTGTTGTTGAGCCTACAGGCAGAGACAACCATGCCCAGATTCAAAGTTGTAGCCAGAGACAGATAAATGCTCCATGAGCATGCCTATGGTTGGTGGCCTTCCTTAAACCACTGCAAGTTGAAGACCTCCCTTTTTCCAGGTTAAGGGTCTCCCTCTTAAAATAATTAAGGAGCACTTCCTCTAGCAGAAGACTTTAGCTTCTTACCATATTTGGAAGAGTTCCGCGAATTGCACTAAGTGTTCTAGGTTGAGATCCCAATGGTCTCCATTTTCAAAAAAATAGGGAGCACTTCCTCTAGCAGAAGACTATAGCTTCTTGCCAAATTTGGAAGAGTTCCAGGAACTGCACTAAGTGTTCCAGTGTCAATGATCATCCATAAACCATCATTGATCGAGACCTCGATTTCTCCCATCTTATGCCATCATCTCAAAGGGCACATTCAGGTTATTGTTTTCATACATTGTTGTATTTTTGTATTAGAGATCTCTTCTTGGACTTAGATATACTTCTTCATATTAAGGGGGGCAATGTTGGACACCTAATCCGCTAAGGGTTGTTGTGGAATGTGAACAGTACCCAGAGTCCAAGAGACCACTTGGTACATGAAGACCAAGGGTCACAAGAATGTATTATAAATTTATATCATCTCAATAGTAAATGCAACTCACCATTTATCCTACTCTTAGTGTTTATATTTTGTGTGTTTAACAATTGCACATCTTAAAAATTTAACATTGAAGGCCACTGAAACTTCGGGATGTCCTATTTTTCATGTTATTTAGAGCTTTAAAATATTCCAAAATACCCTGCACAATGCTTTCAAATTAAGTTCCTTGACAAGCCTCTCAATCAGCGTCAACATTTTTTGCCTTGGAATAATTGGTAAAGTAATCCAAATTTGTATCCTAAACATCTTGCAAAACGTTGAAAAGTGTAACTAGGATCGGTCTTCATATTGACTATGTAATTATGTATTTATGTAAAGAAGAAGACAAAGATAATAAAATGTATTTTTGTTATACTTGCTTCATGGGTTTCATGAACAAGATTTTATTATAGCTCAATAGAATTCTTCTTGATGTCTATTAGGTTTTATCTTATGGTTATAAGCCTAATTAAGTGTCATGTATATGAAGTGACTATTCTAGAGAAAATGCTCCAAGACCTTGCCATAAAACAGTGAAAGAATGGCTTATGACAGCCCTCATAACAGCCCTCATACACGCTAAAATAAAAATCTCTTCATGTCAGCGTTTGGACAGTGGTAAAGTCAGCCTACAAGGAAGGTTGTAGGATCGGCCTAAAGACAGAAACTGAGCACTATATATATAAGAAGCTATGGCCCAGTTCAGGATAGAAATTTCAGACACCTCTGAGGTAATGACAGCGTGAAGAATTCTGTTATAATTGCAAGGTCAAGGCAGTGTTGAAGTACAAGGTGCAGATTTGTTTTTGGGTATTGTTTTTGAAGTTGTGGATGCAAATCAATGAGAAGAGGTTGTGGACTAAAGTGCAGTCAAACCTGTGATGTAAACACCTACACTCAAAGAAGAATAGAGTCTGTCACCTATGCGTTGTAAGGATTGTGGCAAGTCCAAAGAGAAGAATCATTTGGATGATATTTTGCATGGTAATTAGGTTGATGAGCAGTCTAAGTGTTATACTCTGAATTTCAGTGCGAGAAAACCTTCCTAATCATATTTTATAAGAGAAATTAGTATATCTCCATATTTAAGGATATGTGATGTGAAAGATAAGATCTTGAATGATCTTGTCTCCAATAACTGAATAAACAAGAAGAAGTGTTTAAAGATAAACTTAGAGACCGAGTTCTCTAGTGTTGGTGCAGGACAGTGCAGGTTGGTGCAGAAAGAAGGATCGGCATTGGAGGTCGATAAAGAAGTTGTGACAAGGTCTTGAAAGCATACATAGGTCAAGGTTTTGAGTCTTGGTCATGGTACTTGTCATGTAAAAGTCTATAAGAAGAATTTATCTTAGGTTTTCCTCTCCAAGAGGGAGAGGTTTTTCCCTGGCTTGAAGAGCCTAAATTTGTGTCTTGTGTATTTTGGTAATTGACTTGATGAAAGACTAAATAAACTAAGAAGAGATGACATAAGTAAATTAAGTAAGCTCACAAGTAATTATCAAGAAGAGAATTTGAATTAATCTCCAGCCCTCCAAATTCTCAACATGGAATCGGAGCTAAGGTGTTGAACACAAGGGCTACTTGACAAGAAGACACTCCACGAAGCAAAGATCAAAGTATGGGTGAAACGTCAAATCATATTGCAAGGAAGACTCTCAAGCTATTTCAAGAAAGATCTTCCTCTCATTCAAAGGATCAACTCATCAAGAAAAATAATATTTTCCATCAAAGATTTATATTCAAAAACATTGTTGGAAGAAACATCATCTTTTGAAGATATCCTTTATCATCAAGGATCCAAGAACACCTGGAGATTTCAATCTTAGAAGAAGCTCCTGACTTCATCTTCATTATCGTCAAGGAAGTTGCAACTCACTCTACTCAAGTAAGTATCTATGACTTCACTTATATTTGTCAAGATGACTTATTGTAAAGAGAGCAACAAATTGGTTTGGTCATCAAACTTTAATGCGTGGAAGAAGAGGACATATTTGAATTTAATTGAAGACGAAGTTATGGATTACATAGAAGGATCTACAATTCAACCCTCAAAAGAATATGCTCTAGCTCATGCCAAGTACATGAAAGGAGAAATCAGAGCCCAGAGGATTCTCGTAGAATCCATTAAGGACTCACTCATTCCCTATGTATCAAAACTGAAGTCTGCTAAAGAAATATATGAGAAACTGGTGGAGCTATTCTCTGTGAGTACTATAAGAGAAGCAATCGCTCTAAGACAAGAACTATACAAAATGAAATTGTCAAGAGAAGAAAGAATCACTTCATACTTTATGAGGATTTCTGAAATAAGAGACCAACTGCAGGAACTGGGAGAAGTAATGTTTAACACTAAGATGACTATAGTGGTGTTGAATGCTCTACCAGAAGAATGGAGAAACTTCACTTCGAGTTTATACGAGAAGAAAGAAGCAACACCGTTCCATGATTTATGGTCTCTATGTAAAATAGAGGAAACAAGATTGAAAGCCAAAGCTGATATAGGATCAAGTGAAGGGAATCAAGCCTTTGCAACCATATCTAGGAAGAAAGGAAGATTCGGAAATATGGACAAAGTACGATGCTTTGGATGTAATGAGCTTGGGCATTATAAAAGAGATTGTCCTAAATCTGGAAAGGACAAGAGGAAAAAGGAAGAATCCCATGCCACAGATATAAGGGAAGAATCTGATGCAAAGAAATCTAAGAAGAAGCGAGGGATCTATATTATGATTGAGATCATCTTCTTCTTTAAGTGATCTTTGTTGGTTGTAAAATAGTATGATAAGAAGCAATGTATATTAATAGCATCATGATAAAAGCATGATAGGAGCTCTTGGTGAAACGGGTCCTGGAAAACCTCGCTGATAACAATACTGATGGAAGGCAGTCATCAAAATCAAGGGTCATCATGGAAACTGGTGCTAACATTTTCTAATGGAGTTCTCTATGAATTCACTGATTAGAAATAAATCATAATGGTTTCATCAAAAATTATATGCTATAGAATTTTGGGATGTGATGACATATTGATGAAGTAGGTCAAGGGAATGAAGCTCTTCATTCTAGTAAAATTGCTACAGGATGACTCAAAGGAAAAAGGTACGAGGTATATATATGATGTGTAGTCATGTCATATGGTTGCAAGTAATGAACTTTAGAAGTATGATCTCTTGCGGTGCATAGACAGATGAAATCAACATAATATATCCTCATATGGAATATGAGGTGGTTGCGTATGAACAAGGAACTGGAAATTGGAAGTTCCTGGGAATGAAGATATGCAGAAAGGAAGAGATCATGAAGTGCAACCATGTCAAGAGGCAGTTATCATCCAGAAGCCAAGAATATGTGACTAGAATATCTCCTGGAAAGATATGTAGACTCTGATAGAAGTCTGAT
The DNA here is from genome assembly GCA_034641835.2 of Pinus albicaulis. Taxonomy (NCBI): domain Eukaryota; kingdom Viridiplantae; phylum Streptophyta; class Pinopsida; order Pinales; family Pinaceae; genus Pinus; species Pinus albicaulis. Next base: position 1,301,106,462 of record CM076584.1, on the reverse strand, counting down.
AAAGAAGAAGATCCTTGACAAGACATATCATTAGGAAATGTGTCAATCTGAATAGAGGATGTCGATGCCTACAGGGAGATGTCATGGTGAAAGATCATCACTGAGGTAAATTTTGATTTAAAATTTCATGTGTATATGTTTATCTAGATGAATGTATGCAGGGTTGCCAATCAAGTGAAAAGGTGTAAGATCCTTGGAGATGGTTCAAAGTAAAGTAGCATGGCATAAAGGTGGACCAGATGAGAAATTCTAATGAATCACTTTCTGGTAGATGACATGATTCATGGATGAAAGTGATGGATGATTTGTGCCCTATGAAGCTAAAGTTGAAGATTCCTCAATATTGAAATCCATGACATCGAGGGCAGGAATTCTTCATGAACAACTGGGTGTCTTGCCATTGTTGTTGTGGGTCCCTGGTTAAGAGGGAGCATGGTGGTAAGTTTCTTACTTGGAAGAAACTTGGTAATTCCACAGAATGAGCTTAGGTACATTCCTTGTATAGGAATGAGTACATTCCCTTATGGAATAGGTCCTCCCTGGCTGAGAGGGAGAGATAGACGCATCATTCTGGTTTTCAACTGGGAAAAAAGAATGGAGGATTGGGTAATCATCTGGCATCTGATACTCTTTGATAATGATATAGGGCATTCAAGATAAGAGTAGTCATGGACCGATATTCTTTAAGGGCTAGCTGCCCAAGAGAAGAATAGTCCAAGAAGTTCATACTTTGTGAACACCAAGGTGGAGTATGTACCTTGGAGAGACAATGACTATGGTGTCTATAAGTCATGTGTCTCGCTAGCATTTTAGCCCATTGTCTCATTGAGAGATGGGGTTGTTAGTCATGGCCTTGCACTAGAACAATGTTGGTTGATATGATGTTATACATACGTGATTACCAATCCAATTCTTCTTATGAGATTCTTTAGTTTGAAAGTGACCATGTACCTGTATGAACTCCTCCCTAGTTAAGAGGGAGTGTTGAAAAGTGTAACTAGGATCGGTCTTCATATTGACTATGTAATTATGTATTTATGTAAAGAAGAAGACAAAGATAATAAAATGTATTCTTGTTATACTTGCTTAATGGGTTTCATGAGCAAGATTTTATTATAGGTCAATAGATTTCTTCTTAATTTCTATTAGGTTTTGTCTTTTGGTTATAAGCCTAATTAAGTGTCATGTATATGAAGTTACTAGTCTAGAGAAAATGCTCCAAGACCTTGCCATAAAACAGTGAAAAAATGGCTTATGACAGCCCTCGTAACAGCCCTCATAAACACTGGAATAAAATCTCTTCATGTCGGCCTTTGGACAGGGGTAAAGTCGGCCTACGAGGAAGGTTGTAGGGTCGGCCTAAAGACAGAAACTTAGCACTATATATATAAGATGCTACGGCCCAATTCAGGACAGAAATTGCAAACACCTCTGAGGTAATCACAGCGTGAAGAAGTATGTTATAATTGTGAGGTCAAGGCAGTGTTGAAGTACAAGGTGCATATTTGTTTTTGGGTATTGTTTTTGAAGTTGTGGATGCAGATCAATGAGAAGAGGCTGCGGACTAAAGTGCAGTCAAACCCGTGATGCAAACACCTGCAATCAAAGTAGAATAGAGTCTGTCAACTATGCGTTGTAAGGATTGTAACAAGTTTGAAGAGAAGAATCATTCGGATGATATTTTGCATGGTAATTAGGTCGATGAGCAGTCTAAGTGTTATCCTCTGAATTGCAGTGCCAGAAAAGGAGGAAGGTAAATCTGTGATTTACCTTCCTAATCATAGTTTATAAGATAAATTGGTATATCTCCATATTCAAGGATATGTGAAGTGAAAGATAAGATCTTAAATGATCTTGTCTCCAATAACTGAATAAACAAGAAGAAGTGTTTGAAGATAAACTCAGAGACCGAGTTCTCTAGTGTTGGTGCAGTACAGTGCATGTCCAGCATTGGAGGTCGACAAAGAAGTAGTGACAACGTCTTGGAAGCATACATAGGTCAAGGGTCTGAGTCTTGGTCATTGTACTTGTCATCTGAAAGTCTATAAGAAGAATTTCTCGTGGGTTTTCCTCCCCAAGAGGGAGAGGTTTTGCCCTAGCTTGAAGAGCCTAAATCTTTATCTCTTGTATTTTGGTAACTAACTTGATGAAAGACTAAATAAACTAAGAAGAGAAGACGTAAGAAAATTAAGTAAGCTCACAAGTAATTATCAAGAAGAAAATTTGAATTAACCTTCGGCCCTCCAAATTCATCAAGATTTCCAGCATATGTCCTCATTACTCCTTTATTAAAAATTAAGAATTCCCCCAAGTCTTCAATAAGAAGATTATTGGTATCCCTCAAACCCTTGAATTTTTCTAACATAAATAACACTTGAGAAAATCTAAAAAATGCTTGGTAAGCTCGTCATCTTCTTTCATCCGCTACAAACACTAAAGACAATCAAAATTATGCTTGGTAAGCTCATCACCTTCTTTGATCCACTACAAACAAGAACATAATTTAGCTTCTTTAGCACGATATCCTCCATGCCTCAAGGAATTTGTTCTTCTTTGGTTGTTGCTTCTTGAAATTTAAGATTATGAAAATTCTCTAAAAGAAAAGTTCAACTTTTAGCACCTAACTCCCTCTTCCCTCTTATCTAAAATTAAACTACCATTATACCCCAACCTCCAAGAAAACTTAACTCATTGTTGAGCTGAGAGGCTCATTCTATAGCCCAGTATGAGAGGGATGTGTAAGTTTGTCCATCCATTCATTCCCTTTAAAATAAAAAAATAAAAGTTAAATATTATGTTTTAAATAAAAAATAATAATGTCGACTATAATAATAATAATAAATGAATATGTTGTAAAGTAATTATAAGTGAAAAAAAAAATGTGTGAATAAGATGTTTAAATCTTATAATTTGGTTATTGATCAAATATTTTAATACGAATTAATATTGACAAATACTTAAAAATATGTTAATAATAAAAAATCATTTTAATTTGAATATGTGGATGTACAAGTTATGTAAAATATTTTAATGTCAATTGTCCGTGCATTATATATCATTTTTTAAAAATTACGTATATATCATGAAAATTTTAAGTTTCATGGTTAAAACACTTATTTTGTCCTATATATAATCTATTTAACATTCAAAAATACAATTTAAACAACAAAAAATAACACATCGTATTTTACACTCTAACACTCTAAAGAAGTGTACACGTGAAGAAATTTGATCCCTTTCACCTCATGTTAGATTTGTACTTCAAATAAATCTTTCTTAATCTAATAACAATCTCCCACCATAAAATTATCAAATTCTTTTGAAATCCCAACTCCAAATTCCATACAATCACAATCTAACACAAAAATGTAAATAAAAAAAAAGTCTAAACGAATGAGATCCCAACAATGAATTCCATAAATCAACAAAGAACAATGCTGCCAAGAACATAAATGAAAGACACTTTAAATGAAAGGAATTTAAATGAAAGAAATCCAATTTGAAACGCAGAAATATAAGGAGGAACTATATCGCCAATCAAATAATCCAAAGAATGTACATTTTAAAGTGTTCTGGAGAAAACATCTAAAAAATACAAAAGAAATAATGACCAACCTTAAAAGCATAAGTCAGTCCAAGTCTTGTTCTAACACAACATCCAATAATACCAAGAAATAAAGACTAAAAATAGATTATGTGTTAGTCTTGCTTCAATCTTTGCTAGACTAAATGAACCCACCCCCATAGTCAAGATATCTTTCATTTTGGAATGTGACACTTTCAGAGACATCAGGGACAGTTACCGTAGTATGTTAGCATCAATTCCATGGCATTGTCTTTTCAGTGATGGAACTGTTATAAGGTTGGGTCAGCTCATTATCAATTTGAATAAGAAAAGGATTGAAAAGGCAAAAAAAAAAAAAAAGTTGGTGGTCCCATAGACTATTTTTAGTCTCGTGGACATTAAAATATCATTCATTCATTCCTATAAAATCTACGACTCCACAAAATCCAGACATGCTTTAAATATATAAATCTAACATTACAACAAATCCAAGCATTTTTTTTTTCTGAAAATGAAAGCCACTTCCTCTTCTCAATCACCTTCCCACACACCCATATTAAAATGTCCACTACAATATTAAAATCTCCAAAATAGCAAGGGCCAGCCCCCCTCCGTAATCACCCAACCACGCTATCATACTAAAATTTCCAAGAGAAATTAGAAGCAACAAGCCAATCCCCAAATCAAACCAATTAGCAACAAGAAACAGAAACATAAATGGAGCAAAAACCCAACGCTCTATCATCGAGCATACACGTTACCCGAACATCTCTGTTATACGGATTCACGGATTCATAATGAAGAAACAACAATGGAGCTTAACCATGTAGCAAACCCAAGCATAAGTCAAAAAAAATCACAGTATGAAGGTCAAAAACCCGAGATCTTGATCTGTCTTCGACACTCGAGCCAGATTGAGAGAGACCTTATCTTTAAGGTGCATTTTTTTTTAGGCTAGGTCCAAGCCACCACACATAAAAAACATGTAGTAATATTCATCCTCAAAGGGCTAAATGGGAATCAACTACTCATCCAAACCACCTTAAACGTATGGTGATATTTCCCTGCCACCAATATGTAATTAGTAGGTTTCTCATTCCCATCCTCTTTCGATGAAGTTGACGTTCTACTAATAATCTTCCTATAACTGTTTGAACCTTCTTTTCCCACCCTGTTGAACTTGTAAGATCCCTCGGAGTTTTGAAAGTCTCCTGTGACATCCTCGTGGACCTCAAGGATATTTTGCAAATTCTAGCCTCCCCAAGACTACTGGATTGGATTAGCCCACGAAATGCAAAGAAATCAAACATTGGTTTAACCTCTTCTCTCCAGCAACCCTGGTTCTCAGCCCACCATTGACAACCAATAAAAACTTGAAGGAATGATATAGTGGGAGATTTTTGTTTACACTATCGTGCCACTTTCACAAGGAATAAATGATGCAAATCAAAATAATACAACCACCGAGTATTTACCCTCAAAACACAAGTTCATACCCACTAAATAAAACGAAGCGGAACAAAACCGAAGCTTTGGCAAACTAGCACCAGATCAAGTTCGTTTGGCGAACTCTGAGCATTTTTCATTGCCACATCAGTTACAATTTAAGAGAAAATAATTCGCCGCAAATAGAAATTAACCATGCCCCTGCAGATCGCCTCAATGCACAGATTGCTAGCTGCTCCACCATCAATGAAAAATTTAAGGCCTTTGGGAGGGGGCTATGAAGGGCATTTAGCATCTTACATTTACAAATAGATCATACCACCTCAGTCCATGCTCAACCCCCCACCTAAATCATTTAAACAGTTGAGTTGAAGTAAGCAATATCGAGTTAAACGTCTAGAAAACTGTACATTGTAAATAGTAGGTTTTTACTTGTTAAATACCAATTGAAATATTTAGTTCAATGGCTAAGATAGAACATTAATATAAAGAGAGCTTTAAACCACATGGGGGCTGAGTCTAGATGGAAAAAGTGGATATGACTAACAGGGCACTGCAAACTTCTAACCAGTAATTACATCCCACAACACTCGCAACATAAGGACTCCAACAGGCAACAGTTCAGATGTATAACTCCACGGAACAGTTCAAGTGTATATAGCTAGATGTACCCTTCAATTAAACTGATTCTAGATTTAGAAATTGGAACCATGGAGTTCATATGTATAAATCCAGGCAACAGTTTATCTGTATAGCTAGCTGTACCCTTCAAATAAACTGATTCTAGATTTGTAAATTGGAACTATGGCATGGAACCATGGCATTAGTTGTGGGAAAAGCATGGATATCAACTCACAAGGACCAGTTTTACTATTCAAATACTACTTGCAGAGACCTCGTATATTGGCCATTGCTGTAAACTCACCAGCCTCCCATAGTCTAGTTTTGTATAATCACTTTGTGAATGCCACACTCCTCTATAAACGTATACCATATATATTTCAGTATAGCCCATCCGTAAGCAGCAACAAGTTTCTTAATGCAACACCAAAACACAGACAAGATACAACCATTAGAGCCCTTGCATAGTATTCCAGTACTACACTTGAAAATAAGAATTACAACCATTAGAGCCCTTGCATAGTATTCCAGTGCTACACTCGAAAATAAGAATGACCGCCAAGATTTTTCCTCAAGCATTCACCATGACACGACTTTTGTCATCTGTTCCTGCCAATGTGATATTATCATTTATTCAATCTGTAATCATTTCAAACCGAGTACTCGTAAAGGAATCAATACTTGACTCTTCTCGATATATCTTCCATCCATCAGCAGTATATAGGAAAAACAGGCAATTTTAAAAAAGTAAAATGACCTACTGACTCTAAAAGTGGAAGAAAATATCACATTTTCTCTTATGTTAAACAAATTGATGCGTGAAATGTTTTGCATGTTGCATTCATGATTTCGTACAGATTTGCCCAGTCATCTAGATTGCAGGAAAAATAGACAACCTTATAGAACTATAAGATATATATATATATATATATATATATATATATCAATCAAGTCGACTAACACTCCTCTGCAAGAGAGGTTAAAATCATCTCCAAAATGAAAATTTGGATAATACTCCTTAAAAATGGCCAAATACAACATAAAGAACTCTAGTATGCAAGACATATATTGGGCATATTAAACAACCCCTTAAAATGCCAGACCAAATCCAAGGGACTGTCTTCTCAAGCTCAATAACAAACTACTTTAAAAATATGGTGTATGATTTTTATTGACAAGCATTAAACAACCCATAACATCCTAAAAATCTTCAAACTACTTGATATTTGACATTTGCAGAAGCCAATATGATCACAGAAAGAACAATCGTAGCTTACAACGCCCACACCTCTTTACGCATTGCTTCGTCAAAAGTATGAACAGCATTCGCACCTCTTCATGTATAGCTTCATAAAAGGTATGAATTTATGTATAGCTTCATTAAAAGTACGAGTTTTACTGCTTCACTAAGGAACTTTATTTCACTGCTTCAGTAGGTTGGGCCACTACACGATTTATTATCACCAATGTAGAGTTTTAACATTTTATAAACACATTTTAGGCACCTTAAAATATGTCCAAGCATGACAAGCACACAGCATTAGTCTATCTACATTCTACACATCCTTTGTTCACAGCCTACTGGAAATATTAATGTTTCGCACTCTAGTTTTTGGATTTGAATCCTTGGGAGCAATAATAGTCAAAACCCCATTCTCAACCTGGGCCTTTATGTGATCCATCTTTACGTCTTCTGGCAAAATGAACTGCCTGGAGAAGCCACCTCTCCCTCGTTCCATACAGTGCCATGTACCCTCTGTCTTATCATCTTCTTTCTTCCCTTCTCCTTTAATGTGGAGGACGTGACCATCTTCAACCTGAATCTTTATGTCATCTTTGTTCATCCCTGCAAATTCACAAACAGTGAGCTGTTATCAGAATCCTTCACAAAGAAGGCACTGCTATCTCACGTAGGTTTGGTTCACTAGCAAAACACAGACTATCTTCTATACATAGTAAGAGCACTAGTCTTATTTCAGATTATCAGGATAAACAGTCGCATTAATCTATCTTAAGAGAAATTCCCTTCTGGGAGATTCTAATTTTTGTTATGAACTCGCTTGATTTATGCCTAAAAAAACAGGAGTCACCTCCCCTGAACAGTGAAATGATTTGATTGGTTTGCCAAAAGTTAAAGCAAAAATTATAGGAAAGAAGGCCTTGGGTAGATATTGTGTAGATAAGCTGTAGCAAAAAGTTTGATAGGCAAAAACGCCATCGGTAGATATTGTGAAATTGTATACTGGAAATAAATAGCTGTAATGAAAGAATTCTCGAGGGATAAAAAGTGCCTTAGCGATTATGACAGTATGTTTGCAATATGTTCTTCAATTATTATTAAGTTACTGGGTTATTATAATTGCTATCAATACATTCCCTTTCAGAGGAATCAGATGCACGCTTTACCTGTCAAATCTTACGACTATTTATTTATGTGCTTGAGACCTGTGGAATTGGACAAGATGCCATCCCATGAACCAACCCTGAACAAATATCATTAGGAGTGTGATGGGTGTGTTACCACTTTAACTCTCACCTCTCACCCCTAGGTGCAAAGTTTTCACCAAATGAAATGCGAAGTGAAAATTGGAAACGTACCACTGTCACATTAATGCCCTCTTCCCTCACTTCAAGATAGTCTATTACCAACAACACCAGGGGATCTTCATTATCTTCACTAATCCACCGACATATGGTCATAAATGAATAGATTGTAAAATATGACAAATATATTCTGGGATTGAAGGAAGATTTGTATAACAGCATTACAAGTCTGGCTTCAGATGCAACAAATAATAAGGTTTAGGCAGAGCACTAGCAAGAACAAAGGTTTATTTTCCATATCTGTTTAGCTAAGTGGAAAAGAGGTATAGATCTTATACAGATCTGCTTATACACGTATTCTCAAAACTGTGAGTGTAGATTTATATAGAGAATCTCAAATCTGATTTTGAAGCAAATGCAATAAAAAACTGTGTGTAGACTTATATAGAGAATCTCAAATCTGATTTTGAATGCAAATGCAATAAACAATTAATTTCCAGACTTTAAGGACAGATCTGAAGTTAAATAACTCCCATGTTCTCCCAAGTTTCCAGGATGTGGGAGCGAAGAAATGCACATCAGAAATGTGTAAACACCCCTCAAATTAAGGAAAAGTCACAGGACTAAGGGGCATCAAGTTCACTAGCATAGGGGGTCCCATCTTTAAAATTGTAAAAAATAAAAATAAAAATACTAACAATAACAATTCATCCATATAAAATCAGAAATGTGTAAACATCACTCAAATTTAGGAAAAGTCACAGGACTAGGAGGCATCAAGTTCCCTAGAATAGGGGGCCCCATCTTTAAAATTGTAAAAAATAAAAATACTAACAATAGCAATTCATCCCATATAAAATCAGCATTAGACAACGTAAATACTAAATTCAAATTTGTAAATGACAAAAACATGATTCATGAATCCTCATAGTTATTATCATATTTCACATTGAACCAATAATACATACACATCAAAAATTAAATTTACTGCTTACAACAAAATTGAATACATCAATTCAAATTCCAAATTGTAACAATCAAGTACTAAATAGTGAAGTCTAAAATAGTAAAATAAAATAAATCAAAATGATAAAGAAAATAATAAATTAAAATTACTCAACAATGGTGAAGAGTGAAAAGCTAAAGACTACGTCCTCAATATCTCTAAAAGAAATCAACGGCAAATGAGCATCAAGGAGTCAATGCCACTGATCGATCCTCTAACTCCATTTGTTCAAAGACATCAAAACCATCAATGTAAGTGTCATTATCCAATTTGTCATACGAAAACATCAAGACCATCAATGTAAGTGTCATTATCCAAGTCAAAGTCACTCTCATGACTAACCAATGCAAATCACGACTCACTTTCATCTTAAAGTTAAGGACTCACTAAGTGCTTTTGTCTTCTTTTTTTGGGGGGGAGCAATGCCCCCATTTTGCAAAATGTGTCCCACAACCCAATGATACATTTTGATGTGCATTTCCCGAAGCTTCGGCAAAAGGTGGGGGTTGTGGGGAAATGTTTCACCAAGCACCAACACCCCACCCAAGGGGTCACACCCCCAAGTCCCACTAACCCTGCAAGATGTGTCCCACTAACCCTGTAACACTAGAAAAATAACTGTTATTTCCAGATCTACTCTGCAACAAAATAAATTGGTCTGAGACCTATATAAATCTGCTTTAAGCAAGTACTGTAAGGCTAGAAAATAGAGATTTTATACAACCAAATTTCAATCTACTAGATACCAAAAACAGGACAGTAGACCTTATGGGGGAGACCTAGTAAAGCACGAATAAAATGATTTTTTTGTAGATTTTTTCCTTTCTTTTTAATGGGTGATTGCAAGGTGATACCAGTTGGCAATGCCTGACAAAGGAATCGGGCATATTGTTGATGTTTTGGTAGCATCGGAAGTATTCTTACATGTGTGTTAAGTGATCGGACTTTGCACCCATACACCCATGGTATTTTGATGACCCATGGTATAAAGCCATGGTATTACACCCATTGGAAAAGTATAAGGACGAGGGTGAGTGATTCATTTTTGTGATTAACAAGAGACCATCTTGTCAACGAGAAGGCCGAGTAGGCCTCAAACCTGTGGAGGACCAAGAGGGCCTGTGAGAAGTAGGCCTTAAACAGGGGTAAGGCTGTTGAGTATGCTATGGCTGTGACAGAAAAAAGGAGAGACCGAGTAGGCTAAAAGAAGGCTGAGAGGGTTGGATAGGAGGGGCCATAGCCCTTGTGGAAGACTTCAGCAGAGAAAGGTAAGACCGCTGCCCTATAGGAGTGGCCACAGAACTGAGGATAGGCCATAGAACACAAAAAGGGGGCCACAAACCTGAAAGAAGGCCACAGACCTCTGAAGAGGAGGTCACAGCACAGTTACAAACCACAGGGCTGTGGGAAACAGTCTGAGGCCTGTAGAAGACTTTGTTTGCCCCTGTTTGGGCAGTGGTGAAGGGTTGAAGTCTGCTCCTGTTTCGACAGCAGTGAAGGGTTGAGTTTGCCCTTGTTTTGCAGCAGTGTTTGGACAGCTTAGAGGGTTGAGTTTGCCCTTGACTTCCAATGATTGGACAGCTAGAAGGGCAGCCAACAGTGAGCAAATTGTGGCATGGAGACTGAGAAGGGCTTCAGCAGTAAAGACAAGGATTTTTCAGCGTAAGTTTTCTCTTGTGATTTGGCATTTTACTGAGCATTGTAAAAGGGTCATGTTCCCTTGCACAGGAGCCCTAGATTCTTGTTGAAGGACTAATAAGAATTCTGTTTTGGGGCTGAAATTTTGTGTTTGTTGTGCATGATCTAATTGTTGGTTTTATAAGTTCTGTTGTACAAAATTTGTTTCTGGTTAGGCACAGTAGTGCATTTCAGTTAATTACTTAATCTGAGATTGTTGCCAGCTCTGGTGTGTGTGCACCAAGTCTAGTGCCCAAAAACACAACATGGTATCAAAGCTTGGCCTCTGAGAAGGGCAGTTGGATTTGATATTTGCAAAGGTGACAGCTTGAAAGGGAGTTGTAAGAGTTGTTGCAAGTAGCAGCAATGTTTTGAAGAACCATGCCAAGAGTGTTGGCTAAGTATGGCAGACTGCTTGTATGGGCCATGAAGGTCGGGATCAGCAAGCCTAGTGAAACATGGAGCCACTTCTGGGCGGTGCTGTGAGAATACATCCCTCACGTCAACACTCCCTCTTAGCAAGTGATGTATTCTCACAACAACCCCCAAAAGTGGCTCTGCCTCCAAACCTAAAACAAATTTCCATCCTTGATCCGCTACCACAATTGCTCCATATGACATAATCAATTCTCACTGAATGACAGAGGTCGTTCTTCAAAGACATCTTACTCCTAGAAACCTCCTGCTCTTAAGCATCCCGCATGGCCATCTTGTACCATGACACAATCTTGGAAGACTACACTCTCCCATCCACATGGCCATCTCATACCATGACTCTTGGAAAACTACTCTCTTCCACCTACATCACCAGCTCGTAACATGACTTCCTGAACTTCAAGCTAGTATTCTGCTGACTCCCTCTGACTCCAGATCACAGGCCTTCTCGGCCCTCAAGGTCTTTACTTGACCTTCACTCTAAATTTCTCACTTGGATCTCCAATGGCTATCTCAGGCCTCAAACCTCTCCCTCTTAGTGAGGGATGTATTCTTGCAACACCACCTGGAAGTGGCTCTACCTTCGACCCTGGAACACATTTCCACCCTTGATCCGATGTCACAGCAGCGCCATATGACACAGAAGCAATTCGCGTTGTATGATAGGAACCCTACTTCAAAGACACCATGCTCCTAGAAGCCTCCCGCTCCTAAGCATCCTACATGGCCATCTTGTACCATAACACAATCTTGGGAGATTACTCCCTCCCCACCTGCATGGCCATCTCATTCCATGACTCTTGGAAGAATAATCTCTCTCGCCTGCATGGCCATCATGTACAATGATTTCCTAAACCTAAAGGTTGTCTTCCTCTAAGTTGTTGACTCCTGAGCCTGCTAACTCCCTCTAAAGACTGACTCCCTCTTGAGCCTACTCATTCCCTCTAAAGTCTAACTCCCTCTGGCCCTAGATCGCGAGCCTTCTCAACCATCAAGGTCTCTACTTGACCTCCACCCCAAGTTTCTCACTTGGATCTCCAATGGCTATCTCAGCCCTTTGACCATCTCAATCCTACTTGCTCAACCCCTCTCCTATCACAGGAATAGATCTGGCTTTTACTCAGCCCCTCAAAGCTCAGATCTCTTTAGAAGACCTTCACATTCGGATCATAATGAATCTTTCATTCAATTCTCTCTATCTACACACCAGGTTACAGTGGTCCACAACTCCTCATTTAAACTGTCCACTCCACGTATTAAGCCTACTAATCCTGGCCTTCACCACCCATACAAGCAATCTGCCATACTTAGTCAAGTCTCTTGGCATGGTTCTTCAAAACATTGTTGCTACTTGCAAAATTTTCTACAGCGCCCTCTCATAGTTGTCATATGTGCAAATCTCAAATCCAACTGCCTTTTTCAAAGACCATGATTTGATACCATGTTAGATTTTGGGCACTAGACTTAGTGCACACGCACACTAGATCTAGTAACATCTTCCACTTAACTTTACTCAACTAATAAACTAAAACACACTAATGTGTCTAACTTTTACATAGTGAAAACTTTAAAACTAGCGATTAGATCATGCACAAAAAAAAGGTCTCCCTTCCTGAGGGAAAATACACACAACAATAAACCTAGATCCAACTAAACAAACCTTTGATCTGTCCTTTTATTTGTTGGTTGATCTAGATCTATCTCCCTTATTGCCCCTTGCATTCTTCCTCAAACCCCGCATACTTGAATGGGAGTCCTTCTCGACCTAATCACTAAGATCTAACTCTCACAGTGTATTGTGCTTAAAATTGTGTGTACTCCCTTTACTTAGCCTTCCTCTTGAGTTATCGATTGAATCCACAACCCTAATCTCCAAAGTGATTAACAACTGAGATTAGATCTCAACATCACTAGAGATCAATGGTTGAAATTCATCTAATTCATTAATGCAAATAACTTTTCCATTTTATTAGATTAACTCACTTTATTTTATAAAAGTCAATTACTCAATAATAAAAATAATTGTTAAGTTTGAAGGTCAATTAGGGGACTTCAACATGCACAACCCACTTAGGGTTGTGCAGAAGTACCCACCCGAGCTACTAACATCAACATCCTATGTGGACACACCATCAATGACCTACAAACCATCCGGAAAATAGCCCCACTAGGAAGACATGTCCACAACAAACTCCTTCATGTCATCCAACATGTAACAACCCTAAACTAACTCTAGCAAACTCCCGGAATGAGGGGCAGCCTCGTCATTAAGCACTAAAATAATAAATAAAATGTGTGACACCTTAACATGTATGCCAAAGGATGAGCACTCCACTAAGATATATGTATCCACGTCATAATGCACCCATCCCAATGTGAACAAGACCAAAATGAATGATTGTTATCCCTACAATCAACCTCCAAATTTATGCATGACCTAAGAAATCCACCTATGATAACCATATATGATACTACAACATAAAATACAATTGAAACACACCAAGGAAGACTAAAGTGCAAGACTAGATAGCCTCCACCATGGGAAATTATATCAAAACATCTTCAAACCATGTTGGAACCATGTAAAAGTGATCAATAATGCTAGGCACTCCAATATGTGAAACAAGCCATACACAAATGGCATCCTCATGCCAAATAACACTAATATGTTAATGACTCTAAATTGCCATGGATATTCCATTTTATAATTCATCACAAGAAATCTACTAAAATACATTAGAAAATCATAAATGTACACTACGAGGGTTTATTTCTCCTTAGATTTTTGGATCTCTTAATTATTGTTTATTGTGTATGCATGCAAATTATAATTATACAAAAAATAAAGAAGAGAAAAATAAAAACACAAAAAACCATAATCGACACATTATATCTTGGGAAACCCTTTAAAAGAAATCCCAGCTAGAAGGTGAGGTTCCTTTGCTCTCTTTCTTTGAATAGAAAATGGTTACAAGTACAAAGAAGTAAGGCAAGTGACTCGTGGGATACTACAGTGCACAAATCCTCAGTAATATCCCCAAATTAGCAGTCAACTAATTGGGATATTAATTTTGATTAATTTTGGCAAATCTTAATGTTGGGTGGAAATAAAGTGGGTAGGGGACCCACAATTAATAATTAGGCAAAAAAAAGTATTTTCCTAAAGTCCCTAAGGGAAAATTGAGGCTCTATGGTGGGGTCGAGTTGGCCTTAGGTGGCAGCATAAAAGAAGCACAAAAAGAACAGCGTGAGATTGGCTAGAGGAAGGCAACATGTGATTGGCCAAGGATAAGCAGCACAGGTCAAGGCGGGACCCAAGGCATATGTTGGGCCTTAACGGATAAAAGGAAGAAGGGAAGGCTCATTCGAATTCATTCATTCAGTTATTTTCTTCTTGTCATTTTGACAGAGCACACTTGAGTTGGAGAGCCAAGTCTGCGTTGCTATTTAGCACACAAGATTTTCAAGCGGAGATCTCAACCTCTACCTCAGGGGACTTCGAGTGTCCGCTCAAGAGAGGAGTTCCACACCTTGAGAGAAGAATTTCCATCAGCAACATTAGGAGGAAACGTAGCCAGTTCTGGACTGCACAGAGGAGGAGGAGACTGCGTAGGGGAGGACGCAGTGCAAAGAGGATTTGGTTGTTCCAGGAGGTGAGAACAGAGGGAGTTGCATCTGAGATTTGGTGGGGAGGCTTGGAGCTTCCTAATAGGGATTTTTGTGGCATTTTGGAGACTTCCAGCAGCAGGATTTACAGGAGGATCAATTTACCCAACAATCCAGTGAGCCAAGCCCAAGAGGGCCAATTTTCGGGGTCAAGCTTTGGGCGAACCCTTTCTAGGTTTTTGTGGGTTTATTAAGAAGCCAAGATTAATTTGACAGAATTTTCTGGGCAGATTTGAGGTGTCAAATAGAGATCCTAACTCAGCCAGCAACTAGAGGAGCTAGGGGAAATTGGGCCGAAATTGCGGGGTCAAAATTTGACCAATTTCTTCATGGGTTTTTGTGGGTTTCTTGAGTAGAGTTTGGGGTTAAAGTCCCAGAATTTTCTGAGCAGTGTAGTAGGCCCTAGCGACATTTATTCGAGAGCAACAACAGCATATCTAGCAAATTGCAGCGTAGAGCTATAGCCATATAGCGTACCATCAGTGGGGGATTTCAGCATTGATTCAAAGGGCTTCTCTAGCTTGCCTTGAGCAAGCCCAGGTGCCTTCATTCCATCACCTCCATTGTACTCATTTCTAGCAAATTAATAAAATGGCTCAGCAGTGTTTTATGGCTCCGTTGGTGTTTTGATATCAGTTTTTGTTTTGTTGTCTCCTTAATATCTTTTAGTCTGTTATTACTGTTATTTTCCCATTTTGGATATTACAGTGGTATCAGAGCTTTGTTCTTGGCTCAGCCGTAGGGATCTTTTCCTATGAACAAGGAGGGTAGGCAATAGAGGTGGCAAATATGGGGGAGTCAAGGAGAAAAGGGGAATCAACATTTGGTAGCATCTTAAAGGCCCTAAATGATTTAGCCAAATAACATAAGGGAATGTTGGAAGGACTCAAGCAACAGAATAAGGATAAGAGCATCCATCATGAGTTCCTAATTGGGGAGACTTCAGGGGTCTCACAACAATGCGACCACCCTTTACCAGCCACTCACCCGCCAGCTTTCAGTAGACCAACCAGGATCACAATGCCTACATCCTTACCTCCAATACCGAGTGAGCAAGGTAGGCGGCATGATCATATACCCATGGGAGATTATTTCCAAGAATGGCAGTCCATGGGGGATAATTTCAGAGCGGCTTTGTCCTTCAAATATTACTGCCGGCTCAGGCAGGATGAAGAAAGAAGGAATAGTGTGGGTTCTAGCACGCAGAGTTCAGAGTTGCAGCGTACCATTGGGAGGACACCTTTTCCCACGTATGATGGATCCACTGATTTCACGGCTCGGGATTGGGTGGAAAATTTGGATACCTCTTTCCAACTTGACCAAATAACAGAGGGGGAAGCCATCAAAATGGCTACCTCGCACTTTGAGGATGAGGGCACACAGGATTGTGGGGAGCTCGTAGATACACCTAGTGTGACGCAGGACTCACCCTTGTTGGAGACTTCCTTGACCGTGTCGATTGACATCTTAGTGGAGAGAGTAGAGCCTATCCTAATAGAGCCATCCATTAAGGTGATGACCAGAGTCGTGTCCGATTTTTTGGGTGACAACCGCAAGCAGCAGATGGGTGAGGTGCCAAGAGATGTATCCACCTTTGATGAGGCACTAAGAGATACAGAGGTAGAGCAGGACGACATTCCTTCTGTATCTCAAGATGAGGACTCTTCTTTGGATGAGTCCATGGGGTCATATGAGAATGCTTTTGGGGAGCATGAGCAGTCATGCAGAGTTTATGACAGTAGGCCAATTTCGTATTCCAGTGTGCATGTGGTATCAAGGGACTCTATGGGAGATATTCAGGATGATGAGTCACTTGTGATCATTCAGCTGGAGCAACTTATGGTACAACTAGAGGGCACATTGGAGAGTCAGATAAACCCCCTTCAGGGACACATAGATGGGGCTAGCAGCACGGTTGGGTCACCTTTTGCCATTGGAGAGAGAGAGACGAAGCTACCTAGTTAGATCTCATGTGTTGACTTGGATAGCGGGATGAGACGACCTGAGTTGCACAAGGTGCAACATCTGAATGTCAGGGTTGCTCGAGGTGTAGGAGTTCACGCATTTGATCCCTCTCTTAGGGTTAGAAGGTGAGAGATTCTAAGTTGGTACCCGAGGGAGTCGGTTATGGATATGGTGATGCATAGAGGTGCAGCTCAGCAGGAGCTTCTCAGCACTAGGGTTACCGGAAGCCCGAACTGGCTTTGGGATCCGAGCGGGACTACCTATCTGTTAAAATTGGACAACTAGGTCCAAACTCCATGTTGTGATGCTCAGATGAAGACACCAATATTTTTATTGGGTTCCTCTTTCGAAGAGGGGCAAGATCGATCTAAAGATCATCTTGATCCGATGAGCAGAATATTTATCTTGAATTTATTTTTAATACTTTCAAAATATGTGCAGGTCGGCCTTAAGGTTTTACACCCCCAGCAAATGTGTCACACACCTCAGTGATTGATATAAATAGAGTCAACGTTGGAGGACATTTCATATCATCCACACACATCATCTCTCCTCTTCTGATTGATTCAAGCTCCTTGGAAGCAGTTTTCGGTTCACATGTGGGAAAGAAGGACGAAGAGAAATCTGCGGCAACTAGGGTTTCCACACAAGTTTGACCAGCGTTGACTTTGGTCAACGCATGGTCCAAAGGAGCTGAATTTTAGTGGAGACTTCGATTTTGGAAGGTCGTACATTTTGGCACAAGAACCGAGGTCAAAGGTTGGCCGTAGACCATGCTGCATTGACTTTTACTTGTTGCTGCCATTGTTGTTGTTGCTGCCATTGTTGTTGTTGCTGCCGTTGTTGCTGGTGCTGCTATTGTTGCTGCTGCGTTGACTTTTCTGGGCAACATTGACTTTTTCTGGGGTTGACTTTGAGTTGACCGTGTGGCCGTTTTGAGGGTTGTTGTGACACATGCTGGGGTGGCTGACCAAGGAGACTTTGCGGGTTGAAGCATCCTGTTGACCGTCGTAACGCACCACCACATTTTTCTGTTTCTGGTTTGTCTTCTGTAGATCCATTGGTATGTTCTATCAGTGTTTTACTTGATTGTTATGTGATTGCTGTAGTGAAAAGTAAAGTTGCATCAAGCATAGAACATCTACAAAAATTTACACTATCACTTCCCAAGTATGTTGGTTGACTACGACTTGGAGGGTACAGTTGACCTAGCAGTTGAGCATGCATATTCACTATGGGAGTTTCAGCCAGCACTAATGTCCAACCAGTTTAGGTACAAACTTCTTAAGTTGTCTTAGTGCGAGGATTGTACACCAGATCATGGTATGATCAACATACTCTAGCAGGTGTTTGACAAAGGAGGGGGCATTGGTAGGGCATCAAACAGTGCCTTGTACAAAGTTGGGTATTCTTCGCATTTGTGTGGGGCACGAAGGAGCAGAGCAGGATTGGCATCGCTACTGGTACCTAGGAAGATTCACTTCCTAGGTCCCTCCAGGAGGATTTGGAAGGGAGATCCATTCATTGGAGAGTATGGTGATGCAGCAGTGGAGGTGATGGTATTAATCAAGTATGGTTCGATGCATATGGATACAACCTTAGGCCATCACACCTTGGGACGTGTAGGAGCATTTATCATTGGGCAATGGTCTATAGATGGGCATGGAGAAGCATATGGGGGTGTATTATAGTATGTCGAATTGCGTTGTAGAGTAGGAGTGCTTCCCATCGCATTGAGAATATGCGGGGAGTGACAGGTGGTGCGACGCAAGATAGACACATGACGGTACAGGACGATATAGCTGTTGTCAGGGGTATCCATTGGTGTACAGTGGCAAGTTGCACCATACAGTGGCAGGTCGAGGAGTGCGGTGATACTTGGTGGTCTATAGTGACACATGATGCGGAGCAATGGGCTCTTGGAGCATTGCCTCCAAAGAGACATATGGACAGGAGCAGTAGGTGTACCATGGGATGCAGCTCACCTAGGATCGATGAGGATCTTGTTGAGCATCTGGAGACGCCACGTTTAGTGGAGACAGGGCTACGAGGGTGTTATCAGCAGATCCGAGGCAGAGAGAGTGTCATCTGGAGGATTACTCTTGAGCATTCAGGTAGACTCTTCGTCACACCCTTTGGGACATACCTACGCATCATCCTCCAGTGTTGCTTATGGTCGCGGAGTGTTTGGTTGGTGCCCCTTGACACTCTCCATTCAGGCAACAGGGCATGGGAGGCTCATCCTAGACAGTTGGATGAGATACCGCGTGTCATGAGCCGGGGGGAGACTCTCCAATTGAGACACTTGGTAGGTGCACGAGTTGATGGGTCCAGGCTTAGGGATGGCATGGTTGATTGCCAAGGCAGCATATGTTCCACCCCTGGGCTCACATTTGATGGACGGTGGATGGTAGACTTCACCTATAGGAGGGTACCCAGACTCTGAGCAGTATCCAACTATATCAGCAGGAGTTGGGATAGCGAATATCACGACATGGTCTGGTAGGAGCAAGGCAAGTACGTATGCATGGGACAGACTCCTGATACTTCGGGTCCACCCTGGGGATACATACAGTCTATGAGGGCCAAATGGGTTCTAGCAGGTAGCAACACTACGCAGCGGCATCCCATGGGAAGTGGGAGTTGTGAGCTCCCAGTATGGTTGGGGGATCCAGGGGTCTGTTCGGCAAGTGGATCACTCCACTTTGGGATGAGCAAGGACAGAGCAGACAGTGATCCGGTCCAAATTGGGTTTGACACGTGGGGGAGCACTGAGACCTCCATTGCATGGTGAGGCAAACTTATCATGTTGTTGCTTAGGGTCATGATCGGCAGTGCAGGGGTAGATATCAGCATCATGGAGATGCCCGGGCAGGATGAGCTTTGCCTTCACAAATTTTTCGCCACAAGGCCCCAAGAGAGAGGGATACGGTCTACGCACGATTGGGGGTATCTTTGCCTCCTCTGCGTTGTATTCACCGGATCAGGAAAACTTCCACCAGTCACTATCCCTGCCCCTCACTGCAAGAAATCTCTCGATCACTTCTTCGACAACTACTGCATTGCTCTCTTAAGAAATTGATCTCTTCATCTCCAATTCGATGTATCTTTCAAGTGCCCATCGAGCCTCTTCTAATAATCTTCTCGCTGATCATTCAACGGCCCAAATTAATTCCTAATCAATGGCTCAGATCATCTTGACTCGATCTTCGTCTTTTTCTAGAAGATTCTCACCCATTTTCATTAATACCCTTTAATTATTTTAATTTCCTAAGTTTAGACTTTGGCATCCATTAAAAATAATCAATTATTTTAATAGAACTGTCTCTGGGTGGAATTTCCCAAAACGATTTTTGGGTTTTGGAGGATGCATGTGTCCCAGCCTCCCTACAAATTTTGAGGCTTAGAGCACATTTGATACTACCAGAAATCAACATTTATCACATGCCACCACCAATTGAAGGATGTACCTTGGACATGCTATCCCCTCTAAAGGTATAAACCACCTAATAGGGTACATGGTTAACCCCCTTTGGAGCTTGAAAACATTAGCACATGCCAAAGGCCACTATGGAAGGGCATACCATTAGGATGTGCCCACATGTGGTCCATGGTTTGTAAGTTGTTTAATTTGATTACTTTAAATGAATTGTTGGGCTGGAAGGCTAGGGGACGCATTGGATCTTATGCAGAATTGCAGATGGTCTTCATTTTGGGTTTGGTCTTCCTATACGGGGCCCTAACCTTACAGAGGGCTACATTGGCACATGTAGGGTGTGTGTAGAGAGCCATGGGCCTCCACAGCAATACACAGCCCTCAATGGATCCCCAGAGATGTTCAGAGATTGCTCAAGATTCACTATTAGACGAGGAAGATGCACCTGGTTCACCATGCCCAGTCGGTCCCACAGTTGTACCATGCACTTGACAGATGACCCAAGACTTGTATGTTGATGTGGCATCACTTACATCATCATATGAGCCTCCTTCCAAATGGTCTACAAGCATCTTCGACCTACTTGGAGACCCATGAGGTTACTTGTGTGGCCCCACACCCATTGGGAGCACCACAGGTTTATTATTTGGAGAACAAGGGGCCAACCCCTTGTCCACTACTTTTGGGAGTCCTATTCATCATTGTGGCACTTATGGACTTCATTAGGCTTCTTATAAGGCCCAACAACATGCCTTATTCATCATTTGACCTCTTGAGAGGCTTATTATTTTGTTTATCAGCTAGTTTGGTGGACTTGTCACCAAAAGTTGGTTATTTTGCACATTATTTTATTTTAGGGGCTAATGTAGACTCAATTAGCTAAATCGAACTCATTAGAAGTGTATAAATACAAGTGATGTGAATTCATTTTGGCATAATCACTTGGTTGGATTTGTATCTCTTTAGAGAACTTCGCTATCCTTCTTGGAGGACGAATTTTTCGAGCATGTAATGAATTTTGATCTTTGGATTATTTTCATTTGTCTAGAGCTTCTTGATTGGAAAATTGTTGATGGTTGGATATACTCTTAATACATGTAAGTACATTTATTGTTATTTTTCTTCTTTATTTTGTCACATATATTGCTACTAGATTTTCACTATACTAGCGCTAATTTGTTGCATCCATTTATGCAAAGTTGTGGAAATTGGGTTTCTAGATAGTGACGCATCATGTATGGGCCATGTATTACGAAAGAATATTCCTAGAGATGTTGCTTTACTGAATTTCATCTTGATAAGCCATCAATCTTGCAAAACGAAGTATGAAGTTCTTGAAGTTGCTTTTGTTGTTGCCCTAATGCCATACGAAGTTCTCTTTGAGGCCTGCGTGACATAGAAAATTTGATGTCCATAGTCATAATTACTCTCGACTCCAAAATCTCTCAAAGGACCAGGCACTGGGCCACCATAAAGGTGATCACTCCAAATTATTCTCATCTCTCACCTTCTCTTTTCTAGGTCTAGACTCTAGCCACAGGTCTGCTAGGGCATCATTTATCTTGCAAACCATCCAGAGGGAAAGTTCGATCTCTTGGCATCATCTACGTTGGGATTTCTCCTAGGCACCCTCCATTTTGAAGCAATTCCAACGATAGGATTGTGAGATACTCCAAGCCCTAGCGTCAAGATCAATCTTGCCCTTGGTTTCCTTAGGCCTAAAGACCGCATTGGGATCCTCACTTTGTCTTGTGTTGAAAATTCATCCTTTGATCCCATTCTCTCTCTGGAATAGGTCAAACATATCATTGGTTGCCAAACCCTTACCCCTTGACCTACCCCCGGGTCCGCTTGGTCCCATGTGGTCCCATACCTCATTAAGGATAGTTCTTCAAGGATCACTTGGAATCCAAGCCTCCACAAGAATTTTAGGGTTTGAGGGCCTCCATTATAAGATACATTCCCTAAACCTTGACCTTGAAATTCCCCTTGAGCCCTTCCTTGAGAGCCTTCAACCTTTCCTTCCAAAGCAAGCAAGCTATATATTTGAGTCTCTAGTGAATAGGCCCCTCGGATCACGCCTCACCCTATCATTGTCTACTTATTTTGTGGTCCTTATCATATTGAGTCTCCTCCCATCAGTGAAAGTCCGTAAAGAGTAGGGAGCCTTAGCTGAGGTGACAGTGGGCTATTGCTCCATTTGTTGCCTTTGATCTAGTAGTAGCCCTCCGTGGACCCCCCTTTAGAGCCCCTGCTAGTTTGAGCGGTAACAAAAACATTATGTTATTGGACAACCATTCTTACCATCTTTGTTCAAGTCACTCAAGTACCAATAAGGACAAGGCTAAGAGGGAGCCTTCATCTTCATATTCCCTAAACAAAAGCATCAAACACCATATTCTTCTTACCCTTCTTCTATATGATCATGTAAATCAAACCTAACACCTTAGCGATCCACATGTGCTACTTAAGTGGCAACACCATTCTTTCAAAAAGCACTTCTAAGTAATGATGGTCCATTATAAACTAGAATGACTTCCCAATGAGATACAAGTTCCATGTAACAAAGGCATTGAGGGTGACCATCATTCCTTTCTTATAAGTGGGCTTTCGCAAAATTCCATATACACACAATTGTTTAGAGGTGAACACCAATGGGTGCCCCTCTTGCATCAACATTGCCCCAAGACCTCATCCAGAGGCATTGCATTCCAAGATAAAAGTCTTAGTGAAATTAAGTATTACTAGGACTAAAATTGTGCACTTAGCTTCATTTAAAGCATGAAAGGGTTGCTTTGCTACATCACTCCACACACAAGCATTATTCTTGTGCAAGGTAGTTATTGGCTCTATAATTTATTGATTTCGGATAGCATCGAATGTGCTCCAAGTCTAAAATTTTGTGGAGAGGCTTAAACACATGTATCCTAAATAACCAAAAAAGTGTTTGGTGAAATTCCACTCGGATTGTTTTCTATAGAAATATTAATTATTTTTAAAGAGACCCTAACTCAAAACTTAGGAAAATAAAATAATTAAAGTGTATAAATAGAATATGAATGAGAATGATCTAGAATAAATGGATCAAGTCAAAAGTTAGAGATCTAATCTGGGTCGTGGCATCCTCAACGAGAAGATTATAAGGACTTGAAGGGTCATTTGGAAAACACATTTGTGGAGACACAGAGGATCTAGAGATCGAATTTTTTTGACGGGGCAAGTGCTCGGACGAAAATCAAATCTAAGTGAACCTTGATTGCAGTGAGGGGCAATGTTTCCCCGATTGGAAGGTTTCCTCAGTCGGAGAGTACATAGCAGCAGAGACAGAGAGAGCCACAGCTTCAGCGCAGAGCCAGAGGGAGAATCGTTTTCCTGCAGAGGAGACAGCGCAGAGCTAGTGTCAGACCCCGGAGAGATTTTCCGGAGGCTCAGTTTCCAACCAGCAGTGAGACCAATGCAGAAGCAGAAGGGCAACCAAGTTGTGACGCAGTCACTGCGCAGAGGCAGTGCACCCTTGGTGCAGATCAGTGCCAGTTTCCCGTGGAGGAGTGAGGTTTGTCTCACGAGATCTCTTCTGTCAGTTTCTCTATATGATTTAACAGTCTCGTCAATCATAGATTTGTACTCAGAATTTATTGCATAATAACATAAACCCTCAGATCTGCTGCATCGATTTTCCCACAATGGGTTTTCCAGGGACATTAGTCCAAAAAAAATTGTGTCGGATGGTTGTGTGATCTATGTGTTCAG
Source organism: Pinus albicaulis (assembly GCA_034641835.2). Taxonomy (NCBI): domain Eukaryota; kingdom Viridiplantae; phylum Streptophyta; class Pinopsida; order Pinales; family Pinaceae; genus Pinus; species Pinus albicaulis. The sequence goes on along the minus strand of CM076584.1, from coordinate 1,301,082,351 downwards.
ATTTGTTTCCGCACTTGTATTTCTTCTACAATTTAATTGTGTAGGCTACAATGAATGGTTTTCGATATTTACTTGTAGAACACAGTGAATAATTTGTTAAGTAAAATAACAAATAGAATATTTTCCATCAGTTGTTGCAGTAGGATTCTGTGTAACACGAATTTTCACATGGTATCAAAGTTTGTTTAAGTTGACTATTGGCGAGACAAAGAACAGATCCAGCGTTGAAGGAGCAGCTGGGGATCAAAGAGTTGCGTAATTAGCAAATCGATTTCCCAGTGAAGTACGCAGTCCAAGCCAGAAGGGCCAAATCAGCAAGGAAAATCTCTCTCTAAGTGAGCCGACAGAGAGGTAAGACTGTTCCAGATTGTTGTTTGTTCGAGGCAGAGGGAGCAGCGCAGCAAATCTACGCAGATCAATTGTTAGAGGTGTTGACCATTGGAGTGGCACCTGATGATAATGAGAAGACTCCATGCCCAAGGATGAACCAGAAGACATTTGTACCATTGGATATCATCAGATATCATCAGTTCAACAGAGTTTTTAAACTCTACTTCTACTTCTTATCATTTTCTCTTGTACCCAGATTCCACGCCCTACGGGGAATTGTAATAAGTGATGCTAGTAATGATGAGTTTTGAGTCAGTATTGAGTCTGTAACAGGCCTAGGTAGCCTAGGACCTTGCCAACAAGTGAGTATTACTCTGGGACGTTTTTTTACTTGGTTAATTATCATCTCCCTACCAGGGGTTAATAATCAATTGAGTTTTTTTCCTCCAATTTTATCCCAAAGCCGGAGTACGGCTTGATGGTGAGGCCTTGGGTGAGTCCTAGTGTCTAGAGTCAATGTATATTACCATACTAGATCACACCAAAAAAATCGTGGAATTTGGTTAGGTCTAGGTAGTGATTTTTTAATATTTTAGATTTCCCGCAAGTCGAAAATTGCAATAAAAATTGTAATAAATTGTGATTTTTTAATATTTTAGATTTCACGCTCAACTTTCTACTATGACACACTTTGAGGGGTTAAAAATGTGTTTTGAACCCTCAAAACCCACTTTTCCTAAGTTTTGTGGGAAATCTGGCAATTAATTAAGCCAAAAATTAAATAAATGGAGAAAAATAAATATCCACACATGCTAAATGAGGTGGAAATGAGGTGGAAAATTATGGAGGAGTTAATGTTGAAGATTGCAACAAGAAACAATGGAGGCATCCTGAAACATCATCCTTGATCCTAGTTGGAAAATAATCAACTAAACTAGGTGGGGCCCACACAGGCTATTTTTAGGTGTATGTCTATTTTTAGACATGGTGAGCATATTCTATAAGTTGCAGGATGCTATTTGTAGATGGTTGGTCAAATGTGAAAAATAGATGAAATTCTATTTTTAGAATATTGGGCGAAGTCTATTTATAGATCGTTGATCTAAAAATAAATGCATGGCGATTATTATTAGCTCTTAATAATAATCAGACTCTAAACATCAAGTTATTCTCTTGGAGCACTTCAGTTCAGTGCACAAATGTGGCACAGCAGCTGACAGAAGGAATTACGCTATTCCCGAGGGTTTACTGGACTATTGCATAGAGAACTTCAGTTAGAACTCATGTGACAGAGTTTGGTGGAGTTGGAGAAGTAGTTGGTGGAGTTGTATTTAGTTTAACTCAGTTAGACTCACTTGAGCTAGTTGTATCTAGTCTAACTAATTGATACACTAGTGAGAGTGGTGTGAATTAATTAGTTAATTAATTCACTAAATAATAACTCATTAATCAACTGAAGAATATATTAGTTAACTACAGTGCATAGCAGTTTCAGTGGAGAGATAGGTGAAAGAGCAAGTGTGACTATCAGTTGTGACTATAGTGTTGCATTGTTTGCACTTCACATTCATTGGAGATGCCAATGAGAATTGCGTGAGCAAGGCTGGAGCAATTTGAGTTCATTCAGAGCCATTCTTCAGCAGGGATTGCGCAGTTGTTAAAATTGGACAACTAGGTCCAAACTCCATGTTGTGATGCTCAGATGATGTAATATCCCCAACGGGAAATAGGCAGCAATACAAGCATACAACTATATATAAAAATGCCGGAAACAGAATATAGAGCAAGTACACATAAAATTCCAGAAATGCTAAGCCATTTTATTAATCTGAGAATATAAAAGGGTACAATGGATAATTAGAATAAGAGCACCTATCCTTGCACCAGGCAAGAGAAGAACCCTCTCAGAAACAGGAAATGGCTACTACAGAAACTGCTCCCCAGCTGCTGGAAGAAACTGCCGTAAACTGCTGCTCCTGGAAAGAACTGGAACTAGAGGCTGATCCCCTCGCCGGAATGAGCTAAAAATCTACAGATCACCTGTACTCGCTGCTCCGGACAAAACCCAGAAATCATAGACCAAACGGACCACCTCCGAAAATCACCCCCAGAAACCCTCCTCCTACAAAAACGCTGTGCCTCCAGGAACAGCGCAGAAGCTCAAGAAACACGCTGAGAAAAGGGCCTGAATCCTCCTGCAAAACCTCCGGCTGAAATGGCAACCTCCTCAAGGCTGAAGAACGCTGAAACCACTGCCAAATCACCACACAACAACGCTACTCAACAAAGACTGCGTCCTCCCTACTGAAACTGCGTCCTCTCTCCTGGACTGCGTAGTCACTCCAAGAGACCAACTCCTCTGCAACGTCCACCCAAAAATCCACTGCAAACCACTTATAGAAACTGAAGGAAATACCTTGCTCGAGCAGGCACTCGAAGTCCCCCGGAGCCAAGGGTGAGATCTCCGACCGGAGACACTCAGTTCGCACTAAACAGTGCTGCAGACCAACTAAACAACCAACGTGCTGAAGTAGACAGAAGTCTAGCTCTCAATATCAATAACATATCAATAATGCCAAATGGAGTGAAGCCCCCACCTTTTATAGTGCTAGCTCCCTCAAAACCCTAACTGCATCCATGAGTTCCTCCTTGACCTGCGTAGTTACCTTAGGAGTTTACGTGAGGCCTCTCTCATGTGTGTGTGGACCCCCAAGGCTTCCCCCTTTAAGTTACAACGTTGCCTCTACTAGGGAAACACTTTATTTTATTTAAGTTAGTTAGACCCCTTTTCTCACTTTTATTTATTAATTAACTATAGTCGGCAAAACTATACAAAAATCAAATATTCCAATTAGCGGTGCTAATTAGGAATATTACAGTCTCCCCCGGCAAAACATTGCTTGTCCTCAAGCAACTGAAGTGATGGATGCTGCAAAATCTTCTCATTCTCCCAAGTGGCATCCTCATCCGGCAAAAATTGCTTGTCCTCAAGCAACGCTGGAACAAGCCTACTCTCTCACTGATGCTCCCCAAATCTTGCTCAAATATGCACAGGTCCCCTGAAACCTCTCACAGTACCAGCCAACCAATAATCCTCCCGGATCCCATCGCCACCGTGGCCAATAATCGCCCAAGTCCCACGGCTCGGACTGTGCACTGCCTCTGGCTATGACTAATGCTCTAAGAGGTGAAGACCACCAATAAGCATCAATGCTCCTGGGCTCCTGTTGTGATGTACCTGTAATTGCATATGCTGCCTCTCCAACTGCATACCAACTCATCACCTCTCTCCAATCCACGTCCTGACTCAATCCCATGCTGATCCTGCTCTCCTGACATTGGGAAGGAGTCCTGAAGTAATGAGAATCGGTGCCTTCCTGCCAACTGGGACCTGTAACATCTACTATGTCTAAGGGCCCCTGCTCCGCTGCGCCCCCTACGAAGAGTACGGTACCATCAAGAGGGTACCAACTCATGATCTCCCGCCAGTCCATCCTGGAGGAAGCATCTGATGTAGCAACAACAACTGCATGTGGAACATGCCTGGAAGGTTGCCGCCAACCCGTAATCATCTCCCACTGCCAAACTATCACATCTACCTCCAACATCTCCAGAGGATATGGATCTGTAGCTGCTATCACGGTACTCGATGTCAATGCAGCTGACTACTCCTCCTCAATGACTGACCCTGCGGTTAGCTGCATATCCACCATAGACTCGATGTGAGTGCCCATCTGGCTCTCTCTCAAAGGAATATCATGCCTGATGTGAGTAGTGTCCTCCTCTGTCGACTCAGGCTCCATCACCTGTTGCTCTCGCTGAATTGTCACAAGTGACTCTCCACCCCGAGTATCTCTCGTAGAATCCCATGACTGCTCACCCTGGACACTAGAATATAGCTCCGGTCTACTGTCACCATCCGCGCATGACTGCCCTCGCTCCCCAGAAGCGACCTCAACTGATCCTATGGACTCATGTGAAAATGAGTCCTCACCCTGGCATACAAAAGGAATGCCCTCCTGTTCTACCTCCGCCATCTCATCTGCATCGAACATGCCATCCACCCTCTCGACAAGGTGTCGATACAGTGTCTGGAGCCCAGACACATACTGGGATACTACCTCTGCTGTACCCTGTATCCTCTGCTCATGCATGATCTCGACATGCCCTGAGGGAAAAATGATGCATGTCTCCCTCATGACCTGCTCCCCAAGCGTAGGCTCAGTGATCACTGATGCACCACCTCTGCAAAGGATCACCTCATCCCCCAACCTGTGGCTGTCAACTAGCACACCAACCCAGTGCCACTGCTGAGAAGTCTCTCGCCTAGTGTACTGAGTGTCATCCAAATATCTTGGGTGAACCTCGCGTACCCTACTGCTCACGCCCAAAGTGCCAAAGGTCAAAAACATAATCAACTGTACCTGTGAGTGATGTCGAAGCGAGTCAGGTGTGTGAGTCCCCACAGATACTGCCAAGTATCGCTCCTCGGTCTCTCCATCGATCCTGGGTGAACTACTCCCAAAGGTAAGCCCGATGTCCCTATCCATGAGTCTCTCTGGAAGCAATGCTCTAAGCCCCTGCTGTGTAGCACCGTATGCCCTCGCATACCACTGATCATCCATACACTCCTCGACATGCCACTGCACACTGAGGCATACCTCGGTATGTTGCTGGATACCATGTGCTACTGCTGTAGCACCCTGTATCGTCTCGTGCCCTGACTGTGTCCAGGCATCGGTCACTCTCCGCATGCTCTCAATGTGATGTAGGATGCTCCTACTCCACAATGCAGTCCCACACACTATGGTACACCACCATGCTACTCCATGTCCACCGGCAATCCACCGCTCAATGCTAGAGGCTCCCACACATCCCTGGATGTGATGTCCTAGAGCTATGCCTCTACATGTCCGACTACCACCAATCGGTAACATCGTCTCCACCGTCGCATCACTATACCTGCCGACGAAAGGATCATCACTCCAAATACTCCTCAAGGGGTCCGAGAAGTGAATCTCCCTATGTGTCAGTAGTGTTACCACCACTGCTCGGCTCCGCTGCATCCTCTGTGCCCCACACAAAGGTGAAGAATCCTTGGCCCCATACAAGGTGCCATCTGGTGGCCTGCCGATGCCACCTCCTCCGACAAGCTCCTGCCAAGGTGTGCTGACCACCCCGTGATCCCGTGTATGAATGTCATGCCAAGACAACCTAGGGAGTCTGCCCATAAACTGGTTGGCCACTGGAGCTGACCGAAACTGCACACGCTCTACTACTAGGCCAACTGTACTCTCCAAGACATAGTCAGCCGACCTGCCTAGGAAACGATAGGTGATCCCACCTGGATCCCAATGCCAATCTGGGGTTCCTGTAATCCCCATGCATAGAAACTCCTGCTGAGCTACACTCGGATCCATCACCATCTCCATAGCCTGCTCCACTGAGTACCAACTCAAAATCTCTCTCCATCCAACCTCAACATGTGGATGCTGTACCCTGTGCAACTCTGATCGTCTCATACCGCTATCCAAGTCAACATATGAGATCTGACTAGGTGGCTCTGCCTCTCTCTCTCCAACGGAAAGAGATGACCCAACAACACTGCTAGTCTCATCCATGCATGCCTGAAGGGGAATGATCTGACACTCCAACGTGCCCTCTGGTTGTACCATCAGGGAATCCAGTTGTTCCCCAATGCGGACCAACTTGGCCGCCGACTTGGCACAAGTCACTCTCATACCCTCCAGCTCCTGGTCCTGCAACAAAATGGCCTCCCGTACTGATGTGGCCTTCTCTCTCAAAACTCGAAGGTCCGTCCGAAGCCGATGATACCGCTGTCTGCGACCATCATCCAATACCTCTGTACCTGCTAGTGCCTCATCAAAGGTGGATATATCTCCTATCGTCTCACCCATCTGTCGTGTGCTGCTACCACCTGAAGACTCGGACACGACTCCGGTCATCACCTCAATGGATGGCTCTACTGAGGTAGGCTCTACCTTCTCCACTACGATATCAACCGACACAGTCAAGGAGGTCTCTAATGATGGTGAGTCCTGTGTCACACTAGGTGTATCCTCGAACTCCCTGCAATCCTGTGTGTCCTCATCCTCCAAGTGCGAGGTAACCATTTTAATGGTTTTCCTCTTCGATACTCGGTCAAGCTGGAAAGAGGTATCCAACTTCTCCACCCAAGCTTTCTCTGAGCGCCTGGATGACCCATCAAACGTGGGCAAATGAAATCTGCTAGCTGCGCGGTGGTCATCACGGTGGTGCCTGTGCCCCTGGTGATGATCACGGGATCTAATGCCATACATGACCTGGAGATAGTCTCTGAAGGTGAGAGAATCCATGAACGCCTATCCGTAAGCCTGGTACTCTGCAAAAATGTCAGCTATCCGAGCCGGATCTATCTCTCGCTGTACTGCTGCCCCTATGTCTTCATCCAGAAAAGTGGGCATGGTAGGACGTGTGGGTGTATGTGATGCCATATGCTGAGTGGCATCATGCTCCGGCAAATGGTGGGATGCGCCTGATCCCTCACCAATCTGAAAACCCCTTGGGGTTTTCCGCTGCCTAACCTCTAGCGCAGCGAGTCTCTGTGACACATCCTGCATGTATTGGAGCACCTCTCTAAATATCCTCTCAACATCATTACCTGCCATCGGCTCTTTCTGCTATGTGTCTACAGGTTCCCCATGAAATGGCACTGCTGCTCCAAAACCATACTACTGCTTAACTTCGACCCCCGATTTACCCACTGAAAACTACTCAGAAAATTCCAGGAATTTGGGAAGGTGATCCTTGCCCAAAACCCAGAAAAACCCAGAAAACGTTTCTTCTAATTCCAAACTTCAAAATTTGACCCTTTATATTTTGGCCCTTTCTCCAATTGCGTTTTTGGTACTGCAACTGCTATTGCTCTGTATGATCTTTTTCCCGATGTCATAGACCACAGGCTGAGCCAGAATTATGCTCTGATACCACTGTAATATCCCCAACGGGAAATAGGCAGCAATACAAGCATACAACTATATAGAAAAATGCCGGAAACAGAATATAGAGCAAGTACACATAAAATTCCAGAAATGCTAAGCCATTTTATTAATCTGAGAATGTAAAAGGGTACAATGGATAATTAGAATAAGAGCACCTATCCTTGCACCAGGCAAGAGAAGAACCCTCTCAGAAACAGGAAATGGCTACTACAGAAACTGCTCCCCAGCTGCTGGAAGAAACTGCCGTAAACTGCTGCTCCTGGAAAGAACTGGAACTAGAGGCTGATCCCCTCGCCGGAATGAGCTAAAAATCTACAGATCACCTGTACTCGCTGCGCCGGACAAAACCCAGAAATCATAGACCAAACGGAACACCTCCGAAAATCACCCCAGAAACCACCCTCCTACAAAAACGTTGTGCCTCCAGGAACAGCGCAGAAGCTCAAGGAACACGCTGAGAAAAGGGCCTGAATCCTCCTGCAAAACCTCCCGCTGAAATGGCAACCTCCTCGAGGCTGAAAAACGCTGAAACCACTGCCAAATCACCACACAACAACGCTGCTCAACAAACACTGCGTCCTCCCTGCTGGAACTGCGTCCTCTCTCCTGGACTGCGCAGTCACTCCAAGAGACCAACTCCTCTACAACGTCCACCCGAAAATCCACTGCAATCCACCTATAGAAACTGAAGGAAATACCTTGCTCGAGCAGGCACTCGAAGTCCCCCGGAGCCAAGGGTGAGATCTCCGACCGGAGACACTCAGTTCGCACTAAACAGCGCTGCAGACCGACTAAACAACTGGCGTGCTGAAGTAGACAGAAGTCTAGCTCTCGATATCAATAACATATCCATAATGCCAAATGGAGTGAAACCCCCACCTTTTATAGTGCTAGCTCCCTCAAAACCCTAACTGCGTCCTTGAGTTCCTCCTTGACCTGCGCAGTTACCTTAGGAGTCTACGTGAGGCCTCTCTCATGTGTGTGTGGACCCCCAAGGCTTTCCCCTTTAAGTTACAACGTTGCCTCTACTAGGGAAACACTTTATTTTATTTAAATGAGTTAGACCCCTTTTCTCACTTTTATTTATTAATTAACTATAGTCGACAAAACTATACAAAAATCAAATATTCCAATTAGCGGTGCTAATTAGGAATATTACAGATGAAGATACCGATATTTTTATTGGATTCCTCTTTCGGATAGGTGTAAGATCCATATAAAATTTATCTAAATCCGATGAGCAGAACATTTATTTTGAATTTATTATTTATAATAAATTATATGTACAGGTCGGCCTTTAGGTTTTACACCCCCAGCGGATGTGTCACACATCTCAATGATGTATATAAATACAGTCAAAGTTGGAGAGCATTTCACACTCACTCATCACACATCTTCTTCTCTTCTCTAATTTAGTACGAGCTCCTTGGAGGACGAATTCAGCTCACACGTGGGAAAAAGGACGAGTTTGTACAGCCAAGAAGAAGGACGCAGATTGCTGCAGCTAGGGTTTCCAAGGAAGTTTGACCAGCGTTGACTTTGGTCAATGCATGGTCCAAAGAGGCTGAAATTTATTGGAGACTTCGATTTTGGGAGGCCGTACACATTGGCACAAGAACCGAGTTCAAAAGGTTGACCGAAGTTGGAGCTGCGTTGACTTTTATGTTGCTGCCCTGCGTTGACTTTTCTGGACAGCGTTGACTTTTTTGGAGTTGACTTGTGTTGACTTGGTGACTGATTTGAGGATTGTTGTGACACATTCTGGGTTGGCTGATCAAGGAGACTTTGTTGGTTGAAGCATCCTGTTGACCGTCGTAATGCACCATCACATTTTTCCTGTTTCTGGTTTGTCTTCCATAGATCCACTGGTATGTTCTATCAGCGTTTTACTTAGCTGTTTGGGTGATTGCTGTAATAAAAGTAAAATTGCATCAAGCATAGAACATCTACAAAAATTTACAGCAGTAGAGACAGGTGGCAAAGATTGGTGCATGGATTTGCAAGATCGGGCTTGATTAGTGTGTAGCAATTGTATTGTACTGAGAGCTTGATATGATCAGCTTTGTATGAGGATTGTTACATGATTTCTATGACATATATTATATACAGATAGTTGGAGTTTTCAGCTTCAGGCTTTCTCGTTAAACAACTGTGTTAATGTGTGTGAATTTTTATTGTTTCATGTGTGCATTGCAATCTTGATTTAATTTCCGCAGATGATCAATGGTGGAATAGATTATGTATTTTGCATGAAGTTAAAATAGTGTGAGATCAGGAGAATCTTTGATATATAACACATAAGCTATATAATTTCTACAGTTAAAGTGAAGTCCCAAAATCATGTGGACTCCTAAAATCAAGGAAAAGACATGTGCTCAAATAAAATTGAATTTCCGGCATTAAAAGAGAGTTGCTTACTTGGAAATTCAAATTTGTGAAATTAATGCATATTTGAGAGGATTTGGGAGAATATTTGGTGGAGATTTTTGTGGGAAATTGTCCCCACATGAGTTACCAACCATATACACATGTCATTCCATCATAAAATTCGAATTTGGCACATAAGGGAAGAAAAAAATGATGTCCACTTGCTAGAATTCGAATTTTACACTTGGCATTGGAGCTCCACTTACCAAATTCAAATTTGCCTTGAGATCTCCTCCCTCTCACCACTTGGCATATGGTTCTTCATTGGGATTTGCTCCCAACTTTCTAGATAATGGAGCCATGGGTTCTCATATTGTATATTGTTTACTAGCTATTGTGCTTGCGAAAGCGTTGCTGCCTTGTACACTTTCAGAAATATCAATAAAGACTTTGGAGTTTCATTCATGAGGTGTTCCTCCTTTTGGAGTGTGATGAATTGTTGATCATTGGTATAATTCCTTTTACTCATGCTTGATCTAATTTGTTTCCATATGCTCTTGTAGATTTGTTAATGTAGAGCTATCTTACATTGACATTTGATTTAGGAATATGCTCTAGGTATAGAATACTCTTAGTTGGTTTCAAATAAATCTCTAGAGTTTCTTATCATTGTTTATTGTTAGATCTATATGGAACTAATTCTTGATTGAAGTTTTGTAGAGGGAACACCTTGTTGGGATCAAAGAATTGTTGAAATTTGGTTACCGGATGACAGGTGGTTCCCGGCTTTGATCTTTGGCCTAGGGAAAAGTGTCCAAAAGAATTTAATTTTTCTCCTAAAGTGACTTTATAAAGTTATAAAGTCAAATCTAATTTAAAAGTGAATTTAAGTGATAAAGTTACTAAAGTCTAATTTTAAAGTGACTTTAATAAAGTCAATGTAAAATTAGAAAGGAAAAGTGACTTTGGAAATAAATGACTAAGTGGGTCTTTATTAAAGTGGGGTGAATTAAAAAATAGAAAGTGAGATTTAAATGAGCATTTAATCTCAAGCCCTAGATCTAAATCTATTTCAGCCATTGGATTTAGGGATTCTCCAAAAGTCACTTAGGGTTAGGTTAAAGGAGGAAAAGGTCATTCATTCTTTCATGAACAGATTGGGAGAAAGAGAGCAAGAGAGCAAGGGAGATTTCTGAGCAGTGAAGAGAAGGAGGCAGCAGCTTGGCATACATTCCAAGGCAGTGTTTCAGCAAGTCCGTACAGCAGAGTTTGCACTCAATTCAAGGAAGATTTGACACAGTTTCCAAGGCAGAATCCATAGAGCAGACTTGGGCATGATTTCCAAGGAGGCCGTACCATTTTCTGGGCACAGATTTCGAGGGAGAGGTTGTTTTTGCTGCACGCATTTCTAGGCAGGTCGTACAGCCTGTAGCTGATTGTTGGAACAAAAACCGAGGCAGATTTCCGTACACAGCATTTAAGTCAGCCTGCACACATTCCTAGGAGGTCGTACAGCAGCATTTAATGTTGTTCTGCACGCAAAAAGAGGTCGTACAGCAGAAATTAATGTTGTAATTTTTGGGCACGTTTTTCAAGGAAATCTGTACAGCATTTATTGCTGGTTCAGTTTTACTGTTTGCACGTTTTTCGAGGTGGTGGCAAAGCACAGAAAACGAGATAAGTTGTAAAAGTTTACTCGCTGATTTTTCTAAATATTTCTCACTGTAAAAAGCATTTTTCAGAAATAACGAGCTTTCGAACTGGTTTTTCCCAAAAGTTGTAGGGGGTTTTTCCAGGGTCACCTTGACCAAAAATCACTGTGTTATAATGTGTTGAATGATTGTTTGTATCTGCTGATTTTTATTTCTGCATTTTCTAGCATTCTGTAAATTTTCCAGAATTTGTGTTTTCAGCGAAAAATTATTTTCCTGTTGTCGAATGTAAGGAAATGGAAAAGGGCATTTAACTAAAAGGAGAAATAAGGTGAAACTGAAAACCAGGGTGGGAAAACAAGAAATTTCTACATGGTATCAGAGCGTGAGCGCTGAAAGTGTAGTTTGGGACAGCGAGAAGAAAAATACAGTCTGCTGATTTTTCACTCAAAAAATTCCAGCGAGCTGATTTTTCACACAGAATTTTTATCTTTACTACAGCAGTGCTATTTTTCAGTTTTTAGGACAGCAAGATGTCATTGGGATTGAGGGTGGAGGATAGGTTGAATGGGCATACCAATTACAGCGTTTGGAAGGAGAGAATGCAGAGTATCTTTGAGGAGGCAGAAGTCTGGGACATCATGGTGCATACCACACAAAACCCTGTTGTTGTGCCTACTGATGCTGTTCAATTGGCAGCATATAATAAAAAGAACAACAAGGGTAAGAGACTGATTCTAGACGGAATCAAAGACCATTGCATTCCTCATGTGAGATGAAAGAGAAATGCTCATGAGATGTGGACTGAAGCGAACAAAGTTCCTTCTCAAACTAAATATTCCAGAAGACTTGAAATATCCGAATATCCATGAGGATACAAATATTATATTAGATAGATGATGAATGAGTTGATTGAATGTTACAAATGAGGCCTGCTTATATACCTACGCAGGTGCCTCTTCACGAAAGGTCATGTCTTATTAGACGTGACCTTTCAGCCTAATTACTAATTAACTAATTATCATTTATCTACATTATTTATTCATTACATTGCCTTCCCCTCAAAAAGCTTTGTCCTCAAAGCTTGTCGATGAAAGGCCTCGACTTCTTTTCTTGCTACGAACATATTTTTGTTTTAGGGCAGTCATCCTTGTTGATACAAGTTGATATGATCCTCTAAGTGACAAACAAAACTGTCGTACTGAGAACGGATCAGACCATCCTAAATCAATTTTCTGTGGAATCTCGCGGCGATTTGAAACTTGTGCTGAATTATCACTTGAGCGGATTGCACTGATATTAGTATTCTTCGGAATATCAACTTGTTTCTGTTCTGAAGACATAGCTTGATCGAGTTGTCTGCTCCCGTGATTTGGATGTCGATAGGGAACTTTTTTGGTTTGACTTTCCTTTCTTAGTTGTGTGGTGATGTTTTGATTTTCTTTTGGTGATGATGTTATTGAGCTGGTTACATAACTTTCGCTTGAAATGTTCATCGCCGGAACTACAACTTCTAAGTTTGCATCTTTTGCAACTTGCTTGTCTTCTTCTTGAGTTATGACATTTACTGCATTAGTACCGGTTTCCTTCTCTTCAACTCGGATTTCTACATTCGATGTTTTATTTTCGACAAGTTGTTGCACCTTGTCTCTCTTCAACTTCTTAATTTGCGTTAGTAATTTGTCGTTGTGGTCCTTGAGGCGAGCAACTTCTTCATTCTTATTAGTGGTGATTTTGTCGATTTCCTTTTGCATATTTTGTATCACCTTTTTACCTTCTTGAGAAATTACCTGTGAAATTTCTTGTACGTCTTCAGGCGTCACGAAATTTGGCTTCAAGTTAACGTCTTGTAGCGTTATCTTCTTCTTTTTGTAGGTGAATGTCAAAAATTTCTTTTTCGTATTTAGGATAACTGAACCTAAGGTTTCCATCCATGGTGAACCCAACACAATATCACTACTATCCAAAAGTAAGGTTTTCATGGTAAATTGAGAGATAAAAGTATAATCCCCAATGTTTAGTTGTAGATTTTTTATGTCGTATTTTTTCTTGTCAAAAATGTCTAATTTTTCGATTATATTTGACTCGGGAATCACCAACTGGTTGGCAATTTTAGGGTTTATATAATTTTTCTCTTCAGCGGGTGATATAGCAATAGTGACATCTTTTCCTGCGATACTTCCTTTAATTTTAAGTAGCGCTTTAGGGTCGATAGGTAGCATTTCTAATTCTAAAAATCGTCCTGACTTCATTTTTGTATTAGATGTCATTTTGCTTGTTGAGATAAATATTCTTCAAATTCACTCTTTTTAACTTATAAACTTCCTTGATTATAAATCTTTAATAATTTCAAAATACCTTTTTTTTTCTTCTACTTTTACTTTAATAGTTTTTTTTTCTAAAGCTTCCCTTCCTTTTAAAAGCTTTTTATTTATTATTTATTTATTTATATATGACAATTTGTCTCATATACCTATATATATAAATATATATAATACCCTTTGAATAGTTTGACTTTGTAAAATTGGATAAAACCTTCAATATGCTTGACTTTTTTCTTGGTCCCCTTTTTTTTTTTAAACTCTTCTATATATACACTTTCCTTTTAACTTCAAAAATCCCCTTTTAATATATATATATATACTTTCCTTTTAACTTCAAAAATCCCCTTTTAATATATATATATATATATACACTTTCCTTTTAACTTCAAAAATCCCCTTTTAATATATATATATATATATAAAGTACCCTTTGATTTATAATTAACTTCTTGATCAGTTGATTTCTTAAAACTTCAACTTTAATTCCTTTATACTGGTATAACCTCAACTTAAGTGAACGAATGGGATTAAATATTATCTAATTAGTTTTACCCCTTTTTATAAAATTTAAAATCACTTTAAAAAGTTATGCCTTTTCATATATCAAGGTCACGTCGTTCTTCTCCTTTTGAAGTGAATAATCTCTTTCAATTTAGTTGCACAAACATGGGTAAACGATAAAATGTTTAGACAGAGGCGTGTTTTTAATTTCTGTTGCACGAACAGGGGTAACGATAAACTGTGTAGACAGAGTTGGACACGGCACGGTGGCAGCTATTGGTTGCGGGGGCAGTGGAAGATAGACGAGCGCAGTGCTGAGTGGTGGGGCGGAAGACAGACGTGCAAGGGCTGAGTGGTGGGGCGGAAGACAAACGTGCAAGGGCTGAGCAGGACAGGGCACGGTGACGTCGCCGGTATTTAGACAAGGTCGAAAAATGTCGGCACGGAATGGTGGTCGGAGGTCACGGAAAAAAAAAAAAGGGCAAAGGGTGAGCAGGGTGGAGAGAATAGCGTAGGTAGCCGAAGCGTGGTGTGAGCGGCAGCGGCAATAATGGGGATGGAGTCACAGTGGCTGGACTCTGTTTAAACTTATATATATGCACAGCATGCAGTCGGTCAACGTGGGTCGTGGTGGGGATGAATGTGTCCGCGTTGAGGGCGTTAGTGGCATGGGTTGCGGCTTGGTGGCCCGACTTGCTGTAACAAATGGGTATTATGCAGACGTATTTTCCAAAAGGAAAAATGGGATAATTTTTAAATAAATTCTATTTCGACTTCTTCTTCTTCTTCTTCTTCTTCTTCTTCTTCTTTTTATCTATATTCTTTTGTCTTGTCTTTTCCTTTTTTTTCTTTTTTTATGTATCTCTTCCTTATTTCATTTTCCTTTTTATTTTTTATTTTTTAAATTGTCTTGGTGTGTACGTATATGTACTCTCTTTTTTCTTTTCTTTTCTTTTATTTTCTTTTTTTAAATCACTTCCCTTTTTTTTATTGTAGGTTTTTTTTTTTATGCTTTGACTTTTTCGAATTTTTGTTTTTTTGTTTTTTCAACTTAATTCTTCTTCTTTTAAAAAAGAATTATGGCCAAGGGCCTGCCGGTGAATCCGGTGGAATGGAGAATCTCCAACACTGGTGTAGCGAAATGCTTCGATTATGACGACAACCAAGTTGACGACGAGTTAAAGGCGAAAGGCCAGTGATCAGAGAACGAAGCTTTGATACCAAATGAAGCGAACAAAGTTCCTTCTCAAACTAAATATTCCAAAAGACTTGAAATATCCGAATATCCATGAGGATACAAATATTATATTAGATAGATGATGAATGAGTTGATTGAATGTTACAAATGAGGCCTGCTTATATACCTACGCAGGTGCCTCTTCACGAAAGGTCATGTCTTATCAGACGTGACCTTTCAGCCTAATTACTAATTAAGTAATTATCATTTATCTACATTATTTATTCATTACATGGACAGCATTGTCCAATCTCTACCAGAGTACCAATGAGAACCGGAAAATGGTCCTAAAGGAGAAGCTAAAGACCATTAAGATGGGTAAGACTGACAGTGCAGCTGGATATCTCACAAATATTACTAATGTGAGAGATGAGTTGGCAGCAGTTGGAGAGGTCATTCCACCCACTGAGTTGGTGTGGATTGCAGTGAATGGCCTCCCCAGTTCATGGATGAACTTTGCTGATGGGGTTTGTGCACGTGAGACCCTTCCCACATGGGAGAGGTTTTGGGATCATTGTCACACATCAACGCCAAAGATCGAGGAAGGGTCGAGCAACGGCAACCAATCCAGGTTGAGCGGAGATGAGGATGTGCTTGTTGGCGGGAGGCAAGAAAGGCAAAGAGGGAAAACCGAAAGCTTCCTGACGGTGGTGGGGGCAAGGCAAGATGAGGTAAACGGGGTAACACACAAAAGGATTCCAGGTGAAGTGTTGGAATTGTCGAGGAAGATGGGACGCTATGGGTTGCTTGTCCCGAGGAGAAAAGAAGATTAAGGGGAGAGAACCGAACATGGCGACGCTCCCGTGAGAGTTGAGGACTTTAGTGGACGCAGCCCAGGAGTTTTGGGTTCATTGCGTGTGAGTCCTCTGAGTACGAGATCACCTGCCGGAGATTCAGAGGAGCATGCATTTCCCTAAACTAGCGAGCATCTTGGAGTGTGGTATGTGGACAGTGGGGCTTCCCGTCATATGACAGGAGTCCGTGAGTACTTCTCAGAGCTTTCAGAGAGTGGCACTGATATAGAGGTAGTACTCGGTGATGACAGAGTTGTTAGAGCAGTCGGTGTGGGAACACTGACATTTCATAGGGAACCCAAACCTCCCTTGAAGGTGTCAGATGTTCTTTATGTGCCAGGGATGAGGAAGAACCTCATATCTGTCTCAGCTTTGGAGGATAGAGGATATGAGATACTGTTCAGGGGAGGACAGGTGCTGATATATCCCAGGGGCGCTCCAGCTGATTCAGCTAGAGTGATAGGTGTACGCCATGCAAAGGTGTACAAGTTTGCATTTCGGCCCCTTTTGGCATTGAGCAGTAGTACCGACAGCAGAGTTAGCAGTTCTGAGCTGTATGAGATTTGGCACCGCAGGATGGGGCATATGTATCATGGAGCCTTGAGGACCTTGCGGGAGATCACTACAGGTATGCCAGATTTCAGTACTGATCACTTTGATACTTGCAGAGGATGTGCGATGGGCACGTTTGCCAAATCCCCTTTTCCCGACGGTGACGATGACTTGTTGAGATACTTGATTTAATTCATTAGGTATGACAATCCGGATGTCTCATGTTCCTTAAGTGGATGTAGGTACTAACATCCGTGATATTCACTCCAGGAGGACCTGGATTTATTTCTTGAAGACCAAGAGTGAGGTCTTCAAGCGGTTTGAGGAGTTTAGAGCTCTTGTGGAGACACAGACAGGTCGGAAGATCAAGTCCCTGAGGTCGGACAATGGGGGAGAGTACACCCTTGGAGAGTTTGTTGACTGTTGTGCGGAGGCAGGCATTAGGAGGGAGTTCACTGTTCCTTACAACCCCCAGCAGAACGGGGTTGCGGAGAGGAAGAACAGATCCATCGGAGGGGCTGCCAAAGCCATGTTACATGATCAGGGGTTGCCATTGTTTTTGTGGGCAGAGGCCTGCAACACAGCTGTTTATTTGCAGAACAGGAGTCCGCATCATGCCTTGGGGCATATGACTCCGGAGGAGGCTTTTTCTGGGAAGAAGCCTGATATTGGTCATCTTCGTATCTTTGGGTGCATCACATACTCCTACATACCCAAGGAGAAGAGGACCAAACTAGAGCCCACCGCAGAGAAGGGTATCTTTGTGGGCTACAGTGAGAACTCAAAGGCCTTTCGGATTTACATTCCTGCGCAGAGGAAAGTTGTTGTCGGGCGGGATGTGAAGTTCGAGGAGGACAGGGCCTTTAGGAGGTCACGGGAGTTAGAGTATACGAATCGACGAGACCTCGGCCCGACGAGGGCGCGAGTCGGTCGCGAGGATCCAATAGGCGAGGGATCGGGGGGATCCGAGAGGTACATCCTGTGTGATGTCCTGGTAGTTAAGTAGCGGTGGCTCGCGGAAGTCGAGAGGAGTGATTGAACGACGTGCGGGCTTCGGTCCATGACCGGTTCACTGAGGAGTCCCGCGATAGATAGGTTCACACGGTACCTCGGCTTCTACGGTTCAAGTGCGGACGGGGGAGGGACGAGCGGACGGACGATCGAGGGTTCGGGCTCTGATGATGATGAGAGGAGTTTCATTCTCCAATGGGAGAAGTGTGCTCAAGGAAGAGAAGCCCAAGTGGCTTCAGGACACCTTGAGAGAGGCCACATCTGTTGTTGGGCCTAAGAGGCCGGTCAGAGAGAGAAGATCACCTGAGAGGTTTTGTAGCTATATAGAAATGGCTACCAGCATCCTTGACTCTGAGCCTTCTAGCTATGAGGAGGCAGCTAGCCAACAGGTCTCGAGAGAGGCCATGCAAGAGGAGTATTCTTCTATCATGAAGAATGATGTTTGAGAGGTGGTGCCGAGACCTGAGGGAAAATTCGTGGTTACTTCCAGATGGCTATACAAGGTAAAGCACGCTGCAGACGGCAGCATTGAGAAATTCAAGGCAAGGTTTGTGGCTAGAGGGTTCTCCCAAGTAGAGGGAGTAGATTATGAGGATACCTTCGCTCTCGTGGCTTGATATACTTCGATTCGCTCCATTATATCAATAGCAGCAGAGATGGGTTGGAAGATCCACTAGATGGATGTGAAGACCGCATTTCTCAATGGCTTTATACAGGAGGAGGTTTATATTGAGCAGTCACAAGGCTTTGAGATGCATGGGAAGGAGTCCCATGTATGCAGACTGAAGAAGGCACTCTATGGCCTGAAGCAAGCTCCTGAAGCAAGCTCCCGAGCTTGGTACTCCAGAATGAATACATACTTGCCGGAGATGGGTTTCGAAAAGGTGAGGGCGAGATCCGAACCTTTACTATATTGTGATAGGTGAGGAGCCTCTCATTCTAGTGCTATATGTGGATGACTTGGTCATTACGGGTGCAGAGAGACTCATGAAACTTAGCTGAGAAGATCTTGCGGCGGAGTTTGAGATGAAGGACATCGGCTTGATGCATTACTTTTTGGGTTTGGAGGTGTGGCGGAGGAGAATTTCTTCACGGGAAGCGGGGAAAGTATATTGTGGACATCAGCAGCGATTCCACATGGAGGATTGTAAACCCATGTCAACTGCAAATGATCACCAAGCTGAAGAAGCTTCATGTGGGATTCGAGGTTAGTGGATCCCATCCAAGAACAAGCTGATTGGTTCCTTGATGTATTTGGTCAACACCAGACCAGATATATGTTTTGCAGTCAACACGATGAGCCAGTTCATGTGTGAGCCCAGGAGGGTGCACTGGGTTGCTGCAAAACACATTTTGTGGTACTTGCAGGGGACAATGGATTATGGTCTGGATTATAGGCTGGGGGATGGAGTGAGATTGGCAGGTTACACTGATTCTGATTGGGCAGGTTGTGCTTCTGATAGGAAGAGCACTTCGGGATGTTGTTTTGGGTTGGGTTCGGCAGTGGTGTCGTGGTTCAGCCGAAAGCAGCAGTTAGTAGTATTGAGTTCAGCGGAAGCAGAGTATATGGCAGCTAGTCTAGCTAGTTGTGAGGCCATCTGGCTTCGCAAGATGTTGTTTAGCTTATTTGGTCAGCCGTTGAGACCTTCAGTGATATATTGTGATAATCAGAGTTGCATTAAACTCACGGAGAATCCAGTATTTCATGACAGGTCAAAGCATATCGGCATCAGATATCACTTCATCAGAGACTATGTTCGAAGGAGGCTGGCAAACCGAGTATATTCCCAGTGATGAGCGGGTTGCGGATATTCTTACCAAGCCTTACCACGGGGCAAGCATGTCTACTTGAGAGACAAGATGGGTGTGGTGAGGAACACACCTTCTCGGTAAGAGAGTGTTGAAATTACAGTTCTGGGAGGACGGTGGTTCCTAAGGCTTTGATCTTTGGTCTAGGGAAAAAGTGTCCAAAAGAATTTAATTTTTCTCCTAAAGTGACTTTATAATTTTATAAAGTCAAATTTAATTTAAAAGTGACTTTAAGTGATAAAGTTACTAAAGTCTAATTTTAAAGTAACTTTAATAAAGTAAATGTAAAATTGGAAAGGAAAAGTGACTTTGGAAATAAATGACTAAGTGGGTCTTTATTAAAGTAGGGTGAATTAAAAAAATAGAAAATGAGATTTAAATGAGCATATAATTTCAGCCCTAGATCTAAATCTGTTTCAGCCATTCGATTTAGGGATTTAAAAGTCATAAAGGAAGGAAAAAGGTCATTCATTCTTTCATGAGCAGATTGGGAGAAAGAGAGCAAGAGAGCAAGGGAGATTTCTGAGCAGTGAAGAGAAGGAGGTAGCAACTTGGCACACATTCCAAGGCAGTATTTCAGCAAGTCCGTACAACAGAGTTTGCACTCAGTTCAAGGAAGATTTGACATGGTTTCCAAGGCAAAATCCGTACAGCAGACTTGGGCACGATTTCCAAGGAGGCCGTACCATTTCTGGGCACAGATTTCGAGGGAGAGGTTGCTGTTTTTGCTGCACGCATTTCTAGGCAGGCCGTACAGCCTGTAGCTGATTGTTGGCACAAAAACCGAGGCAAATTTCCGTACACAGCATTTAAGTCAGCCTGCACACATTCCTAGGAGGCTGTACAACAGCATTTAATGATGTTCTGCACGCAAAAAGAGGTCATACAGCAGAAATTAATGCTGTAATTTCTGGGCACGTTTTTCAAGGAAATCTGTACATCATTTATTGCTGGTTCAGTTTTACTGTTTGCACGTTTTTCGAGGTGGTGGCAAAGCACGGAAAACGAGATAAGTTGTAAAAGTTTACTTGCTGATTTTTCTGAATATTTCTCTCACTGTAAAAAGCATTTTTCAGAAATAAGGAGGAGTTTTCGAACTGGTTTTCCCCAAGAGTTGTAGGGGGTTTTTCCAGGGTCACCTTGACCAAAAATCACTGTGTTATAATGTGTTGAATGACTGTTTTACGCTTGCTGATTTTTATTTTTGCATTTTCCAGCATTCTGTAAATTTTACCGAATTTGTGTTTTCGGCAAAAAATTATTTTTCTGTTGTTGAATGTAAGGATATGGGAAATGACATTTAACTAAAAGGAGAAATAAGGTGAAATTGAAAACCGGGGTGGGAAAACAAGAAATTTTTACAAGAATCAGGGTGTTGGAGAGATGCTTTGGAAGACCAACCCACTCTTGATACATTCTCAAAGGAGCTCTCATTTGTTCTTTGAACCTTCATAGTCTTATCTTACAAAGTGGATTTTTGCGGGGTTTTGGGACACGGCTTGTGGCTTGGGCCTTCCTAAATTTGAATATATTTTAAAACATTATACTTCATTGTTGTCATTTGCTATTTAAGAGCTTGAAGATGACTAAGCAAAGAGGAGAGTTTACTCGAACTCTTTGACTTAGCCCTTTGTAAATTGTTGTGCAGTTTTTTGTAATTTTATCTATCTAATATTTGATTGGTTTTGTAGCCCTCTTTCTGAACTTTTTCTTGTGACAGCTTGAGTGGACAACTACAGGAAATTACTAACAAGTTGTTGCAGGACCTTTGGGCTACGAATTTCAAATGAGGATAACTCTCTCTTCTTTGGTTGTGGGAATTGAAGGGGCTTAGCTTCTTTTCTCCTTTTGTAAAGTTTGAATTCTTTTTAGTTTTTTTATTTTTTTTATTTTTTTAAATTCTCACCGAGGAAAAGTCTATGGTCTCAACATTTGTAAAGACTTTCCTTGGTTTAGAAAAGGCCTCATGGTCATTTCATTCTTGTAAAATTAATAAAATTTCTGTTTTTGTTGTGGGAGCGTGGGTTTTACCCATTGGCATTCCTATCTCTCCATTTCAAAAGAGAGAATTTGTAGATGGATTGACTTAGTGGTTTTGACATTTCCGTTTTCTTTCACATCACATATGCATGCTCTAATTGGGATGTAACACAAATCGCATAGTCCTTTAATTTCTTAATTTGCAATTTCATTTGCCATCACTTATGTTTTGTGATCTATTTCTCATTTGGATAATTTTCACAATATACTACAAGTAAACAAGCATAGCACTTTCAATTTATGGCAACTTGAGTTATTGTTCTAACTATGAAGCATATTTAATTGAATCATCTCCATTTTTAACATAGCACTTGCAAACTCACTTTCATATCATTTAGGCATTCACTTTTCATACTAGACTTGCATCTCTAAAATTTACCTCCAACTTAAGTTGGTTGAATAGACGTTTTAGAGACCCTCTACCTCTATGGACTCCTCACTGTGAGATCCAAATACTTGGGCGAGGGTGAGGTCTGAGGATTAGAGTTCAATTGTAACCTTGCTTTAGAACTAATTAATAAAATAAACCAAGAGCACTATCTCATAACATTTACTTGCAAAGTTCCCAAATTTTTTGCTATCTTGACGGTTTAAAAATTCACATGCAAATATTATTTCAAGAAGCACTTTGGATGCAAGCATTTTAATTCCTTAAATTTTGCAACAAGTTTAATTCCATGGTACTTGGAAATTTGCTTACTTTTGCAACTTCATTGCATGTTGTCATTTTAATGATTATTATGCTTATGGATGATTGATATATCTCGTTTCATTGGCAAATACCTTTATTTGGTGTTGCAAATTTAATTGCATGTTGCGATCTTAGTCTAACATTTGAGTTGTTCTATCATCTCATTTACATTCTCCAAAAGTAAAACACTAAATGTTTCTTTATGAGCAAGATAGCTTCTCATGCTTTGATTCATAAATCTATTTATCTTGAGAGCATTTATGATCTCTTGTGCCAATAGTCTTTTGTTTCTATTTTAGGATTACTGTGTTCTCATCTCTTTGAACATTTTTTTTGCTTTTGAGCACGTTATTTGTAAAGGCACTAGTTAAATGGTTTGTCATTATTTCAAAGTTGCTCATAAATGTTCATGAATCTTCAAAAGTAATCCAATCTCACTCTAATATTCTCCTATAAAACTCACATCTTTAACTTAGTTTTTCTTTAGGGACCACCCCCCATAGCTAACCTATGAGATAGCTTAAACGGAGAGAGCCGGGAATAGGTGACAGCGCCTTCTCCAAGTTCCTTGCCACCAACCACACCTTGTGGGGTTAAAGGCTTTTCTCGCTAACTGTAGGTAGATGTAGGAAGCAAGCGATAATAGGAGGGACGCAGTTGACTACGCAGCAGTGATTGCTGGTGCAAAGCGTTAGGAAGTGTGGTTGAAACACAGATTTGGGGATTTGTTGACCTTAGCGCGAGTTTACGGCGAGAAACTCGATTCTAGTGCGGTATGATTTGTGGCTTGCTCCATCAGGAGTGTGTAAAGGCAGTTGCGCAGAGGGTGAGAGGCAGCATATCGACAGCAGTCGGGTGAGATGGCCACCAACGGATTGTGTGACCAGGACCGGTTGGAGGGTGCCTCCAACTATGTAATCTAGAAGGCAAGGATCTCCTTCCTTCTAGATGAGCATGACCTGAAGCACTTTATCGATAGAGCTCAAGCTGAACCGATGGATACAACACCATTACGAGCCTTCAAGAAGAATATGGCTAAAGCCAAGCAGTTGATCCTCGATGGAGTGAAGGATCATATTGTTTCACATATCTCGTAGGAACGATTAAGGAAGTAGCAGGATGCGTCCAACGGTGTATGAGGGTCTTTTCGACGACGGAAAGATGTTTCTGGAGGAGAAAATCCGGACCACCAAGATGGAGAAAGGAGAGTGTATTGATCCATTCTTGTCTAGACTTTAGGAAAACCGAGATCAGTTGGCAGTCATAGGAGCAGCTCCTAAGGCCACAGAGATGGTCAGATTGGCCCTCAACTCAGTTATGAAAAATCCTAGATCCGGATTCCTACTACAACAAATCTGAATTACTTCTTCTATTATGTTACATAATTATTTCATTACTGTGAAATATCAAAGTAATTTTTGAAGCAGTCTACACAAATAATGTTGCGGAAATAAATCTAAGTGTTGAAACAATCTGAATAAAATACAATGAAAAACATCCACATGTGACACAATTATTTTTGGATTAAGTCCCCGGAAAAACCCAACTTGGGAAAACCGGTGCAGCAGATCTGAGGGTTTGTATTATTAAGTAGCAGAATCTTGAATACAACTAGGGTGCCCACATCCGGCAAACCCTTCAGAGAAATCTAGACAATCTGGTGAGAAATGTGAGATATACCTCACTTCTGCAAGTCTCTGGCTGATCTGACAGCGTTAGTGAAGCCCTCACTGCCTCTGCGTGATTGCCTATGTTGGATCTGTGTATGGATCTGTGTAAGCCTGTGTGGGAAAGCTTGAGGAACTACGTAACCCCTCTCTACAACTGATCTAGCTGATCTGAAGTTGGATTTTGGCCCTCTTGGCTCAGAACCCCAACCTCTAGCTATCTCCGAACTGACTCCAAGAGACACTACACTATTTCTACGTGATTTCCTGCATAGTCTGCGTCACCTCTTCAGAAAACTGCGGTGTCCCTCTCTGTGTCACCTCTGCCTCTCTTTGAAATGCACTCTTGGTCCACCTGACCAATCTCTGCTTCTGCCCCTCTCTGGATCTGATCACTGAATCACAATCACTTAGCAAACCCTGCCCTAGTGATTTGATCCTTGATCAAAAGCTGTGTCTCCTCACACAAATCGAAAATGCTCAATGGCTCAAGTGACACAATGTATTTTCCATTGGCCCCTCACCCTCCTTTTTATATTCTTCTTTTGAACCTTCAACGACCAAGATTAAAACATAATCAAGGGCTAAGATTAACTTGGAGGTGATCCATGGCTTTATCTAGAAGATTCATACTTAGTTTAATTAATACCCTTTAATTAATCAGTTTCCCTAAGTTTAGACTTAGGAAAACATTAAAAAATGATTAATTATTTTAATTAAACCATCTCTAAGTGGAATTTTCCAAAACCATTTCTGGGTTTTATGGAATACATGTGTCCTAGCCTATATATAAAGTTACAAGGCTAGAGCACATCCGATGCTACCATAAATCAACATCAGTGTCCGAGGATTACCAAGTTTTTTTCCAGAGCATCCTGGGGAGAGAAAACATGTTGGACTAGGAGTCAATGTGAGCAGCGCTTCAGCAAGAAGAGATGTGGAGAGACTTACTCAAGTGTCAACTTGAGGGCGGCAGCAACAGCGGTTCGAAGATAAGAAGGAGGAGGAAGATAATGCAACCTTTGCATCAAAAGGGCAGCAACAGCAGCGCGGGAGGAAGGATCTGTCAAAGATCAAATGTTTCGAGTGTGGCGAGATGGGGCATTACGCTCAGTGTTATCAGAACCGAACCGGTTCTAAAAAACCGATCGGTCCGACCAGTTTGGAGGCAAAACCGGTCTGAATCGGCCCTCCGAACTGGAAATGACCGATTCACAAGCCTAGGCATTTTAAAAAAAAAAAAAAAAAAAATTTCTTATTATTTTTCCTAGTTAGTAACGCTACCCTAAGCCCACCCTCTATTTCACTCACACTATTCATTCGAGTCTGTTGCAATTCTTGAGCTGAATTCGGTGAGGAGAATTCAGAGAGTTTTTTGTAGGGTTGTTCTAAGGGAGATTTTTTGCAGATTTGAAGCGCTGATTGGAGTCTTGAAGAGTTGTTGGGTTGGCAGATTTTTGAGATACTTCAATGATTTTTTTTTCCCAAAATCTTTGGGTTTTCTTCAGTGGTTTTTGCAACTGGTGGAAGATTTTTTTTTTATTTTGTTGGGGTTGCTACATAGTTGATTTCAAAAGATTTTGGAGCTGATTTTCTCCAAAATTTTAGAAGGTGAATCAAGGGCCATGGGAATCAAGCCATAATCCCATTGTAGACTTGGATGCTACTCATTCTTCAGATGAGGATAAAGAAGATGATCAAAATGATGATTCTGATGATGATTGATGGTTTGATCATTGATTTTTTGTAGTTGTTACTTGTTGTATTGTAGGTTGTAGTATAATACTATGATCTATGATGTTATTTTGGACTATAAAGGCCTTTTAGAGCCTGCTTCTTGATGTTTGTAACATTTTTGGTTTGATTTGTTGTAGTTGTAACTTTTTAGTATTGTAGGTTGTAGTATAATACTATGATCTATGATGTTATTTTGGACTATAAAGGCCTTTTAGAGCCTGCTTCTTGATGTTTGTAACATTTTTTGTTCAACGATGTTTTGCACTAAATGCTATTTTGGTTGTATGCACTATTACTTCCTATATAAATGAGAACTTTTGCATATTTGTGTATAAATGGTTTGGATTCATATGGATGCACATGAATATATTTGTTTTTTCTTTAAAATATGAATATTTTATGTGTTTTTGGTAAACCGGTTTTTTTTCGGTTTTTTTCTGGTTCTGGTCCGGTTCCGACCGGTTCCCAGTCCACAAGGTTTTCCGGTTCGATGACCAGTTCGGTTCCGATAACATTGATTACGCCACATAGTGTCCTCTCAAGAAGAAGGACAAGGATGAGAAACATGATCCTCATGTTGGAGTAGCGAAGATAGAGGAGGAGGAGTTTGCGATGATTGCTCATATACCTCCAAGAGGGAGGTCGGCTGATTTGGAGTTGTAGACCCAGAGATCTACAAGATGGGAAGGATCCTTGAGGAGTCCACCTCTCGAATCATCACCTTGTTACAAGAGCCCAAAACAGCAGTAGCAGGACGGACTAGTGCCAGTTGGTGCAGAGGAGTGTTGAAGTGACAGCACACTGGTTAGCAGCGCCAGAGTCTGAGCACCGCACAGGGACACAATGCAGAGCAACAGCAGCTTCAGAGAGGCAGCATAGAGGCTAGCAACAATCAGATCTTCATCATCGAGATGCAGTATATTTGTCCAATTTTGGATCATTTTCAGTTGCAGAAAGCAACTATGTTGCAGTGTAGTAGCAGTTGGCAGTGGTAGAGTCAGCAACAGCACAGATGCAAAACTCAGAGGGAGTTGCAATATGGATGTAGTGGTTGACAGTGGCAGTGTCAACAGCAGTACAGATGCAGCATTTGAGCAGAGTTGATGGGCAGCGAAGTCAGACATCAGGAGTGCAAAGGGAGATGTGTCAGAGTCAAAATGCAGCAGGGCAGAGGGGATATGCTCTAAGTCTCAAATTTTGTGGACAGGCTTAGACACATGTATTCTAAATAACCTAGAAAGTGTTTGGTAAAATTCCACTTGAATTGTATTCTATAGAAATAATTAATTATTTTTAAAAGTCAAAACTTAGGAAAATAAAATAATTAAAGTGTATTAATAAAATATGAGCAAGAATGATCTAGAATAAACAGATCAAGTCAAAAGTTAATCTTAGTCGTTGATTAGAGATCTAATCTGGGTCGTTGAATCCTCAACGAGAAGATTATAATAAGGACTTGAAGAGTCACTTGGAAAACACATTCTTGGGGACACAGAGGATCTAAAGATCAAATTTTTATGACGAAGCAAGTGCTCAGACGAAAATCAGATCTAAGTGATCCTTGATTGCAGTGAGGGGCAGTGTTTCCGGTTGGAAAGTTTCCTGAGCCGGAGAGTACATAGCAGCAGAGACAGAGAGAGCCACAGCTTCAATGCAGAGGCAGTGACGCAATGCCTACGCAGTCACTATGCAGAGCCAAAGGGAGAATCGTTTTCTTGCAGAAGAGACAGTGCAAAGCCAGTGTCAGACCCCAGAGAGATTTTCCAGAGGCTCAGTTTCAAGCCAGCAGTGAGGCCAACACAAAGGCAAAAGGGCAACCGAGTTGTGACGCAGTCACTATGCAAAGGCAGAGCAGGGCAGTCCAGCCTTGGTTCAGATCAGTGCCAGTTTCCCGTGGAGGAGTGAGGCTTATGTCTCACGAGATCTCTTTTGTCAGTTTCTCTGTACGATTTCACAGTCTCATCAATCATAGATTTGTACTCAAAATTTACTGCATAATAACATAAACCCTCAGATCTATTGCATTGGTTTTCCCGCATTAGGTTTTTCCGAGAACATTAGTCCAAAACCAATTGTGTCAAATGGTTGTGTGATCTATGGGTATTCAGATTTGTTTTTGGACTTGTATTTCTTTCGTATTTTACTTGTGTAGGCTGCAGTGAACGGATTTTGATATATGCTTATAGAACACAGTAAATAATTTGAGTAAAATAACAAATAGAAGATTTTCCATCAGTTGTTGCAGCAGAATTCCATGTAACACGAATTTTCACAGAATTCGCCCAATATTCTTCACAGACTTCCTATTGTCGCCAATAAATCCTAAAAAACCACAAAAGCTTTTCGACTCCTTAGAAAGTGACTAATATTTCATAGCTAATATTTTCTTGAGATTCACTCAAACCAATGATCCACTATCTACACAAACCAAATATGCCACTTTAGAAACACCAAAAGTGCATTTGAAATGCCTAAGAACAATTAGTTATCCTAGAGTAGTTGTAAGGCTTTCTCAAGATGCTCCACACATACCCCTCCTACATCTGGATATAAGTATAAAGCAAGACACAATCAAAGATAGCAAGCACACAGTTGTGCAATAAAGGAAAAAAAAATGCTTGTTCATGAAGCTGGGGATGGGGCAATGCAAAAACTAGAAAGCATCATTACAAACTCATAATGTCCTCCCACCGTATTAAAGGAAATCTTACGGATGTTTACTTCCATCCAAAATTGGTGATAACCAAAGAGAAGATGTTAGGATATTCCGACACATAGGAAATAGTTAAGAATAACTTAGTCTAGTGTAGAGTTAGGTAAAGTGTGTTTCTTTACCATGTACATTTGTAACTTATAATCTGACGATCACGATTTGTAGTGATCCGACGGTTATCTCTCACCTCGGTATTAACGACACTTGATCCGTGGCTTAACACTCGATTGGTCCATGATCTCTATTTAAAGACCATGGAGGGTCATTTGTCCGATAACCGTTTATGAGAGAAACATATGTAACTTTTCTTTTCATATTAATAAATTGCCTGAAGTGGCCCCGTTGGCTCAAGCCATGGACTGTTTCCCTCTTTGAGGGTTTTAACCACGTGATTATACTGGTGTACTAATTTGTGATCTATTTGTGAGTGGTGACCTTTGGTTCTTGATCTACGGAACTTACCCTGTAAATTCCTACATGGTATCAGAGCTATTTTGAGGGCCGCGTCTGTTGTTGATCAAAATCCGAAGCCAGATTGACTGCATGCGAATGGTGTTTTGTAGATCTACTATTTCTGAACATTTTTGGGCTTGGAGAACTGCTCGGTTTTTGTGTTGTTTGTGTGCAGGAAAAGGCACACACACCGAAGAGTTATTATATTTCAAAAAAAAAAAAACCATTCCTCCTTTCATACAATAACGTGATCCTTTTACTATCTCACTTGGTGAGGGGTTAGTTTATGAGAATAGAGGTCTTGGGTTCAAGTCTCCTTCTCAAGCTTCTTTTGTAAAAAGTTTTTGTTCAAAGGGGCGGAATTTTTCTTTTAAAAAGCCGCACTTCATCCTGTTCTTGTAACTATTCGACATCTACAACTCAGATTTTTCAAAAGGCATAACTTCTTCATCCGAAAGCCATTTTTCGAGCCGTTTTTTTTTAAATGGCCTAATTTTTCGAGATCTTTCCATTGGAGCAGTTAATTTCAGCTTTTCTCAGCTTCAGTTTTTTTTTTTTAAATGGAAAGTGCATGCCCGGTTATTCTTAACAACACCAATTATTTCCAATGGCTACCTCACTTGGTAGATATACTTAGAAGTAAAGGGCTTTATAGAATAGCCACGAGACAAAAAACTAAACCTTTCGATGATGATAAAGCTTCTAAATGGGAAAATAAACAAGATCAAGCACGAGGGTTGATAGGAATGTCCATTGCTCAAGATCTTCGATTTCATATCCTTGACATTGACACCCCTGATGAAGCCCTGGAAAAGCTAAAAATTGTTTTTGGCATTCAAAATCAAATCATGGCCCATCAGCTTGAAAATGAGTTGCTTACTTTGGACCCCAATAATTTCTCCTCAATTGAAGAATTTTTGTCCAAATTTAAGACCCTGAGAATTCTTTTAGAAGGTTGTAAGATCAAAAAGGATGATGGTAGCCTCATCTATTGCATTCTTGCTAAGCTTGGCCCTGCATACTCTGTATTTGTTTCCGCCTTCCATTCCACTAGAGAAGCCACCATTTCTTCAGGAACCACCTACAAGAATCCTTCTTTTGATTTCTTTTGCGATTCTTTGATAAGAGAACAAGAAAAACTTTTACACCTTGGTCTTATCACTGCTAGAAATGCTTCTAAGAAAGCCTTAGCAGCCCAACAACAACCATATCAAAAGAATCCCAAGAAGCAGTATCCTAAAAAATATGGTCCTAAACCAAACAAGGGCCCTAAGCAATTTCAGCCGCAAACTAAAAAATCAAATCACCAAAATAATAAGGCAAATCAAAACAAAGGGAAGAAGACAGATAGACATTGCAACTTTTGCAATCGGGATGGCCATATAGAGTCCAAATGTTTTAAGAAGATGGAAGCCTTAGAAGCAACAATAAAGAAGCACAACATCAATTTGGAGCACTCTTCACCTTCATCTTCAGGCATGGCACTTTCTGCTTGTGGTTGTCAAGCATAAAGATCTGGTTATGCATTAAATGTTTCTTCTTCTTCTCCTTCTCATGAGTGGCTCATTGATTCTGGAACTTCTTACCACATGGCTAAAAATAAATCCATGTTTTCTTCTTTAAATGATTGTAACAACAAACACATTTATGTTGGTGATGATAGATCTCTTAGTGTTGTAGGATTTGGAACCATTCATCTAGATAATGGTCTGTTTAATGATGTAATATGTGTTCCTACCTTGTCATTTAACCTTCTATCTGTTTATCAGATAACTCATTCAGGTGAAGGGAAAATAGTAGAATTCTCACCTCGTGATGTTGTAATCAAGGACCTCAAAGATCCTAAACATATTTTAACCACTGGCATTGCTGATGATTCCACAAGGTTGTATAAATTTGACAACTTTGGGTCATCATATCTTCCCTCTGTTTTTGTTGCTCATAATAATGATGTGAGCAAACTTTGGCATGAGCGGTTTGGTCACTTAAACTATCGCTCTCTTCAAACTCTATGTAAGGAAAATATGGTGACGAGCCTTCCTATGATATATTGCCGAGATGGTGTTTGCTCCAGATGTGTACTCGGAAAACATCATTGGGATAGTTTTGACAAACATGCAGATTTATGTGGTCCACTTCCTGTTGTTTCTTTCTTTGGTTGCAAGTACTTCTTAACTTTCCTTGATGATTTTTCCCGACGCACTTGGGTATATTTCTTAAAACTCAACAGTGAAGTTTTTAACATGTTCTTGGCCTTTAAAGCCTTTGTTGAGAAACAATTTGGACATCAAATTCTAAAGTTAATATCAGACAATGGCGGAGAATATGTTAACAACAAATTTATCAACTTTTGCACTGAGCATGGCATTCAATTGCAACATATTGTTCCATATACTCCACAACAAAATGGTGTAGCTGAAAGGAAGAATCGCACCTTAAAAGAAATGGCTAATTGTATGCTTCAATCTGAAGGACTTGGTCTCAATTTTTGGGCAGAAGCCATTAACTGTGAAAATTACATAGTAAATCGCACTCCTACTAAGGTTTTAAAGAATATAACTCCAAAAGAAGCTTGGAGCTCAATCAAACCCAATGTAAGTCACTTTCGTGGTTTTGGAAGTGATGCTTGGGCCCATATTCCAGATGTGAAACATAAAGCCTTAGAACCTAAGAGGGAAAAATGTATTTTTGTTGGATATTCTGAAGATGTCAAAGGATATAGACTTCTTCAACCAAAATCCAAAAATATAATCATTAGAAGAGATGTAATGTTTGATGAAAATATATCGGCCTGCGAGCCTAGCTCGACGGGTGTGCCACCTTTGACCTGCGAGCCTGATTCGGCATATGTGCCACCTCTCTCTCTCTCTTCTATTTTTAATAGCATTCCTTCTAGTTCAGATGCTGACAGCGAGGATGACAATCCTCCTCCACCTCGTGAAATTGTTCCTTATACTCCACCGCTTCCAAGATGGCTCCGCTCCACTCGGGATATAGCAGGTTCTCTTGCAGGTGACCCTGCCGATCGACGATGTACACGTTCTCAGTTCGAAAGAGCCTCTTCCTTATTGGCTCAAGTTCCGGAAAAACTTGATCCAGAAACCTTTGAAGAAGCCTCTAGTCATCCAAATTGGGATGAAGCCATGAATGAAGAGTATCGTTCCTTATTGACAAACGATACTTGGGATCTTGTTCCTCTTCCAAAAGGAAGAAAACTTGTCAGATGCAGATGGGTTTACAAAACCAAGTTTGGACCAGATGGAAAAGTGGATAAACATAAAGCTCGTCTTGTCGCTAAAGGATTTTCACAAGTTGAAGGCATTGACTATACTGAAACCTTCTCCCCTGTTGCCAAAATGAATTCTATCCGCCTTGTTCTTTCCCTTGCTGCCTCCTTTAAATGGAAAGTCCATCAGATGGATGTTAAATCCGCCTTCTTACATGGAGATTTGCATGAAGAAATCTACATGGAACAACCCCCTGGCTCTATCCAAAAAGACTCCAGCCTTGTTTGTCACCTTAGGAAGTCTCTCTATGGTCTCAAACAAGCTCCTCGAGCTTGGTATGCCAAAATAGATAGATTTCTCTTAGATAATGGCTTTTCTAGGTGTCATTCTGACAACACTGTCTACACCAAGAAAGTGGGTAATTCCTTCACCATCCTTGTTCTTTATGTTGATGATCTTATCCTTATTGGTAGTGATCCAAACCATATAAACCATGTGAAGTCTAGCCTCAAAAAGAAGTTTGAAATGACAGACTTAGGACACTTGCATTATTTCCTTGGTCTTCAAGTCTTGCAATCCAAGGAAGGCATTACCCTCTCCTAGTCCAAGTATGCCCATGATCTTCTACACCACTTTCACATGGAAGACTGTAAGCCAACCCCTTCTCCCATTCATTGTGGAGTCAAGCTTTCAATCAACTGTACTACCCCTGAAGTTGATGCTACCTTATATCGTCAACTTGTTGGTAAACTTCTGTATCTAACCCATACCCATCCTGACCTTTCCTTTGCCATTGGTCTTGTCGCTCGGTTATGCACCAACCTCATGAAAGTCACAGGAAAGCAGCTAAAAGAATACTTCAATATATTCAAGGTACAGTTCAGTTCGGAATTCATTATAGTGCAAGAGCATCTCCAGTGTTGATTGGTTTCACTGATTATGATTGGGTTGGTAACCCTAATGATCTGTAGTCTACTGCAGGATATGTATTCACTCTTGGTTCAGGACCTATTACTTGGTCTTGTAAGAAACAAAGTGCCATCTCTCTTTCTTCAGCAAAAGCAGAGTATCGTGGTGCAGTTGAAGCCAACAAGGAAGCCATGTGGCTTCGTCAGATCCTGTCTGAATTTGGTCTTCATCAACAGCATCCAACTACACTTTGGTGTGATAATCAAAGTGCCATTCAGCTATGTAAAGATCCAGTTCAACATCAGCGTATGAAACACATTGAACTCCACATATACTTCATCAGAAAGCTCATTCATGATCGTGTTCTTGAAGTGCAGTATTGTCCAACCAATGATCAAGTAGCTGATATCTTTACGAAGGCTCTCACAGAAGCGAAGTTTACCAAACTTCGATCCATGTTTGGACTTCAGGAAAGTTGTCATTAAGGGGGGATAGGCTCTAATGCCTCCTTCCTTCTCCTATTGTGTCACTTATGTAAATCCTTCAATCCTACCCCAATTTGTTCTTAAGGGGGGATGTTAGGATACTTCGACGCATAGGAAATAGGCTCATTTTGTGTCACCTTTGTAAATCCTTCAATCCTATCCCAAGTTGTTCTTAAGGGGGGATGTTAGGATATTCCGACACATAGGAAATAGTTAAGAATAACTTAGTCTAGTGTAGAGTTAGGTAAAGTGTGTTTCTTTACCATGTACATTTGTAACTTATAATCCGACGGTCACGATTTGTAGTGATCCAACGGTTATCTCTCACCTCGGTATTAACGACACTTATCCGTGGCTTAACACCCAATTGGTCCATGATCTCTATTTAAAAAGAATGGAGGATCATTTGTCCGGTAACCGTTTATGAGAGAAACATATGTAACTTTTCTTTTCATATTAATAAATTGTCTGAAGTGGCCGCATTGGCTCAAGTGGCCACATTGGCTCTAGTTGAATGAAGAACTAAGCATCATGTAGTTCATCGAAGATGTCATGAATAACTATGACGGGGAATTTATCTTTGACCATCAATTTATTAAAAGCATAAAAGTCAAGGGACATGCACCAACAGCCTTCTTTCTTTAATACCATGACCACAAGGGATGTGTAAGGAGTAAGAACCAGTCCTAAGATGTAATCATGCCAACCTGCAACAAGTCCTGGATAATCTTTTCAATATTATTCTTTTATGCAAAAGGATGTTAATAAGGACATGCATTAAGAGGACAAGGGATTCCATTTTGAAAAGAGCATAAGAGGAGAGGAGTGGAAGTGAAAGAACATAACAAAGGAAGTTAGTATTCTATAGTAGCCTATTAGGCCACAGGTTTAGATGTCTCCATAGATAGTACCTTCTCCTTTGTATCTGCATTATTTCCACTCTAGACAAAATAGAGCAGAGCAACCTCACCTACTTCACCTTCCAGGTAGGCTTTGACCTCACCTACTTCATTGAGGTTGGTGTGTAATTGTATTTTGTTGTTCTTTTTTTTCCGCATTTTATCTATTTCATGCATAAACAACAAATCAAAATTAACAAATCTGAAATCTAAAGAAATTTAACCTTCATAGTACGAACTTTGGTTTTATTTTATCAAATCTAATGTGACGAACAATCCAATAAAATATCCACTACAGTTTACAAATCACAAGTTTTTTGGATCAAAATATAAGGAACCTAATGAACCAACGACTCAAGGTTCTCCTACCAAACCTTCCTTTTAAATCCTCATTGTTGTTATGAAAGTTCACCTAAAAACCATAGTCAATGATGGAACTTAGAAGGATCAAAAGAGTTAGCAACCTTAATGTTTTACTTTTGAATCAACGACTCAAGGTTCTCCTACCAAACCTTCCTTTTGAATCCTCATTGTTGTTATGAAAGTTCACCAAAAAACCATAGTCAATGATGGAACTTAGAAGGATCAAAAGAGTTAGCAACCTTAATGTTTTACTTTTGAATCTTGATACCTCCAGAGACTTAAAAACTTTAACAAAGCGAGGTTTACGATAAATTTAGTCTAATCTCATTGTAGTTTTGTTTAAGTAGGGAGAAATAAATAAAACGTCTACTCCAAATTTTTATATAAATTATAGCAATAAAAAAAGGGCAGTGGCTTTCTTTTTACATTCATGTAATTATTTTAGTAAAATATTCAAAGAAAAAAATAAAAAATAAAAAAAACATCTTTCCCTTTACAAACACAAACCTATACTACATAATAATAAAACCTGTGTGAGATGAATTTATGCTTATTTATAGTTATTGAGTTATTGTTCATATATTATAAAAAAAAATAATGCTTGTTCCAAATTGTTAATTTAGGCACAAAAACACAAAAAAAGTAACAAGATCAGCCCATAGGCTTTTCTTGTTGAGAAATCCAAAGAGTGGCAAGCTAATGGATTTCTTTTATTATGACATTATCTTGTGATGTTTTTCATTATTATTATTTCTTCTTTCAACTTATCTTTTTTAGCATCAAGACTAATGACAAGCAACAAATAGAAGAAACACAAAATGTAGGCACATAGCTGTAAATTTATGTAGATGTTCTATGCTTGATGCAACTTTACTTTTCACCACAGCAATCACATAAACAATCAAGTAAAACGCTGATAGAACATACCAGTGGATCTATAGAAGACAAACTAGAAACATAAAAAATCTGGTGGTGTGTTACGGTGGTCAACAGGATGCTTCGACCAGCAATGTCTCCTTGGTCAGCCAACCCAGCATGTGTCACATCACCAAACATTCACACTATTAATTCAAGTCAACCTTAAAGTCAATCACACTCCAACGACAAAGAATACTCAAAGAATAATTCAATAACAACAAGCAGAACACTAAAAGAACACCAAAGAAGAATCTGGGCAGAAGAATAAATGGCAGTCATTCTCCTTCCCACGTGTGAACCGAAACTGCCTCCAAGGAGCTCGAACCAATCAGAAGAGGAGAGATGATGTGTGAGGATGAGATGAGTGAAATGTCCTCCAACGTTGACTCTATTTATATCAATCACTGAGGTGTGTGACACATTTGCTGGGGGTGTAAAACCTTGAGGCCAATCTGCACATAATTGAAATTTTTAAAAATAAATTCAAAATAAATGTTCTGCTCATCGGATTAAGATCAATTTTAGATTGATCTTACACCTCTTCGAAAGAGGAACCCAATAAAAATATTGGTATCTTCATCTGAGCATCAAAACATGGAGTTTGGACCTAGTTCTCCAATTTAACACTCCCTCTCAACTAGGGAGAACTCCATCCACCTGTGCAATCAAACATCGTGTGTCATTCTGCCGTAACTTGCTTTGTTGGCCTCTTTATTTCAGAACAGTAATTGGTCAGTCACAAAGACATCATTCCTAGCTGACAGATTCAGCCCAGAGGTCCGAAACCTCTATAGAACTCACAAAGAGTCCCTTACCAACCCGAAGTTGGTTTATCTGACCCGAAGTCAGTAGGAGGTCTGAAACCTCACTTGGACTCAAGAGAGTCATATATACTAACCCGAAGTTAGTCTCACTGACCCGAAGTCAGTTGGAGGTCCGAAACCTCACATGGACTCAAAGAGTCACATACCAACCTGAAGTTGGTTCATCTGACCCGAAGTCAGTAGGAGGTCCGAAACCTCACTAGACTTGATCCCAGATCAAGTGGTTGGACACGTGCCATCCTAGATAGAGAGTACGGCAATCTCTGATGCGTCCATCAGTATTTGCCACTAGTCTTTAGCTTTTCCCACCTCATTGGCCAAATGAGAGGTACTTTCCATGAGTCTGGAACTCAGTGGGTAGGATGCATACGGGGCACAGATCATGAGAGGTGAACCTACTCAAATATCATAAAGGTGGGGCAAAAGCACCACAAGGTTCGGTAAGCCTAGCCCCGTGTGTGCTTATAGCTCCGAGGAACTATCCCCAAGGCTCCTTCCCCAAGAGCTCCTACCATTGTCCACTTGGACTTTCGTAATGGTCGTCTGGTCACCGATCGAGTAAGCAGTCAAAGGTTAGGAACTTGACCTTCCCCAGGGGCTTAGTGAGAATATTCGCGACTTGCTCATCAGTTCCTATGATCGAGCCTTACGGCGCGTCGCTGTACCATATCCCGAATAAAGTGGTACCAGCCATCAACATGCTTGGATCGATCGTGGAACACGGGATTCTATGACAAACGAATCCCCCTCTAGTTATCACAAAGGATAACGGTGGCATCTAGCACATGCTCGAACAGCTCACTGAAGAGCTTTCGCAACCAAGTGACTTCACAACAGGCCATACATGTTACAATGTATTCAGCCTCAGCGATGCTCAAGGCTACCGACTTCGGTTTCCTGCCCGAAGCAGATCTACATGTGAAGTAGCATCCAGATGTGCTCTTGCGATCCACCACACTGCCAGCCCAATCGGCATCAGTATATCCATGGAGTGTCATACTCCCGGCAGTGTATCTTAGCCCATGGTCTATCGTGCCTCAGAGATATCTCAAGAGTTTCTTGGCACCAACCCAGTGAATGTTATGATCAACCATGTGTTGACTCAAAGTGTTCACTGCATAACATACGTCTGGACGAGTGTTCACTAAGAACATCAGGGCCCCTACGAGTTGAAGATACTTTGTAGGATTTTCTAGCACGGGCCCAGCAGCGCTGCCACTCAACATCTTAAAGTTGAGCTCCATTGGTGTCGACATGGACTTACAGTCCATCATACTAAATCTTTCCAGAAGCTTCACAATGTATTTTCCTTGAGAAAGGAAAATCTCGCCAGGTCTCTGCCAGACCTCCAGGCCTAGGAAGTAGTGCATCAGTCCTAGGTCCTTCATCTCGAACTCAGCAGCGAGCTCCCTCTTGCACTAATGAATGAGAGGGTCAGCACCTGTCAGGAAGAGGTCATCCACATACAGCACCAGAATGAGAGGCTTCCCTTTGACAACCTAGAAGTAAAGGTTCAGATCAGCATTACTTCGAGTGAAGCCTAGCTTCATCAAGTAGCTATCTATCCTCTCGTACCAAGCTCTGGGTGCTTGCTTTAGCCCATAGAGGGCTTTCTTCAACCTGCAGACATGGGTGTCCCGATCCTGGACTTCGAACCCCAGAGGTTGCTCCACATATACCTCTTCCTTTATCGCACCATGCAGAAATGCAGTCTTCACATCCATCTGATGAAGACTCCATCCTTGCGTAGCAGCAAGGGCTATAATAGATCAAATGGTGGTATATCGGGCCACAGGTGCAAATATGTCATCATAATCTATGCCTTCCTTTTGAGAGAAGCCACGGGCAACGAATCTTGCCTTGAACTTTTCAGCACTTCCATCAAATCCATGCTTGATCTTGTAGAGCCATTTTGAGGTGACAACTGCTTTGTCCTTTGGTCTTGGAACCACATCCCAGACATCATTCTTCATAATGGACTCATACTCTTCGTGCATAGCATCCTTCCAGACTTGATGCTTTACGGCTTCCTCAAAGGATCCAGGCTCGGATTGTACAATAGTACTCATGGCTACTAGATATCCTTGGTATCTATTCGGCTTCTTTCTTTCACGGAATGTCCCCCTTGGGGCAGCATGTCCTTCAACATCCTCGAGAGTGTCCCTGAGCCATGATGGTCTCTTTCCTAGTGAAGGAGGTGGATCAATCGGGTCCATCGGTCCTTCAACATCAGGCATTGTTTCATCCTTCGGTTCCTCTTGATTTCCAGGCCTTGCTTCATTATCTTCCTCAGATCTCGGAAGATTGACTACTTTCCTCAGGGAAGTATCTTCGTCAAAGGTGACATCGTGGCATATCTCCACTTCCCTTTGACCAGGCACATATAATCTATAGGCCTTCGAAGTTTCGTTGTAGCCCACAAACATTGTGGTCTCCCTCTTGATGCTGGCTCCTCTGCAAGAGTTCTTGAACTCGTTCGTCTCATATTCAGTGCCATTATTGGTCTATCGGATAGCATCTCATGTCATTGCTCCCAGTGGACTTCCTCCAACCTGGTAGAGTGTATCAATTCTAGACCCAAATGTGATAGCTTCATTGAAGCTCTTCTTCCACATGTGCACCTTTCCATCAGTGAATGCCACATTGAAAC
Source organism: Pinus albicaulis (assembly GCA_034641835.2). NCBI lineage: Eukaryota > Viridiplantae > Streptophyta > Pinopsida > Pinales > Pinaceae > Pinus > Pinus albicaulis. The sequence goes on along the minus strand of CM076584.1, from coordinate 1,301,043,197 downwards.
CTTTGTCTTCCATGGCCGATATAGACACAAGGTTCTTCTTCAAATTAGGTACATAGAGTACATCCTGCAAGCGGAGGACTTGACCTTGAGACAAGTGGAGGGTCACAGTCCCTGTCCCTTTCACGGGATATGTGGCATTATCTCCAAGGATAATTTCCAAATTGGTATCCTTCTCAACCATATCAGAGAGTGCTTCCTTGAAGCTAGTGATGTGCCTTGAGGCACCACTCTCTATCAACCAGACATCCATAATGTCGGGTGGAGATGCAGCAGAGAGGGCAGACACAAGAATGAATTCATTTCTTTTATCAACAACATTTGATTCCTCATACCTGGAATTTCTTGACCTTTTGAAAGGTTGATCATTTCCGCCGAAGGGAGCCTTCCTCTTTCCCTTGAACCTATTGTTCCTTTGATTGTCATCACCATCGGGAGAATCCTTCTTGAAAGGACATTCTCTAGCATAGTGACCTGGCCTATGACAAGTGTAACACTTGCCCTTCTTTCCTTGTGCCCCTACTCTTCCTTTGATCTTTGGACCACCAAAGTTCTTCTTTCTAGAATGAGCAATGTAGGCAGCATTCCCTTCATTTTCATACTCCTTCATTCTTGTCTCTTCTTGAACGCATCTCGACAGTACCTCGTCAAAGTCAGGTATCACATTATTATTGAGAATGGTAGTGTTGAACACATGCCATTCGAATGGGAGCCCTCCAAGTGCAGTGAGTACCATCTCTCGATCAGCTATTGTCTCCCCAATAGCTAGCAAATTGTTCCTGATCTCGGTCAGCTTCAGAAAGTATGATTGGACAAACTCATCCCTGCCTTTCTTCAGATTCTTCAATTGATTCTTGAAGAATAGTACTTGATTCGCATTGTTGGCCTTGAACATGAGAATCAATTTATCATACATCTCTTTGGATGTGCCCAACTCAGAGATGTAGGCCACCAGACTTTTATGAATGGATTCCCTGATCATCAGCTTTGCTTTGATCTCCCCCTTCTTGTACTTTGTTTTGGCAACAGCAGTAGCAGTGGATGGAGGTTCTTGGATTTTACCCTGCACATAGTCCATGACATCTTGGTCTTCCAATTTAAGATCCAATATCATCTTCCAAGCATGGAAGTCATCCTTCCCAGTCAACTTGTCATCCTCCTTGAAGCCATAGTTTGTGGAACCCATTTTCTTCTTCGATGATTGCTATAAATTAGGGCTTGTCTTCACCTCAGCTCTGATACCATGTAAATTTATGTAGATGTTCTATGCTTGATGCAACTTTACTTTTCACCACAGCAATCACATAAACAATCAAGTAAAACGCTGATAGAACATACCAGTGGATCTATAGAAGACAAACCAGAAACAAAAAAATGTGGTGGTGCATTACGACGGTCAACAGGATGCTTCAACCAACAAAGTCTCCTTGGTCAGCCAACCCAGCATGTGCCACAACAGCCCTCAAAACAACCACACGGTCAACTCAAAATCAACCCCAGAAAAGTCAACGCTACCCTAACGACAACAACGGCAACAACAACAGCAACAACGACAGCAACACCAGGAACAACCGCAGCAACAACAGCAGCAACGGCAGCATCCTTCTTTCCCACGTATGAACTGAAAGTGCCTCCAAGGAGCTCATACCAATCAGAAGAGGAGAGATGATGTGTGAGGATGAGATGAGTGAAATGTCCTCCAACGTTGACTCTATTTATATCAATCACTGAGGTGTGTGACACATTTGCTGAGGGAGTAAAACCTTAAGGCCGATCTGCACATAATTGAAATTTTTAAAAATAAATTCAAAATAAATGTTCTTCTCATCGGATTAAGATCAATTTTAGATTGATCTTACACCTCTCCGAAAGAAAAAACCCAATAAAAATATTGGTATCTTCATCTGAGCATCACAACATGGAGTTTGGACTTAATTGTCCAATTTTAACAATAGCCAAGGCAAAAAACCCTACTCCAAGGAAAAACCCGGTCAGAATTTTTTTTTCAATAAATTCAAGACAAGATGAGACAACTAAAACCCTCACAACTTAGACCCAAGACTTCCTCCATCAAGTCATCCTTGTTTGTTCTTCAGTTCTGAGTTCTCAGTCTTCTTGTGCTTCAATTCTGTGACATCCTTTTCATACTTGATTTCTGTGGTCTTCAATCTTAAGGCAACTTTCTCTGTTTTCGGTTTAGTGTCATTTCTTGTCCTACTTCAATTCCGCAGGGACATCATAATTAGGCTTCCATTATACTTCTGTAGTGACACAACTCGGCTTCCATTGTCCTTCTACAGTGGCATCATAACTCGGCTTATTTTATACTTCTGTGGTGCAGATGTAATTCGGTCATTCAGTCCTGTGATGGCAACTCAGATATGACTCGGTTAAGCACCAGTCCTTCTGACGATAGCCAAGGTTTTGATTCTGTGGAGCAGCCCTAAAACATTACATTTTTCACTGATTCACTGAAGTCCTATAAATAAGCCGACATGAGTTCTTGAACAGTTGTCTCCAAATAAGGTTAAGGTTAGGCCGACTTGATGATGATTTATTTGAGGGAGACAGCAAGGAGATTTGGACCAAAACAACAAATTTACTTGACTCAAATAAACAATTTTAAAGCTTATAATGGAAGTTTGACCTAAGACAATTGACCCAAAGATGAAACCCGTGTTTTAACAAGTTAATTCAATTAATAATAAAATTATTTTTGTTTTTTTTACAAATATATTACATTTTGACTTTACAATTATGAAGATCAAACCTAATTACATTCTTCAACGTTACTAATCTTCAACATTTCTATTATGAAAACCAGAACTAGTCACATTCAATTTAGTTACATTTATCAACATTTGACAGAGCAATCAACTATTTTTATAACAAACAAACAAACAAAAATCACACTCATTCACGATCTGACAAAGTACAGACCATTTTGCATACACATTAGGAGCACTAATCTGAATTTGAATTATTGCAATAAGAATTCACTGTAAAACACCAGACACACATTCAAGTACTCAGCCCTTCACCTATAATTTAACACACACAGAAACGATTAATATCACACCATGGATACATGGTGTCATTTCCATCCTGAGAACCTTATATGGCGTGCAATGGCGGCTCACCCCTCATATATTAACGTTATGGTACAGGTTTCCTTTCTAATGATTTAAACAATGCAAAACTTGACCGACTGATCAGAAAATATATAAAAGCAGGGGATGGATATGTACTATATAGTTACCAGGTACATTGACCTTGAATATGTGGGCATTGGATGTTTCCAACCAATCCACTTGACCCGTCGTCGAGTCATCTCTACTGAGTCTGAAAGGCAGGAAGTGCAACAGTGGATCTCTCATGTAAGACGGGGCCATGAATTATCTGCGCCATCATTTCGTTCAATCAACGCATTTATTCATTATATCCTAACCCCATCAAGCTTTCGAATTCGCATAACAAATAAATCCGCAAAATCAGGGATCATGCCATGAATTTCCCATCAACATGCAAACAGATTGAATTTTTTATATCTGCAATAACTCAAAAAAGCAATTGAAGTAATAAGTACGTACCGGATTTCTTAGAAGGGTTTGTCAGGTAATAAAGAATTCGCGTTGGAATGTATTGAATGGATAGATTAAATGGACTTGAAAATGTATGTGAGCAGTTTGGGCCATCTTTTTAAGGGTATTGCATTGTTCTAGAAATATCTGATGGAACGCCATCGATAGCAAACACGTCCACGAAAATACGATGCTTCTACAACATTGTCGTCCTGGTTCCTTTGGTTTTCTAGACGCTTCCAAAATCCTAGATGAGGAAATAAACATCTGCGGAGGGTGAATCTGTTGAGCAGGCTTTATCCTGGCCGTTTATCTATATTTTTGGTAAATATTGAGGTTTAGTGTGTTACCAAATTAAATGTTAGGATCAACTTAAAGTTAGCAATTGCATCTGAGGTGCAAGGAACGTAGAAAGGAGGAGCCGTGAATCTCGTTGCGGTATATGTAAGGGCTATATAAATTTCTTTTACTTGTAGCGGATTAATTTTTTGGAGTTTTATTAAACATACATATGCGTACAATCAACAGCGATCACTTTATCGAGACTCTAAACAAAGCGCTAATACTTCCAAACAACACGCCTACAGGCGGAACTGTGGTTCTACTGTCCCACAATACGGTGACCAATCACAGCGCATCGCATATCGGCAAACTTAACAAATAACATTAACAACAAACATATAATCTCGCCAATGCGAAGCTGCGATGACGATGTCGCATCACAACATAGGGACTTTTATAACTTGTCGCATTTCGCTTGCCCACAAGTTTAACTCTTATACCGATAATGGTTAAACCATAAATCATGCGATGTGAGATAAGTGCTAATGCGGTATGTCGACATGTGGCCCTTCTCCTCATCGCATCGCAAGAAATATAACTTACGCAACCAAGTCTTAACGCTATCCGTTAAAATCTGCGGTGTGCAAACTTGCGATTTGCCGTCCACCGTTGATTTACGGCGAAATCTAACAGTCAACACTGCTCACCCTCCATTGCGTCGCAAGTTATATCATTTACCTTGCATTGTGATCTCTGTCATTTAATCTAAAAACTTCAATTGTGCGATTTGATCCTCGCCGTCCAATTGTAACATTATTTGATTTTGATAAGTTAGCATTATAATTTAAAATAAAAAATAAAAAATTAAATCATAAGTTAGAACATGGATGAAAAAATAAAAGATAAAAAATATATATCTATTTTATTACATCCACGTTAGGAAAAATGATAGAGTAGTTTGTTGTAAATAAAGGAGGCAAAAGAAAAAATGTTAAGGAAGCATGAAAAAAATAAATAAATAAAAATGGTAATGTTTTAGTGTTTAAAATGAAAAATGATCCTCTGTTTAAATGCGTCAGATTTTCAAAATGTAAAGTTTTAATTTATGTGTGTTAAAACCTTTGCAAAAGGGTTTGATGTTCATTTATTAAATTGATATATATGTGCGCGTATGATTTTATTATTAAGGTCGCTAAACGACAAAGCTATTAAATCACTGGAGATAAAGTGTTGGTATGTTTTGATGGCAGATCTCGAGCTCTCCTGAGATCCACGGTGGAGATCAACTTCGCACCCACCCCCCCCCACCCCCCGACAGTTTCTTGTTAACGGGAGGGGGTTCCGAACTCCGATATTAATGGTCGCCATTTTCCGCTACGTGGCAGCACAGTATCACTTCGCACCTCCTCCGCCTTAAACCAGAAACCGGGAGGTACTCCTCCCCCCCCCCGGAAATCCACCTCTGGTTTTCATCCGCTAACAACCATTTGTTTCTGCGGCATATTCATTGTCGACCAATTAATCCTCTCCCTCCACGTCACTTGTCTGTTACTCCCCAAGGATCCATTATACTATTAATCCTCCCGTTGGGAAATAGATCCGCTCCTATACCGTTAATTGGACCATTACGCAATTAAACTTCATCAGATTGTTAGCCATGACCATTAAAGCTGAAGTGCAGTCTATAAAATTACCAACAGCCTCGTGTTTTTTACTTCACATTGTCGATCAAATTCCTTTCATCTTTCATTTCATTTCACAGCGAACTACCACGTGGATGAGTTGAAGCTGAGGTAGATATGTAAAGATATGTTATATAATGTTCAGAACTTGTTAGAAAAAACATAAAACTGAAAATGTCTTCATGTCACATGGTTGTTCTATAACAATTTGTTGGAACTTTGTTGCATTTAAAAAACAATGAAACTTATAGAAGAGCACGATAAAATCTAGTGGAAATGAAATATAGTGTGTTTGCATTTGCAGGTTGTGGAACAAATGCAACAAAATGGTATGGACCTGGAGATAGTATTCATAACAGTGTAGCATGTAACCGTGATATGTTTGAATGCAACATAGATTCATATTATTGTTTGCAATGAACACATTTCAAGAAAAGGTTAAAGAGTGAAAAGGCATCTGGAAAAGAAACAAAGAGGAAGGGTATGAAGAAGGACTTATACTATATAATTTTTTTTTTTTACATTAGGAAGTACGAAAAAAGATATTGTTGAATATAGCAAAAAACCCATTTAGAAATAAGCGAAGGAACAAGTGACAGCATAGTAGCCTGATTGTGCATGGAAGCATGGCAATTTTTTTTGTATACATTACTTTATAGCAAGTTAAAGTTGACAAAATAAGATGTATTGTTCCCTTTTGAAGAAGAAGATGTGGTGTATTGCCCAAAACAAAAATCTTGCATTCTATCTAGCAGAGTGCATGTCGATGGTTTCCCAGAAGGGGGTACTCCTAGTTGTAAATAGAAGGTGTTGCGCGACAGCGACAACACCAATTGACGTCCAAAGTTGGGATGCGGTCAAGATAGTATGTTGGGGGTTGTCTATGTGCATCCCTTTCATATACATGGATGAGGAGATGCTTGAAATTTTCAATCCTTTGAAGTAGTTGTAGCGTCGGGCGCAACCGGTACAGAGGCAAAATTTGTGGACCTATGAAATATATTTCCGATCCATATTTTTTTGCAAGGAAAGAAAAAGCATGTAAGTGAACATGTAAAAAACAAATACTCATAAGGGAAAGCACAACAACAAAGAAACAATAGCAACCATTTTGAAGTGAAATTGTATTGAAAATTGAAAACGTAAATTAAGCAAGAAAATTGCAAGGTGTTAAGATGAGAGAGAAGATGGAAGATGTAAAAGTGGAATGCAACTGAAGGGAAGGTACCAATAGGAGAAGGTCTTCAAGGAGTTTGAGTAATAGATTTGGAGGCAAGGTACGTCTCTTCTTTTTTCCCATGTATAACGAAAGGGTTCTCCTCCATCCGTGAATAGTGTGTGAAGGAGAAAGCAGGGGAGATGCAAAGAGCATTCAATGACCGAACTTTTGATACGGCTGTGAAAGTTACGCCTTGTCGATCAATGTTGTCAATGTCGATTGTTGCCTTATCTAGTGTCATGCCTTGCGATTTATGGATTGTTAATCCCCATGCCATGTGGAACGGCACTTGTGTTCGCGAACCCCTTGTTATAGGGGGGATTGGGACAAAATTTGGATTTGAAGGATCCCATGGTGGACCCTTGTAGTGAATAAATTCAACAACAACAAATGATGGGAGTTCGAGGAGCTTAGAGCTTGGTGCATATACGATTGCGCGAACGGTGCCGAGCGAACCATTAATAAGGCCAACCTCAACCCACAAGTTGCTGGTGAGGATGACACGTTGTCCAACGCATAGGAGTATTTTCGTAACTAGTTGATCATCTTCCAGTTTCTTTGCAAGGAGTTGTCTCCTTTGGGCAGCATAGCAACGGGCAACTGGCTAGTTTAGTGTTTTCAACAAGGACTTATTGTGCAAGGCAACAGCCTCATTTGTTGCATAGAGATCTATTAAATTGGAGAATGACTGGAGTTCGGCTTCAGGAAGGTTTTTTTTTAATGTGTCATAAGGTGTTGCATTGCGAAGGTTGGAGAGGAGTTGGCGAAAGGAAATTTGAGCAGGGCTTGTTCCTTGTTGTCTAAACATTGTTGAAAGCATAACCATAGTATCAAATCTTTGCCATAGTGCAGTGCCACAAGAAGTGCCTACATACATTGGTGTGTCTTTGACAGGTGGAAGTTGCCCAATGTCCCCCACAAGGATTATAGGATGTCCACCAAATGGGTTGTTTCTATTTGACAGGAATGCCTTGCGCAAGCGATCATCGATTTGAGAAAGCAATTTAGGACCAATGAAGCTCATTTCGTCAATTAGAATGTATTTGACATGCCGAAGTTGTTCTTGAAGGTTCAAGAGGGGTTTACCTTCTAAAGGTTCCATAGAGGATATAGGGATGCGAAGAGCAGAGTGGATCGTCAGGGAATTAATGTGGAATGCTGCAACATCGGTTGGAGCAAGCAAGAGGAGGGGGTTTTCTCCATTGGTGGAGTTGTCAAGGAAGGCATTTTTGAGGCACTCAATTAGGAATGCCGATGCCAGTAGTGCCTTGGATTATCATTCTTAAAACTGTTGTGGCGGCGTTGTTGCGGAAGTGGGAGAAAATGACATTGAATGAAATCATTTGGCTTGGGGACAAGGAGGAAAGGGAATGTGAGCATGGAGTTGAGAGTTGTTGGATTCTTGTGGAGGAGCGGTTCAAGTCAATGAAGCGGATGGTTGTTTCTTGCAAGTGTGAAGGGATGATAGACTGGTCCCAATTATGGTTTGCATCAAAGTCCCAATGGCCAAGCATTTCAAGCTCATCAAGGAGGATGTTGTTACCTGGGTCGAGTTGAGAGAGAAATTGACATTCATCCATCTCTATGGTGGGGGCATGGGAAGGGTCATTAGGCGATGAACAACCAGAGTCGGAAAGGTCTGGGGTGGACGGGGCACGATGAACATGCCAAGCCCGATACGTGTGTCTAGTTTGCTCCCAATGTTCAACAATGGCTGCGTCGGATGTGCCAAAGTCGTCAGGGATTCTGCGGAAAGGGCAGTACATAAGGAGTTCGCTCCAACAGAAGTATACAAAGGATGTTGATTCTTTCGATGGAATGGAGGTGTAACAAGGAAGGATGCGGACGACCATGGGAGGGAAGATGTGTTTCCACGGTGATGTTTTCCGACAGGAGGAGAAGGACTAGGAGCGTGCGACTTCAATAAGAGGCAATCCCGCAAGTGCAGGCGGTCTTTTCATGTAGGAGGCGATGAAAGGTGTTGATGGAAGATGACCATCCAGTTCTTGTGAAACACATTTGAATACTTGTTTTTTTACATTGAGGACGACAAAAGAACGACTGCACTTTGTTAGTGGGAGTTTTTGTAGCATGTGGCATGTTTCTTGTGCACCAATGTCCCAATCAGTGACCATTTCAATTAGGACTTTGTGGATGACAATTACAATAGGAGCATCGAGGGGGAACATTGCGAGAGACAGGAGAGCATTTGTTAGTAGCTTTCGGACTTTGCCTTTGCTTTCACTGCATACTTTCAAATGTATTTCAGCACAGCATGGCATGAGAGAACTGGTTGAAAGCCAATTGGCCCTCCATATTGCAAGCAAATGAGCATTGTGCACATTTAGTTTGTCATCATTTCTAGCTGAGGAGTACAATTTCCGGTCAGTAGCATCAATGTGAAGAGAGGAGGTGTCATGAACCTCCCATGGCGCTCCATAGCGAAAAGTTGTAGCGTTATTTCTCTTGCGCAAACATGTAGAGGAGTGGCAAGTTGTGTGTCTTTGAATGGTATTCAGAAGTTGTTCATAGTCTTGCAACTAATTGGCTGCAAAAATTTAATGTGTCCCAAGGAGGCATGGGTCTCGTAGAGATGAATGATTCATGCCAGGAGCCCGGTTGTGAAGGGGGTGAGGGTTCCAAGCAGTGATGTATGTATCGAAAAATTCTTTGGCCATACGGACATCTGTAGCGTTGGTCCAGTTGAGAGTGTCCATAGCAGGTGCATTTGGAAGCCACAAGAAACCATGGATATGTGCGGAGCTGCGATGTTGCCATTCATACCTTAGAAAGAAAGGGGAGAAAAAGTAATATGGATGTGTCGAAGTGAAAGTAACGAAAGGAAAGACGGGAAAGGAATAGTATGCATACCTACACCAGTAATCCTTTACAAGGAATCCTTTAAGTAGGACCTCTTCTAGGAATATTGTGAATCTGCAATGGATGTATTGAGATGCACAGTGTGGGTTTGCAACAATGTTTTGGATTCTCCATCGAGTTTGATCATGTGAATTGGATTAAGGGTTGGAAGGCATGGCATTATGCAAGTCAGGCCATTTGGTATCAGTTGCAGTAGTGTGAAGAATATGGTAGGAGTACCTTGTTGAATGATCATGTCAGCGAGCTCCCCTCTAGCCCTGGTCCAGAATGAACAGCTCCCATGTAAGGATGAGCCGAAATGCATAATCTGGTCTGGAATGGTGGAAGGTGGAATTTTTTGAAGGTGGTGGTGAAGGTCAGCGATTGTTGGCGGAAGGGTATTTGAAAGGTCCCTTTTAATGAAGATAAAAGCAGTTGCTTGGCTGCGATGGCGCATGATAAGGTTGTACAAGTAATAGCGAAAGCGAGGATGTTGGCCAAAATGGTTGTCATGGTAGCGGATTAGATGCAAAGCATATTTCTGCATATCCACTTTTGCAATTCTTTGTTGGTTAATCATGGCAAATTTGATGGGGAAGAAGGTGGGGAAGGCCATGGAGAAGAGGCCCTTTGTGTTGTATTCATTGACTAGAGAGAGGCCAATGATGGGCCATTGAAGTGAATGGGTGGGTGTGGAATTGGAGGATTCTATGTAGGCAAGTATTTCATCAATTTCTAAAGGAGAGTTTGGTACAATTGAAACAAAAGAGGATGAGCGGAGGTCAGCCGGGCATGGGTGTGGAAGTTCACAATTAGGATTTTCTGAAATGGCTTCCTGGAGTGGAATGGAAGTTGTGTTGATATGGCGTAGCATGTTGGAAATGTTGGTAGGTGCAACAGGCATAGAAAAGAGCGAAATTTGGTTAATCTGGACATCTTTGTAGTATGGGTCGTTTTGTAGTTTGAATTGCAAAGCTGCATGAACACGTGATCTACTAACAACAAATTCATAGGATGTTTTGTCATTACTAGTTTTGTTTACAAGAAGGATATCTAGTTCTGAAAGCATGCGAGGAAGAGAGGTGACAATGTTATTGATATCTTGAGGAAAGCTAATAGTATGGCTGGAATATTTGAGCTGGCCACCACGTGCATGGGTGACTTGAAGAACGAGGTTGACACGAGAAATGAGCATCTCTTCAACTTGAGTCAGGAACGAGAGGAAATGTTGTTGGATACCTGGGTCCATGTTGTTTGTGGAGGAGAAACAGTGGGTTGTTCGTTCGTCGGAACAATGGCTACAAGAAATGATTCCATTATTTGTTTTTGTTTTCATGGATGGGTAAGCTTCATGACAACTTGAGCAAAATTGGATGGGAGAAAGTGCATCGATCCTTGAACAAAAGCGACAATGTGCATGTTGGAGATGGATGGAGAGAAATTGTTGAGAAGGTGGAAAGGGAGGCACATGGGGGGGGCGCATGTACAGGGCAGGCGAGAGGTGAAGGATTTGAAGGGTTTGGAAAGGTTTGTTCAATGGGTGGAGATGGAAGGGGAAATGGGAAAGGTTGGGTGGAATGTAGGGGAAGGAGGTTATTTTGGGAAGGAATGGGAGATTGGTTTGCGTTGGATTGATAGTGAAGGTTGGCTTGACGATTGGCGAAGAGGATGTGGCAACGTGCATTAATTTTTTCTTTGTTAACTGCGTAGTGGCATCGTCATTGTTCCCTTTGCACACTGTTCTCTGGTGTGGGTGGCATTTATGTTGCAAATAAGAAAACGTATGTCAAGAAGCATGTTTGAAATTATGAATAAAAGAAAACACAAACGAGTGCATTCCCCTTTCAACACAGAGAATGTAATAAATGCGGAAATAACAATTCACAGCCAGACATACAACAAACGCAGAGGAGAGGAATTTTTCAATTTATTCAACTCTTCTCTATATTCAATTCATCTCACTCTAAAAATATGAAATTACATAGCTTATACAAAATGGTCAAAGCCTGCAATTCAATGCGGAACTAGACAGGTAACAACGAACGTCCTTTTTATCGTGAAATCCCATTTATTCATTAATGGTGCACAGAGTCGTGTACGCCCTTCTTCTCTGTTCTGTTGTTTATACATGAAACAACGTACAAAACAAATAAATTGGTAGACCTAAAATGTTGTGGGCTTCGGATTTGAAACCTCATCGCGTCCGCGCCCTTATGGCATTTTAGCGATATCAAACTTTAATATGGGCGCTATCCATTGAGTTTTGCGAACTACGATGTGCATTGGCACGATCGCATCGCACCATAAACAAAATAACTTGCGGGCATTACGGGAAAAGTTAAAATGTTGTGATTGCGATGTGCAATGGCACTATCGCATTGCAATGCATATAACATAACTTGCGGGACTTTAACAGAAAACATAAAGTGTTGCGATTGCAATGTGCACTGGCACTACCGCATCGCGACTTACATAACATAGCCCGTGGGCGATTAACTGGAAATCATAAAATGTTGCGATTGCAATGTACGATGCGATATCGCATCGCAAGGTTTGGCGAGGAGCATAATGGGTAACAGTTAAGATGTGCGATGTGCGAGCTGCGGTGCGGTAAACAACGATAAGTGTGAAATGGAAAATGCATAGGGTAATGCGGAAATAGAAGGTTTGTATGGAGTTTGGGTATGGGTTGCGGGTCCCACCAAATCGCATCTACGGAGAAATAACATTGCGGTAATGCGTTAAAATGTAAGGGTTGAGACTTACGGGCTACGACTGTGGGCAAATGATAAGTAATGCAGTGGGTGAAGAAATTAACGCATAGAATGGCTTAGGTACTCTGCTTTGAAAATTTCTGGAAATTGCGTAAAGCAAAAAACAAAACTTCGGATTTGGATCCTAGACTCGTCCTTTTCACCAAAAAAAATAAAAAATCCAATTCAAAGTGTGGGTTGTTTCCAGTAAATTCATGGCAGTGGTTGAGAGTTATTTCCAACAAATAAAACATGTGTATGATGTTGGAAAATGGAAATAAACAACAAATGGATGCATTTCCCCCTTACAACACAGATAATGCAATATTGTGGAAATAAAAATTACAGATAGACAGAGAACGAAGCTGGCATCTTGTTAAAAGAAGGTGCTAATTTGGTTCAATGAAGTTTTGGTGAATGATGAAACTAGCTAATGCTTGTACACAAGTGACACAACTGAAAATCAATAACATATTTTTGGAAAGATTTGTGAAAATCATAATAGAAAATCTTATGTGAGCGATAATAAAACATTTTCCTTCATTTCTTCAGCTGACGAATTAAGTCAAATATGCGAAGCAGAGGAAGAGAAGTCCCAACACTGTAAAATAGATGTTAGCAGAGGAAGACAAGTCGTAGCTTACCCGTTATTTTCACTCGACAAAGTAATCGTAAGTCCTTTAAGCTGGAAGTCGACAAGTTGTTGAGGCTTCAAGGTGGAAGTAGGAAAGTCGTCAAGGCTGCAAGTCGAATTGGCAGGTACTGAAACAAACGGAAGGCAGAAGAGGGTCGTCGGAATATATGAGCAGGGGAACAAAGTGACGGGTTGCAGAGAAGGTAAATGTAAATGAATGGGGAGTATGGCTGAAGGGGTTAGATTTCCGAGGTAGAAGTAGAAGGGTAAAACAGCAGGAGAGGGTAGCCATGAAAATGCATGGCCATAGAGCAATTTCGTATGGAAGTACTACATTATCTTTAACTCTCCCTCCTCTAAATTCGTTGAAGTCTCCCAACAATTATTAGCATGGAAAAAACTCTCCTTCAACAGATTGTGTTGAAGTCTCCCGGTATGGCAAAATGGGTACTATCAAGGGCTTGATATGGAAAAATGAGTATTGTCAATGGCTTTACAGAAGTGTCACACAATAGTTGGTAAAGAAACTGTCCAGGTGTTAAGTCTAAAAAATTATCGTTGGATGGGCCAAGTCCAAATGGAGGATTTTCATTTGTTGGAGGAAATGCCACATGTCCAAAATTTATTGGCTGGAAGGGCGATAAGAAATGCTTCTCATTGGCTGGGGTGAACAATGTTTCTCACCCCAAGCCAGCAAAGAGAATGCCTTTTGGCGTAATTATCCTGAACCATGATCTAATGAAACTCTGGCATGTTTTTGTTGTGAAAGGACACTCTACAAATTAAGATGAGAGATTATCATTCAGGGCATTCTGATAAAATTATTTAAAAAATAAATTATGCTCACTTAAAAATATAATAATTTTGGATATACCAATTTCCTAAAGAGATCTAAAAGATATTTACACCTCCAAATCTAAGCTGTTTTATTTTATTTTATTTTTAAATGTAATTTAACATGTTAAAATGTTTTAATTAATATTATTAATTTTATTTTTATATTGTAATTATTTTTTAATTGTACTGTTATATAATTTGATCGAATCAAAATGTTTACATAACATAACAAAAATCTTACAATGTCTCTTCATCTCTTCCATACTTCGTTGAAGAGCACCTTTGGACACAATAATAGAATATAAAGTTACCCAAACAAAATAATTTATGAAAAGATTGAAGTTTTATTATTATTAAGAAAACATGTTTTCATGATTTGTTTATTATATAGTTATAATTTAAAGGGAAAAGGCAAAAAAACAAAAAGAAATATTAGTTGTTTAATATTAATATATTACAACAATTTGTAATTTAGTATAAATAAATATGCCTAGATTCATCTTAACTCTCGATCTATCAAGGGCCAACAAAGATCAAATCTCTTTTCACTCTAAAAGAAGTTTGTATGCCAAGAGATTTGATCCCTCTAGGTGGCTTAGTAGATCCAGAGTTAAGATGGATCTATGCTAGTTTAATTCCCCCCTTAAATAGGCTATATTCCACATGAATAACATGGATCTAAATCATGGGTTATTTTTATTTTATTATTTTTAATGCACCGAGAGGTGCTTTCCAATCCAATATGGTAGAGATGTTTTAATGTAATATTTAAAATTTTGATGAAGGCAAATAACATAAAAATAAAAGTAAAATAAAATTTAGAAAATTGGTTCAATGTTGTTTAGAGATGTCACATTCAGTTCTTATAGCCTATTTTAGAAGTAGCTTAGTGAAAATCAACTTTTAATACTATCTATTGTTGCCATATAAATAAGGAACTTAAGGCATATGTCGAGACCTTATCTAAGGAGGGTGCTCAGCAGGATCAGGGCACTTGGCAGATCAGCGAGTCCGTAGAGGATACACTCTCTATTTATCGGCATCATTTTTTCTAAGATGCACACACATTTTTTCAAATCATCACTCATGTTGCAGTTTTTTCTTAGTTATTGTTATTTTGGGCGCGACTCTGCCATCACATGTTTTTCGTACTCTCATTATATCATGGTTTGTTTTTATCCTTCCTGGACTATTTCTAATGTGGAGGACCTCTCCACTGCCGCCCGCTTTTCAGATGATCATATGTGTTACAAGACAAGGATGAAATACAATGCATGTGCTTATGTAATTTTTATATATTCAATAAAAAGTTACGATGCCACCAATTTTTTTTTTAAATAAAATAAATACCCAATGTGATGCAATAAAAACAAAAATTTTTTCAGACTCTCATTATATCATGGCGGTTTTTCAGACTCTCATTATATCATGGTTAGTTTTTCATCCTTCCTGGGACTGCTTTAGGCTGGAGGACCTCTCCATCACGGCTCAGTTTTTGACACATGATCATATGTCTTGCTATATGATGTGTTGGAAATGTTGTCATTGATGGCAAAGGAGATGGCAAAGGAGTAGCACCTAAAATAGCAACAAGGCAAAGGAGAAGACAGGAGCAGCAAATTGAAGTAGAGAAGAGGGGCATAGGTTTTTGGTGAATGGTGTAGTAACATTTATAGGATAATAGAGGGCTCTCAGTTTGGAGCATGAGAAGAATAGAGTGAGAGTTTATTTGCACTATAGCAGTAGAAGGACTGGTATTAGTTCAATCCAATTCAAATACACGACCTCGGTTAAAGATTGGAATGAGGATACATTTGGACGCAGAGTCTGTGCAATGCGAGGCGGAAAGGAGCATGAACCCGTGGACATTCAGAATGGTTACAAGTCATAGAGGTATTAGACATCAAAGCAATGGAGAAAGTGGAGAGGATCTTATTGAGCAGATCGGTTCTATGAATGGGTAGCAGAGGCAACATTGAATAAAATGGAAGCATAAATATAACACACGCATGAAGAACAGTAGTGAAAGAGGCAGAATTGTAAACGACGGTAAGGAATGGAACCTAGAGAGGAACCGTGAATGCGCAGTGAAAACCTGATGGAGCTGGGCGTTAAACATATGGAAGCGTTGTGTTAAAATGTAAATGAAACGTAGCGATGACGGAACAAAGGGATGGAACCTTAAGAAAGAAGAGCGTAATTCATAAATAATAAAGGCGGACGAAACCCTGAGGGAGAAAGCAGCGGAACCGTGACTAGAGTGAATAGTAAAGGCAGGTTTCCGATTTTGATCGCACCACCTTTGTCGGGCAAGCGGTATTTAATAATTTGGAGTGATTCCATTGACTGCCTGACACGTGGCCTCGAGCGATTTTGGAAAACCACTCTCATCGCGCATTATCGTTCGTGCATCTAAGCCAAGCGATATCTGTCGGATCGTATGGAGCAAGGTGACATGCTCTCTGCCGTCGGATGTGGAGGGCCGTTTAAGCGTTGGGGTCCAGTCCATCGCACAACTATTGAATATTAACCCTCCTGCAAGTTAACCGCGTGATTTCCGTAGGATCAGAGGTTGAAAGAGCGATGAATTATCCACCATTGGATCATGAACGAAGTTGCAAGGTGACAAACAAGGTATGGGCCGGTGTTTGATTGTTGTATAAATGTGTGGGCCAGCGTGGGTTAAGTGGTTATGCCGAAAGGAGAATAGGCGTCAACATTATAGTATTTTGACTTTCGAATGTATTTAGTTAAAATTGAATAGAGGGCTCAATAATACAGTGCGAAATGCTATGGGGCCCGAAGACATTATATAAGCGTTCTCTGGGGATTTAAATACGAAACCAAAGGGTTCATTATAATGTTGAAAGCGTCGTATATGTTAACATATGTGAATAGCGAGAATTTATTGTTGGATTGTTATATGTAATATAGACCAACAAATAATATGAAGAGTTATATAGTGAACACTGTATATGTGTTGAATGGTTTTTAAAGTCACTGAAAAATTTAGATGAGTGCTTTAAAGGTGCAATATAACAGAAGAGTGAGGATAGATCGAACATCAAGGAGCTTCCGTACTGAAAATATTCTGCCCAGATATAAAATTAATTGGGTCACAACAATGATTGTAACCTCTGATGGAGCAGCTTCAACATTGATTCAAATTGCCAGTGCAGAAATTAAAAATTATTGAAATTGCACAACAGTTATATTAAAAGACAGTTATATGTACAGCAGTTATACAACTGCAATGAAGAAGAGAGCCTGCAAGAACGAAAGAGAGAGAGACAGCGGCAAAAAATTATACAGGGAAAAGGATGAATTGAAATTGTAATGTGAATTTCAACCATTAAGTTTAAGCTCATATATGAACAGATGAATAGACACAAAGATGAACAAAGTATACAGAACAGTCACTCAACAGCAACAAAAAAGACAAATCCAGTAAAGCCAAAATCCAGAAAAGGAGCTGAGTAAAATTGAAGTGTGTAACTGAAAATGTGAATGTAAATGTTGTAATTAATTTTTATTGTTTGTGATGCATTGGCAAGTCTCCGGTAGGAAAACAAAACACCCACTGTAATATTAAAATTAATGCATTTTGTTATATTTTTGAGTGAGCTGGAAAAGAAATAAGAAGGCAGAAGACTGACGGGTATGGCTATTCATTCCAAATTCTTTGTGGAATAAAAACAGTCATGTGATGAACTCTATATATAATATCAACCTGATATGCAAGGTGAGGTTAGAGAGAGTAAGGATAGAGAATGCAGAGTATAGAAGATTGAGGCAGAGAAGATAAGGAAGAGAGGAGCAGAAAGAGATGCTACATAACAAAGCTGATATATGAGGTAAATCAACATACATTTATTTAGATAAATCGAGGAAGTTGGAGCTTCCCTATCAAGTTGAAGCTTGATAGCTGTCAGTTGTAGTTGACTGAAGTTGGAGCCTCCTGTAGGTTGGTGCCTGCAGAAAAACAGTGGTGAGAGGGAGTTGGAGCTTGCCTTTGCATCACAACAATAATAAGATGTGGTTTTATCCCTTTATGGGTTTCCACTTACATCTGTTGTCTTTATGTGTGTTGCTTACATGTTGATATGATCCACTCAATCTGTTTATTTGTTTGCTGCTCTCACAATAAGGTTGATGTCACATTAATTTAATACTTGCTGCTACATTGTAAGACTGTTCACATATTAAGCTGTAAATAAGTTTGATGAAAATTTAAAAAGCCAAAGCTTGTGTTAAACTGATTCACCCCCTCCCCCCCCTCCCCCCGCCCCCCTCAGTTTAACCAAAGATTCAACATGATGAAATGCTTAAATGCATGTCCTTATATGGCTCATGATATTAATCCATGGTATTGACCTATGGTATGCATGTGGAATATAGTATGTTTAAAGGGGGAAATTAAACTAGCCTAGATCCATCTTAACTCTCAATCTACCAAACACCAAGAGGGATCAAATTTCTTGATATGCAAACATATTTTAAAATGAAAGGAGATTTGATCCATTTGGACGCTTGGTAGATTCGGAGTTAAGATGGATCTAGGCCGGTTTAATTTTGAGCGAGTTAAAATGTTTGCATAACAGTATATTAATATTTTTATAATTTTATTTTATTTTTATGTAATTTGACTTAGTCAAAATGATAAACATTAATTACATCTCTACCATACTCGACTTGAGAGCGCCTCTCGGCGTAATCAACTTGAATCTATGAACTGTGAGTGTATCAAGAGTTAAGAGGGATCATATCTCTCAAGGATAGAAAAAATATTTGCACCTTGAGAGATTTGATTTATCTTGACACTTAATAGATCACTCGTTAAGATGGATCTATGCCACATATATATAAGCGACGTGATTTGTATCATGGAATGCGTAATTATTGTGTTTAATGCTCATGATAGAGTAGTTGTTGAATAACGATATTTTTTTGAAGAGTATGTATCAAGATAATGGAAAAATAAAAATAAATAAATAAATAATCATTTTAACATTTAAGCATTTTATGAGTTGGTGTGCTATTTTGTTTTGGTTTCAGAGGTTTGATCACCATGAGCCTATTTGTAATTAGATTATGTTTTTTCATATAAAAATTGTTCTTGAGTGGTTCAGAGGAATGATTGTTATTGTCCTCACCCAAGTTCAATTCTTGTTGGTAACATTTTGAGCTCATTTTGTGTATATTGTTGTAATAGCTTCGAGCCTTATTATTGGATTGCCTTGAGTCCTAAAGAAAGTTACCCTTGCCTACAAGGTGGAGGGTGGGATGCTTTGTTACATGAAAAAAAATAGAAATTACTCATCTCTTCATTTTATTAGCACCACGACAAAGTTCACTAACACAACCATTACTTGTGACGCATTTTATAAAGGTAAAAATAGACTAAGGTGACCCTACTTTAGTACCACCATGCTTAAATGACATCATTTATACCATGAAATGTGTGATTATAGTATTTGATTTGATGGTCGTGATTCATTAATTATTAAATAACAACTTTCCTTCAAGAGTACATGTCATGATCATAGGGCTTTTTGTCTTCCTTTTAATATTTAGGCACTATATGGTATGTGGCATTACCTTGCTTAGGGCTTGGAAGCTTAACCAACTTAAGCCTGCTTACAACCAAAATTTTCATTTAGAATTTTCTCATGCCTTCAATCTAAATTAAAATATTGGCACATCGACCAAGTTCGCTAACACATGGTCTTATGTCCAACCATAACCTTACAACATCTCAAACAATAAAGTTCAACACTTATCCAAATATTCAATGTAATGAATAGTAATATTCCACGTGAATAAACCACAACATTGCATTGTTAAGGTGACACCAAAGGTGGGTGTCTAAATTTTATTAATGAAGAATGTTATAACAACAATAAAACACATCAATTTGGTTGTGACTTATTTTATATGAGTGCAAATAGATTAAGTTTCCCCTGCTTCAGTACCACCCTACTTAAATGAGGCGGTTGTGTGATTATCTTATTTTATAATAGTACAAAAAAACTAAAGCAATCATGCCTTAGTACCACCTTTCTTGCACCAACTAGCCTCTTAAGCACCTAGGGGTCTAGTTATCATTCTTCAATAACACTCTTATAGGAATTATTCCATACCTCAAACATTTTTTAGACCTTATCTAGTCTTAACTCTTATGAGGTTGTCATGTATGCTACCCCAACAGTTTGTCAAACTCAAATAACACCACCCAAGTTAAAAAAACCCCAATTATTTTCATTTTGTTTTCATGACAGAATAATTTCTTCATCCAATATATCGAATGAATCTCTCTTGATTGCCTTTGTTGAATGCCTTCTCCAAGTTTTAATATTGAATGCCTTGGAGTCTCACAATATCCACTTGGAATAGGAGAGATGTATAGTTTTTTTGCCAAAATAGGGTGACTTACCACCATCTCTAAGGCAAAGGGAACCAATTGCCCTCATGCTACCACTTAATTTTTAGGTGGTTGCAATTAGCTCCATGAAAGTTTCCAAGGCATTTTTGGCCAATGTCTTCCACCCAACGATCTTACCACTCAAGACATGTTTCACCAACTCATGGGTTGCAACCTAACTTAACCCTTGAATAATGCACTACACCAAGCAAACTCCTTTCTTGAGGCATAGGTGCACATCTCAAGATTACCAAGATGTTGCTGTTTACCCAACATCCTAAGTACCTGATCAACTCTACCAATGGTTGGACCATGCCGACACAAATCTATTTGGAACCCCATCCAAGTCATATATTATTCCTTGGTCAGAGATTGTTTTCAAAAGTCATGTCAACCCCAAGTTTCCTCAATACGTATGTAACCTCTCTAATAATATTTGATGATGGCTCATTATGACTTTTGTCGTGCTCATGACTCTACACTTTCCATACACTTATTCATTCAACAATCAAACATGCCTCACTTCTATATAGAAATACTGCCACATACTTGTTTAATCTAGCTATGTCACCCACTGTCACAACTTACCACACTCACTTAAGACCGCTCAAAAGATCAAGCGAGGGTGCCTATTTCCAACAATCAACAAAAGTCTTGCAATGCATCGCTCATTTTTTTATGAAAACAAACTATAATTAGCATGTGCGTAGATGAGGTAATCTTAGAATTGGGGGCTAATACAACTGAATCCAACCAATAATTCTAGACTTTCCAACCACGAGGAAAACTCTCACAAAAATGTTTAGTTTCCCACTTTAAACTAATGGAAGACATCACAAAGCAAAGAAGACAAACTTTCCATTGGGTGACCCAGGTGGATATTGGTGGCCGTGCACCTATTCCATTAGCTCAAAGCACAATCCTTCATCCCAACAAATTTTCTACAATTTTTTTGGGTCCTAAACTTTTGGGATCGTTTTTGTTGACAATTGGTAGCTTCAGTCAATATTTTCATTGGAAAAATAAAGGATAAATTTTTTATTTTTATGTTAACCAAGTCAACCTCACTTGCACAAGTCGATGCCACACATTAAATGGGTTTGACCCTGTGGTCAAAACCATCCTCCTAGCACACATATAAATTGGATTCCATTGACCTCATATGGAATCCATCTCACATCTCATCTCATTTGATCTGAAACAAGGAGATCTATCCACGTGTACGAAGAAGAAAAGAGGAAGAATATTTTAGCATTGACCAACTCTCATGACTTATGTTTTGACCAGTGTTGACTTGGGATTATTTTCTTCTATTTGAGTCAGGGTTAACCGCAAGTCAACTCTAGTGATTTGACCAAAATTTGAATGTGTTTAGTTGACTTTAATTTAATTGAATTTTGGCCTCTTCTGTTCAGCTACCTCAGGCTGAAATTCAACCCCTCAATTGTATACTTTGACTTAGAACAACATTGAATATTTCTCTCTCTTTTGATTAGTTTGACTTGGCAAATATTGAGGTAAAAAATTGGAAGTTTATTTGGAATATTTTGATGTACATTTTGATGAACTATATTATCTCTCGTAAGGAAAGATTTGTTGGGTTTTCCCATCGCGGGTTTTTCCTTGGTCGTTGACGTAAATTTTTGGTGTCTCTTGTTTACCGTGATATCTATTGCTCTATTGAAGAAGTTAATAGTTGAAATTTTTCATGTATAACTGCTTAATAATTGGAATGCTCTAAACAAGTAATATTGTATGATTGAAGTAGTTATCATTTTGAAAAATTGTATTAGTCTTGATTGCACTAGAAAATCAACATGGTATCGTAGCTCACTCTGTGTAAGAGCGATACACAAGTGGTAAGCATTGAAAATTGCAAGCATCGCGCTGCTGCTAGCCCGCGCTCTACTACCGATGCCCTAGCTTGATGCGCCCTTCGTGCTCCCCTATGCATGGCCCCTCCAGATTCCACCCTGGAGGCGGCCTCTCCTCCTGACCAGGCCCTCGCTTTCTCTGCTCTTATCAAATTGCTAGCTTTGCCTAGGCCTCGGCCGAAAATCTTCAAATTCGTTAAGAAGCTTGATGGAATTCAGGAGGTGGCCCTCGCTCCCTCTTTACTGCGCATGGCTGCTCTCTCTCTCGTCGAAAAATGCCTCATCGGCCAATTTACCGGACTCTGGCCCTCTCCAAAGACTATTCAGAGATGGGTCGAGTGCAACTGTTCTAATAAAATCAATGGAAAAATCTCTATTCGGTTCTGCGATAGAGGTTATTTCAATTTTCATTTTGAATCCAAAGAAGACAAGGATCTGATATTTAGGAATGGGATGTATTTTATGGATACTAGAGGATTGTATCTCAACAAATGGACGCCAGAATTTGACCCCGAACTAGATGTACCAAATGATGTCCCAGTGTGGGTGCGCCTTCCTCATTTTCCCTTTCACTGCTAGGGAGATGATTATGTTCGAGCTATCGGGAATGTGGTAGGCAAATTAATTGATCAAAGTGAGCCAAAAGACAATATACAAGCATGCGCTAGGATCTGCGTAGAAGTGGATCTCGACAAAGGTCTTCCAGAAGCGATCGAGTTAAAAGTTGACGATTAGACACACATCCATCAGCTCGACTACTAACAAATCCCATTTAAATGCAAGGTATGTCACGAATATGGCCACTTTGCAAATAGATGTTCTAAGATTATTGATATTGAAAGCCCTGATACTGTTCAGGAATGGGAAACTGTTAAGAAAAAGAAAACCGCCTCAACCTCCAAGAGCAACACCTCAGCCCCTCCTCCTCAATCTGATCCCCCCTCCTCCTCCTCTCCAAAGATCCTGGAACCTTCCCAACAACCTGTTGATCCCTCCTCCCCTCCCCCCAATTTAGACTCATCCAACCCCTTCTCCCTCCTTGCCCCTACCGAATATGACCCATCCCCCCCCCCCTCAACCCTCCTCTCCTCGCCCCTCCCCTTCGAAACCTGACCCCCCTTCCTCCTCTGTCTGGATCACAATGAACTTGGTGAAAGAACATGGTGCAGATCTAGAAAACACAAAAAAACAGCAGGAAGGAAATCTACAAAGCAGCAACGGGAAGAAAATGCCCAAAAGGACATAGCTCTAGGAACACAAAACCCCATTGAAACATACATTCTGGGGCAAAATAGCAAAGACTCAGGACAAACGAATCAAGGAGGAAAGGCAGGCTCCCACTCTGCTTTTCTAAAATGATGAAAGCCCTCTCATGGAACTATAGGGGGTTGGGGCACCCCTCAAAAATAGCTGCCCTGAGAGACCTTTTAAATCTGGAAAAGCCTGACATAATCCTCCTATAGGAAACTAAGCAAGGGGACTCTGATGTGAATTCTATAATATGGAAATTCAAGGATCATGAGGGTGCCCATTCCGAATCTAGGGGTGCCTCAAGTGGGCTGGCCACCTTCTGGAACCGCAACAACTGGACAAAAAAGACCTTGATAGCAACTCAGAATTGGATTAAAGTAGTGCTGCAAAATAAAAAAGATCAAAAGGAAATCATCTTTTACAATGTTTATGGGCCGAACCACTATAGGGACAAAGAGCTCTGCTGGAACAATCTCAAAGCAGATATAGATAGTGAAGATAGCAGCAATATTATCATTGGGGGAGACCTCAATCTAATCCTCCATGCAAATGAAAAAAGGGGAGGCTCCTTCTCCCCGAATCCTTCCAGATTCCAACTTGAAACCATCATGAATGACCATGAATTGGTTGACATTGCTCCAAAAAACTGCAGATACACTCGGAGCAATAGAAGGATTGGCAAAGGAAATATTATGGAGCACCTTGACAGATTTTTAATTATTGTCCCTCTCCTCTCACACTTCTCCACTGCTTCCTCCAATGTTCTTCCCTTCTCAACCTCTAATCACTACCCCATCACCCTCAGTCTTGGAAACCTCCACTCTCTTCGCCCCATTCCTTTCAAATACAGACCCCTTTGGAATGATATCCCTGAGGCTAGGCAATTGATTCACAACTCTTGGCTGCAACATATAGAAGGGTCCCCCTCCTTCATCTGGGAAACAAAATTAAAGAGAACAAAAACGGCCCTGAAGGAATGGGCCAAGCTTCATTACCATGAACCTGAGAAAGCCAAGACTGAAGTTAAAGCCAAGTTGAACGTTGTCCATAGCAGCATTGAAAACTAAGGCCGCAATTAAGAAAACTCCATTCAGGAAAAAACCTTTACTCACAACTCTATAGAATCAACAGGAAAGAAGAAGAGAAGTGGTGAATCAAATCAAGGAATTTGTGGCTTCAAGCAAGTGACAAAAACACTTCCTATTTTCACAAGCAAGCCACTGTCCGCAAGACTCAAAATAACATCTCTTCAATCATAGACGCAGATGGGAAAATCCAGACAGACCAAGAACACATTAAATAAGCGGCCACCATGCACTACAAATCTCTTCTAATGGAATCTAAAGAGCTGGAAGACTGCTCAGATCTATTGTAGCACCTTCCAACTATGATCACAAAGGAGATGAATAATGCCCTCAATAAAGATATTGATGAGGAGGAAATCAAGCGTGCAATTTGGTGCTTGCACCCAGATAAGGCACCTGGGCCAGATGGGTTCTCTATCAATTTTTATAGAAATCATTGGGATATTATAAAAAAGGACTTGGTCTAAATGATGCAATGGGTACAAAGAAAGAAGAAAATTGGGGGCTATACCAACTCTACTTTCCTTGCCCTTATCCCCAAAGAAAATCGGCCCTCCTCCTTCTCCCGTTTTAGACCCATCTCGCTCTGCAACTCCTCCTACAAGCTCATCACCAAAATCCTCACCATGCATCTCAAGCCTCTTCTCCATAGCCTCATTTCTGAAAATCAAGGAGGGTTTATTTCTCAAAGACAAATCTCTGATTTGATTCTCCTTTTTCAAGAATCTATTCACTCTAGTATCGCTCGCAAGGAAAAAGGCTTTATTCTTAAGCTAGACTTGGCCAATGCCTTTGATAGGGTCAGGCATTCCTATCTTATGTCTGTCCTCCTGAAAATGGGCTTTGCCCTCATTTTTATATCCCTTGTTAATGCTTGCATATCCAACGCTTGGGTATCCCCCCTCATTAATGGAAGACCTGCCCCATCCTTTCAGTCATCTCGTGGTCTAAGACAGGGCCGCCCTCTCTCTCCTTACCTCTTCATCCTCATGGCGGAATCCTTCAGCAGGGCCTTGGACTATATGCGACGTGTTGGACTTTCATTAGTATCAAATTTGGTAATGGTGTCAAAAATATAAACCACTCTCAATTTGCTTATGAAACCCTCTTGCTGGGAGGCGCATCCAACATTATAGCTCGAAGATTCAAATCCATCTTGGAAAAATTCATGCTATACTCCGGAGGTCTAGTTAACTTCCAAAAAAGCTGCATTTATGGTTGGAATGTCACCACTCAAACTATACACAACATTGCAAACATTTTGGGGTTCTCTACAAATTAAATTGAGACCATTTCACTTATTTGGGAATGCTTATCAGTGCTGGCCCTTTAAAGTCAGAAGTTTGGGACATCCTCATAGACAAAATGAAGAGAAAAGTGCAGCAATGGGGCTCTTCTTGGCTAAACCTTGCAAGGCGCTTTGTTCTTCTCAAAGTTGGGCTCTCTTCTCTGCCCCTATAACAATTCACCCTCCTTCAAGCTCCTGCGAGCATTCACCATAAGTTTGAAGCTAGTCTCAGGCATTTTCTCTAGCAAGGAGGAAAAAATGAAAAGAAAAAATACAACCTTGTCAAATGGAGACAGGTTATGCAGGATTACATTCACGGAGGGATTGGAATCTGCTCCCCCAAGCTCTTGAACAATGCTTTTGGTGGGAAGATTATATGGAGATTAGTCAATGGGCAGCATGCTTGATGAAAGAGAGTCTTGGAATCCAAGTATCTCAACTCTTCCAGGCAGCATCTTTTCGAGCTTGACATCCCTAATAGACCCTACTCTAAAATTTGGGTGCTCTGCAAGAAAGCCATTCCTATCTTAGCCCAAAATCTTTCCAAAGTTCCAATTGGGGGTAGTAGCATCAACTTTGGAAAAGATAAAATCATGGGTCATCCCCCTCTTCTGGACAGATGTGAAACCCACCACATCCTCTCTTATCTCAATAACCAAGTTCTAACTCTGTTGAGTCACATCTCTAATTGGGATAGCCATTCCTAATTCTGGACCGGTTGGCTCTTCCCCTCTGTCCCCACTCACTTAGAGGCTGATCTTAGAAACCTTCAAAATCTCCTTCATGGCGCTGCACCTTTGAAAAAACCTGGCACTGATTGCTATTGATGGGACCCCTCTAGAGTTTCTTGCACCATCAAAGCTACCTACACACACCTTTGCAGTGAAAAGTACCCTTCCCCTATTTGGCCCATTTGGAAAATTGTGTGGAAATCGGAAGCCATTCCTAAGATCAAGATCTTCATGTGGACTCTTCTTAAAGAGAAAATCCTCATAGCTAAGAATCTTAAAAAAAGAGGTGTGCTTGGTCCCTCCAGATGTCCCAACTGCCTTGAGGATGAGGAGACAAAACCTCATCTCTTCCTATATTTCCCATTTGCAGCTCACTATTGGAGTAATCTAAATCCTTCCTATCAGCCTCATTGGGACCAGAACAGTTCTATATCAGAAGAAATTCAAACCTGGAAGAGAAACTACCCTTGGGGGAAAAAAAGAGCAACCTTGAAAAAAGAGTCTGGGACACCTTACCTTATGTCCTTATATGGAATATCTGGCTCTCAAGGAACAAAAGGATTTTCAGCAACAAAGAACCTTCCTGTAGGAAGGTTTGTAGCAAAGCTTGGATTTTAACGTTTGAAACGATAACCTCTAAGAATAACAGTAAAATCAACATCAACAATTTTTGTGTAGAGGAAAGGGACTTCCTAGGCAACCTCTTGATCAATCTCAACATTCATAAGCCTCCCTCTCAACAAGCTCTTCGAAATGTTCCTAATTGGAAAATCCGGCTCAATGAAAAACAATTTGCAAAATGGGTGGACAGAAGTGCAAGACCCACCCTTTTCTTTGACGACGCATCTAAATCAAATCCAGGTATAGCTGGTGCAGGAGGTATCATCAAACATGAAAATGGCAGGAGTGTTGTCACTTTTGAATGGGGTCTCGACTCCCTCTCCAACAATAAAGTGGAAGCCTACGCCTTCCTCCAAGGCCTTTATCAGTTAAAGGCTCTCAACATATCCAACGCAATGGTTTTTGGAGACTCCTCCATCATCATCAATATGATGGTTCATGATCATCCCATAAGCAGTATGGATCTTCATCGAATCATTAGTAGATGTCGTAGCCTCTCTAGAGACATGGACGGGGTCAATTTTTACCACATTCTTCGAAAGAACAACAAGGATGTAGACGCTCTTGCAAATAATGCTTGTGCTCGTTCTTCTGGGTAAATCCTTTGTAATAATAATATGCATTATATTCATCTGCCATGATATGGACAAATTTGATTTCCAAGCAACATTGGATTCCCATCCCTGACCATTTTGAATCTTGTAGGTTTCGTATTCCCTCCCATACTCTCCTCATGATTTTTCTCCCTCGTACCTCCCTCCCTCATGGTCCTCCTTCCCTGCGCTTTCCTATTTATCCTCTCGCCCTCCCTAATCCTTCGCGCCCTCGTCCTATGCTCGCTTTTGCATTTGTTGTTTTCCGCCTCCTCTGATACGATGTCGCTACATTCCTATTGCGCCCACATAGCATCGCTTTTTCCTCCCCCTCTCATGCTTTATTTCTGGCCCTCGTTCCCATCGCTGCTCCAGCCACTCTCTATGTCTTGCGCTATCCCTCCCTTCCCCTTTGTTTCTATCCCCTCCTTACTCCCCCTACCCTCTTCATGGCTCGCAGTGAGGATTGTTTCCACTGTGTGGACCTGCAAGGCGAGTTGGAGCAGGTTAGTGCTCATTAGAAGATTCTTGATGAAAAGCACCAAACATATGTGAAAATATTGGAAGAAAGGCAGCAAGAAGATGTGAAAGTATTCCTCCATAGAGTAACCTCTCTACAACAGTAGTTTGACACCCTCTCCAATCGGTGTGCACATGTTGAAGAGTCAGTTCAGATCCTTAAATACATTATCGAGAAACATTCAGCTCGTAGCTCCAGTTCCAACAATGCAAGAAACTCAGGCAATGAGTATAACACAGATGCCTCTACTAGGCACCATATAAGCATCGGCTGAATTCTTCTCCTCTTAAAACATGTCTTTTAAGTTTTATCTTTCTGCTCTTCCAATTTGTCCACATATATGAATTATATACTTTTCAGTACTTTCTAAATTGCAGAAGCAAAGAAGCTGTAACATTTTGTTGTAGTTACCTTCTCAGCTACTCTGAAAAACTCTACTTTGTAAGCAAGGAACCTTATCCTTCTCTTTTTTGAAATACAAAATAACAACCAACTCTGTTTAAAAAAAAAAATTAAAAATAAAC
Source organism: Pinus albicaulis (assembly GCA_034641835.2). Classification (NCBI taxonomy): domain Eukaryota; kingdom Viridiplantae; phylum Streptophyta; class Pinopsida; order Pinales; family Pinaceae; genus Pinus; species Pinus albicaulis. The sequence continues at coordinate 1,301,014,445 of CM076584.1, read as the reverse complement.
ATGGTATCAGAGCTTTGTTGAAGGAAAAGAGCATTGAGATCACCTAGAAGAACAGTGAGAGCACCTTAAAGAGCGTTGGGATTCCTCATATTTTGATTTTATTGGTCATCTTCATCATAAATTCCTTCATGAAGACAAAAAACAAGTTTGAAAAAGCTACTAACTTGAGGGCATGGAAGACTACGATTGACTTTGTCCTCAAAAGACATAAGGTCTTGGGTATTGTGAAAGGAAAAGTTACTAAACCAACTGATCAACCAAGAAAAGAGAAGCTTCAATAAGATGACATCTCGGCCATGAGCATCATTGTGGAATCTGTTAGTGATTATTTGATTCCTTATATTATTGATCACAAATCTTCCAAGGAGATGTATGATGCCCTTATTGGATTTTATACCATCAACAACATCAATCAATCTATAAATCTAAGGAGCCAACTTCATGATATCAAGATGACAAAGAATGACATTGTGGCGTCATACTTCATAAGAATATCTCTATTAAGAGATTAAATCAAAGCTATTGATGAATAATTTCCCGACAAAGAATTGGTAGTTGTAGCAATGGGTGGCCTGCCTGAATCTTGGGAACATTTTGTATCAAGAACTAGTGCGAGAGAAAATGCACCTACCTTTGATAAACTATGGGTTGCTTGCACTCAAGAAGAATCAAGGCTCCTATCTAGAGGTGATATTTCAAATTTAGGTGAAGATTCTTAAGCTTTTGCAGCCCACTCAAGGAGTAGCAAGGGAAGAAGAAACTTTGGAATATTTCAAAGAAGTTCAGGTAGAAGACCTGTTCTAAGGCATGCTCTAGGAAGAAGACATGTTACACAAAGAATACCTCCTCTTCCCTCTTAATAAAAAAGAGGTGTGTCAAATGTTCAATGCTATCATTGTCATGCACATGGTCACTATACAAATAGGTGTCCTCAAAGGATGATCCTCAAAGGAATGATGATCAAAAAAGGAAACGAAAGCACCAAGACTCTACAAATGATATAAATGAACATTCTCATAAGAGGATGCCTAGGAAAAATGAATATGATTTTGAATATTCATTATAATCTACTTTCACATGTTTTATTGCAAGTCATGATGAAATTTGGTTGGTGGACACTAGTGCCTCTAGGCACATGACTGGAAATTGTGAGAATCTATCTAAATTGGTTGAAAAGAAGATAACTCATAGGGTTTGACTTGGATACCATGGAAACTACGAAGTCAAGGGCATCAGTTCGTCGTCCTTACAACTGGAACTAAGAGGTAATGTCTTTATTAATAATATCTTATATGTTCCTAGTTTGAATAAGAACTTGTTGTCCATTTCATATCTTGAAGAAAAAGGATATATAGTTTCATGCGTTGATGGGAAATTTCAGTATGGAAGAAGGAATCCTCCTTTGAATCTGCCAAAGTCATTGATGTACGAATTGGATGCTTGTATCATCTCATTAGTCGTTCAATTCAATCACCGATACACAACACATCTAATCTTTGTGAATTATGGAAACAAAGGTACACTTGTTTTCATTATAAATATTTGTCTAGAATGAAGGATTTTGTTAAAGGTGTACCTAAAATCAATATTGAACATGACGGAGTTTGCAAAGGATGTGAACTTGGGAAAAATGTTAAAGTATGATGGATTAGCAGTAGTAGTATATTATAAAGGAATCCTGGGTCTTATTCACTCTGATGTTTGTGGGCCTATGTTTGACAAGTCCTTGGGTGGTCATTTATACTATATCACTTTCATTGATGATTACTCTCATAAAAATGGATCTATTTCTTGAAATCCAAGGATGAAGCTTTTGAAAAGTTTCAAGACATTGGTTGAAAATGCTATAGGATTAAGACTTTGAGGTCTAATAATGGAGGAGAGTATGTATCCAAGGAGTTGATTGCTTTTTGGAGGGACATCGGAATTAAGAAGGAGTTGTCGGTTCCTTACCATCCTCAATAAATTGAATTGCTAAAAGGAATAATAGGACTGTTATGGAAGTTTCCAAATCCATGCTTCATGATCAAGAGTTGTCAATGTTTTTTGTCGATAGTTCTTTTTTTATTTTTTGTAAAGTGGCATTATATTCATCTATTAATGGTACAATTGTAGTCGTTCAGGGAGGTGGTGGGCTGCCCAATGGAGGGAAACCAACTCTGCCACCCCAGAATCTTGAGAGTTTTGTTGATCATTATAGGCACAAAAATAAAGAGTACTTGGAAAACAAAGGGCTAACTCCCAAACCAAAGTAACAACAAAAAACATAAAAAATCATGTGAAGAGCTAGTTTCAGTCGAGATTTCCTCCTCAATCTAGTAATAATACGGAGAGGAGGGTGGCGTTAGACGAGCTCTATATGTTGTGGTTTGTTTCTTGGCCTTGTGCTCCTGCTGAGTGTCTTGCTGACTCAGGGGTGGCTGCCGAAGGCTGAATGGAAGTTTGAGGAGTTGTGGCTACTAGAAGCCAAGGGGTTACAACTCGCTCTCCATCCAATGAAGAGTCAGTCTGATACCCTTTAGGAGGATCAGTTTTGGTGCTGCGAGTTGATTGGACAAACTGTTCTCATATCCACTGCGAATCTTGAAGTATGGTTGGGCCTGGTGCCTCCAAATGGTGGATTTGCGCCAGGCCTTACTGTTGGGCTCGACCATGTCCTCATCACCCTCCCAGCTTATTTTGCGACTCAATAAGGGGGTGGGCTCCCAAATTTCCTATGGTAGGCTGTGAAGTATCTTAGCCTCTCGCCTACCACCAATTAGGAAAGAAATTTCCCTGTCATGTGCCATGACGTCCCATATCTGAGTGGCCGCGAGAGAGTTAGAGTGACCTTTGAGTATGAGTTTGTTAATGCGCTCTGTTGCAATCTACCTTTGCCAGAGTGACCAGGCAAAGTGGTTTTTCATGTTCCAGCACCTAGCTGCTACCGACTCCCTATGAGAATTTGTGGTTTGGCAATGCTCCTCCTCAACTTGGTCTACAACTTCCCGAATGTGGCGGGGAATCCCTACCTCAAAATTTTCCTATAGATGTAGGGGGGCATTATCTTCCTTGCTAAGTCTGCTAGGGGAACTCTGCGCTCTTCTCCCCCATTGGCTGCGACAGCATGATTATCTCACTCTAGGCATCCTGAGAAGCAGAAATCGAGCCATATGGAGACAGAGCGAGGCATTGCTAGGATAATTCCCGGTGTAGTGGCTAATGATCTTCATGGGGATGCACCAGAGGATGTAGCAGCTTATGGCATGGTCGGAAGTACCCATAGTAATGGCTAGAGCATGCAGAGGAAACCTCCCCCAGATGGCATTCATGGAATTTAACGACATGATCTTCGTGCTACTGTTGGAGTGAGGGTCGCTTCTATTACCCTATCCTTCTAAACTTTTTTTCTCTCTGTCACCTCACCTCCATGCACCCTTCCACCTGCTTCTGTTATGCGTGACGCTCCTCATTAATGAGGCAATTGTCAGTGTTGGGATACTCACCCACGTCTAGGTTGTCATGTTTATGTTCATGTGCCCAAAGATACAATAAAAAAATTGGAGCCTTCCAGGAATAAGGGAATTTTTGTTGGCTATAGTGAAAATTCAAAGGTTTTCAGAGTTTATGTAGAAGTACAATGATCTATTGAAACTTGCAAGGATGACATTTTTTATGAGGATGTTACTTTATGAACTCCAAGAGATCACACTTGGACCTTAATGATGAGATTCAGGTGGCTCCTAAGAACGTGGAAGCGAAATCTAAAGAACCTAAATCTATGGAACAAGATCCTCAATAAGATTTTGATGATCCTCATGAATTTGTTGATTCACCTAGAGTCATAGTACCTGAGACTAGTAAGAGACTTGCTTGGATTGAAATAACTTTGAAAGAAGTTGAAGTACATGCAACACCTCGTGGGACCTACGAGGAAATCGAGAGGTTGAAAAAGTATGATGGTCAGGCAACAATTATGTATAAGATGATCGAATTTGAGCCTTCCACCTACGAAAAAGTTGTTGAACATTAAATTTGGAAAGATGCTATGATTGAGGAGTACTAATCTATATTGTAGAACGATGTATGGGAAATCATGGAAATAACTAAAGCGATATTTTTTGTGCCTTCCAAATGGATCTACAAAATCAAGCACACAACTAATGGAAGCATTCAGAAGTACAAGGAAAGATTTGTGTCTTATGGCTTCTCCTAGAAAGAGGGAGAGGATTGTGAAGACGCATTTGCTCCCATTTCGAGGTATGCTTCTATTATATATGGTATTGCACTTACTTCTATTGCAGGTTGGAAATTGCATCAAATGGATATCAAGATTGTTGAGAAATTTAGGTGCAACAAGTTAGGTGAATTTTCTTTCTTGAGAACTACTTGTGATATATTTTTACTTATCTTGATTAGTTTCTTCTTCAACTAGATTAATATTGTGTTCTTATCATCAAACAAATACCAAACAATAAGACAAGAGGACACAAGATATAGGGGATAAGCCAGGTCCAAACCTCTCCAATTGAGAGGAAAACCCACAAGAATTATTTTCTTATTATAGAACTTCAATTGACAAATTCCAAGATCTATGACCCTTGACCAAGACCCTCCAATACCAAGCCATATATTTCATTATCGATGAACAACAATTCTTTAGAACCTTCTACAAATTCGACCTCTAGCAAATTCATATGCAATTTCGACCCCCAACAAATTCTTCTGCAACTTCAACACCTAACATATTCTCACTACAAGGAAAAGACCCTCTAACAGAGGTTATAAAGGAGGTTTTTAGTGTTATAAAATTAGCCAAAATTGTCAAAAAAACATTTTCTACAACATCCATTTTTAGTAACAGAGGTTTTGGCGAAGTTTTTAATGGAATTTCAACACGACTAAAAAAATTGGGCGGTGGAGGTTATTACGGATTATATATATATATATATAATCGGTGCACTACTAAGCTGTAAACAAACCAGTGCGTGTCATCTAGACAGTCGGCCCGGGGCGGTCATAGGTGCATGCACCGGGCCTTAAAGGTCTAAAACCGCATTGGGTGCACAGTAGGTGATACAACACACGAGGTTGTTCTAATCGGTATTGGGATTTGTGTGGTGCCTGTAGGTCGTATCAACACACCTGTTCGTAGTCTTATAGAAATGCACCAGTGCGCAGTATCATACAATCGCATCGATTGTTCTAATTCGTATTGGTATTTGTGCGGTGCCCATATGTTGTACAAACGCACTGGTGCGTAGTCTCACATAGACGCACTGGTGTGCGGTATCACACAAACGCACTGAGAGTTATAATTGGTATTGGTATCTATGTGGTGCCCATAGGTCGTAGAAACGCACCGGTGTGCTATATTATACAAACTCACCAGTCGACAGTAACTGACACACACCGGTGTTCATTTTTTATTTTTTAGAAACATCAACCTGTGGTAGTGCAATTACTGTGATTTTTTAAAATTCATTATTCATCAAAAGTCGACACATCTTATAACAGTATTCATATTAATTAATTTTTTATTAATGCATTTGAATGTGATGTTTGGATTAATTTGTTATATCATATCATAATTATTGTGATTTTTAAAAAATTCATTATTCATCAAAAGACGACACATATCTTATAACAGTATTCATATAAATTAAATTTTTATTAGTGCATTTGAATGTGGAGTTTGGATTAATTTGTTATATCATATCATTAGATTTCACATCTCTTCATTATAATATTTAATCATCCATAAATTTAATCAGTGGTGTTGCATTTCACAGCGACAATGGAGAACGCAATAGAATAAATTAAAACATATTTATTTGTCAGTGAAATTAGACATTTTGTTTAATGTAATGGACATAGTGTCCCAATTGAAAGACAAAGAGATACCAATAACTGTCCCATTTTTTATGAAAAACACTGTCTTATTCATATAAAGACCGTCTTATTCATATATATATGAATTATGAAAAACACTGTCTTATTCATATAAAGACCGTCTTATTCATATATATATGAATAAGACGGTCTTTTATATGAATAAGACAGTGTTTTTCATAAAAAATGGGACAGTTATTGGTATCTCTTTGTCTTTCAATTGGGACACTATGTCCATTACATATATATCTATATATATATGAATAAGCCAGTCTTTGTCATAAAAAATGGGACAGTTATTGGTATCTATTTGTCTTTCAATTGGGACACTATGTCCATTACATTAAACAAAATGTCTAATTTCACTGACAAATATTTCAAAAAATACAACGGCTTGCTTTGATATCCAAACATAATGATCACCATTCTTCGCTTGAACTGATGTCACTACTCGAGCTACTTCCATGACTTGGGTTATTTTCAGGAATGTTTTGTTCACGGTGTTGATTGTTTTCTTCTTCTTCACCTTCCATCTAAAAACATAAAAATAAACTGTAATGAGTGTATATATATTCGTGATAATAATGAAAATTGCAATATTAAATAATATACATCAAAGTAAATAAAAAAGAAATGATGTACCATAGCCACAATTGACTCATGAATATACAAATTCTTTCAAAACCAAACTTCATGCCATCTTTCAAGATTTCATTTTTTGGCGTAGTTCCATACTTTGTTTCCTGCAAGTTTTATACCCCATAACAAATCATATATTTAATATAAAAGATTTTGTGTTCTATTAATGATGGACGGAGCTAAGTAAAACAAGATTGAGAGATGCTTACAAATTCCACAATTAATTTCTGACATGCCAACATATACTCACAACCCATATTTAACCCAATGTCAATCAATTCGTCTGATGGTTCTTCTTTGTATGTTAGCACCTGTTTGAAGACATTCAATGATGATTTTTGTAAAACAACTTAAAATATACAAAAATGAAATCTACTTAAGTTGTTATAAGGAAGTAAAAATTACTCACAAACTTTTATATCAACCCTTTTCTTTCTTGTCGTCTTGTTTTATGTGCTGAATGGGTTCCATTTTCTTTTCTTTTATGCAAGAAAATACTTGAAAATTAATATTTAATGCTAAATTGTTTATTTATTGTACCTAATGATCGAAAAATTCAATGATTACATATTACATTTGAAGCATGTTATTGTTGAGATGGTTCCTCCTGCGATGCAGTTTTTTCCATTTCCTTGACCATCTCCTTGTACACCTTTATGGACATTCCTACTGGCATATTTATGATATCAGTTCGTTCATCTTTTGAGATTTTCATAATCTTCCTGAAAATGTAACATGACAATAAACTATTTAATTTTTATATTGATATATGAAAAATAAATATAACAAAAGTGATATCTATAAATGATATTTATAAATAATTCTAGAAAAAACATTTAAAGGAATATTACTTTTTCATTCCTTCTTTTTCGTTGTTGTACGTTTTTTCTATTAAAAGTTTGACATGTCTCATTGACCAATTCTCTGGAAACTCTTCATGTAGTTTAGATAAAATTTGGTTCTTGAAATCATTGGATTGATTTTTGCATTGTAAGTGGAAAGAACATCTATACATTTGTTCCACTAGATCTCTCAAACTTTTGTAAACGTTTTTCTCCCTTTTGTTAACCTCCAACACCACTTTAGATGAGCTAAGGAGCAATTCATTTTCATTTGCATGTTCTATTTTTATTTATTTTTAGAACAACAATCATTTTCTGAGTTGTTGGTCCCTATAGAACATTAAACATATGTGAATTAAAAAATTGTTTGAAACATGTTATCTAATAATTTTAAGTATATTATTAATGAAAATTAAAAAAAGAAACTCATATTGGATCGATAGTATTTTTTTCATTCACCTGATTCATCCTTTTGCAATTTTTCCATCAAGATTTTACGCTCTTCTGGTCCTAGATCAGAAATAATCTTATCGAGTTTCGTCATTTTGTGGCTCTGCATGATACACAGTAAACAATACATATTAGTTAAACTTACATATAATTAAAAATAATATTTTTTGTAAAGAATTTACAAAGAACTTGTCTTTTTGCTTTTCTTGATGTGTTATCAATATTTTTGTTACTTGATCTCTTGTTAGCCATTTATTTATCAATATGAAATCTGTACAATATCATTCATTAATATATTTTATAAATAAATTATCAACTTTTCAGGTAAATAAAATATATATCAAGAAATAGGTGCGCTTTTAAATGATGGACGCATCGACGTCGGTGCGTCGTGTTCTTATAAACGCATCGCCCAAACAGTATAAAACACCATACGGTCTTAAGAGAGAAATACGGAGCACCCGGTCGTTACATGGGTGCTGACACATCAATTAACACAAACAAAAATCACAAATCATCTAGCATTAGCTTTAATGTAAAATATGGTGTCGTAGAAATGATCGCGACCTATTCTTATATTTACAGCGCAAATAAAGGGGACCACATGCGGTGTTCTCTGTCAACTAGAGACCGGTCGTTATATGTTACATGGGCACTTCGATTAAAATGAATACTTTTTTATTTTTTTTAAATTCATACAGGAGCCAACATAGATGGGAACCTGGTATTCAAGTCGTCCCATGGGTTAGATGTAAATGAGCCTATTAGTATAGCAATACAAACCCTATAAATCTAAAATGAAAAGCCCTAATTTTGAAATCACAAAAACAGGGAGGAGAAAGGGCGGAAACAAAAAGAATGAAGAGTTTAGGGTAAAAATGAGAATTTATTTATTTAATTTTTTTTAAATAAAAAACAAATTGAATTTTTTTTCTTACTTCGTAAAAAAACTACAGAAATAGTAAAAAAATAATCAAATTTAATCACGAGATCGTTTGAAATTCTATGCTACAGGGTTTGAATCACCAGAGGTTTGGAATTATATTATGCCACCTTTTTTTTGTAATCAGCTTTTCATCATCGGTGCATCAATTAATAACAATGTGCGGTGCCACCATTATTTAAAAACATAGATTAGATTATGTATCAC